>OX103979.1:63989361-64161631 GCA_944470395.2 Schistosoma turkestanicum
GTTTTTTCCAAATCTGTTGGAGAAATGACATACATATCTTAATTTACACATTTTTGAAACCATGAATCGATCAATGTTAGACCACCATTAGAAACCTGCAAGCACTGGACGGCCGTTTCGTCCTGGTATGGGACTCCTCAGCAGTGCGCATCCACGACTCCTGCACTCGTAATACATATCTTAATCACAAAACATCCGAAATACAATTTCCACGTCATCGGAATATTATTTTTCTATGAATGTAAACACTTCACCCAGTACTCCGTGTATTTGATATGATCAAATTAAACCATGGTAATGATGCTTACAATCCTTTTTTTTTCACTGTGTGTTTAACGAATCTACAGGATTAAACCAGTGTTACATTTGAATAGAGTTGATCGCCTTTGTAAAATGTTTTTAATACAGTTCCATAAATAAATAAACTTTTACATAAAACTGTTGATATCTATTTGTTTCTGTGTACATTATGGGTTCACGAATTTATATTGTAAGCCAGTTAGCATTATTTATCATGATAAGTAAATACATTATTGACAGTTTACTTGCATAGGTTTCATGTTTAATATTCAACCAAACTGGAATATATTGTTTTCTTATTTATACTATACTTACACCAGCAAGGCTACTGGAACCAACATCAGGGCCTCCAGAAACACGAAGCGTAAACCATATTGTTTCTCTGTGTGCACAAGGTGAAATCAAATTGATGATTTTACTCGTTTCAGAGACACAATATACATCGATCGCCCGGGATTCCAGAGTTCTAGCTAATGAAGCCTGGTGCACTATTTGACACAAGGTTCGAACATTAAAAGCTCCAATATGTCGTTTAGAGCGGGGTTTCAAGAGACCAGGAATAGCGTTTCGTCAGCTCAAACCGTTTGAATCAGCGGCGCGAGATGATAAACGAAATAAAGAAGGGTTGGTGGTGGAGATAAGATAGTTATTAGGAGGTGAAAGGATTTTATTGTGACCAATTCGGTCTCGTATGCTTTTATGTGTATGAGGGCGGTTGTCACTTCCCGGCTGCCCACACCATGGAAGGGCTCTGGTTGTCAGAAGGGATATCGTCCTCGTGACTTCTCAAAGAAACTCGGCTTTCATCATGAAACGTCATAAATCTTCTAAATGAAGACCTTCTAACTCCCAGAGCAGAGTTTAAATGGTTTGAATTTTATTTTCTTGTAAGCTTTTCTTAGCGAGTTAGTGTTTTGCCAAGTCCATACCAACCCTACTCGTTTATCCGGGCTTTGGACCGGCAGTAGCCCCGGAGGGTCTACAGGAGTAACCTTCTGCATTACTCATCACCTTTATCTTTTCCTTTTAAGTTTCTTTAACCAGATTCTACTTCTTGAATAATATCCTCGAACCTTAATCTCTCTGATTACTGCTAATACTTTGACTACCTCTACTACTATGGGATTTGAATTGAAAATTGCGTGTCTGTGTTAATGTGGTATGGTAACTTGGACTGATGTATGTACGTACGAAGTTCTTTGTTGTTCGTAACTGACTGACTGTTTTCTTATTAATAGGCAATGCATAAAATCATTCCATCATACTTTAAAGCATTTCTTGAGACTTATGAAATTAATAATTGTTGGTCAGTGTTTTTATTATTGGATAGTTAACTTTTCGGGTATTACCAGCAGATAAAAAAGTAAACAAAGTAAAACCCTGCAGACGTTCAAAATACACATAATCAATCTTTAAAATTTACTAACAATGAACATCTTAAAGAGTGTAGACTTAACAACATGTTAAGCATTTGATACTTCTGAAAGAAGACCTTCTAACTCCCCGGGGCAGAGTTACAATGGTTTGAATTGAGTTTGCTGGTTAGCGTTTTTTTGGAGAGTTAGTTTTTCATGGGGGGCCCAACCGCCCTCCTTTATCCGGTCTTGGGACCGTTAATAGCCCCAGAGGGTCTCCAGGAGGAGTTTAAGCATATATTGCCTCCGAATTTTATAAACGAAATTCAGTTACCATCATAAAAACCTTTTCACTTCCTGTCATCCTCTAATTTCTAAATCTTTTGTAATTTCATGGCCAGTTTTTCCAAGAGTTTGTTTGTTCATACCTTTGAATATTTCAACGATTATTGATCCATTCTATTCTGCTTGTAGTAGAGTGTAAACATTTCTAATAGCTTGCCCAATCTGATATTGTTTGTCTACAATAATATTAGAAATCAGGACGCTTTTATATTCCTCCTATATAAGAGTATATAGCCTGATTAGTCATTCGGACTTGTAGAGTTCTGTAAAGACAACAATAAATAACTAATCGATCTATTAAAGATAATAAATTTCAATTGAACAATAACAAATGGTATTCTGTATGCATCTGGATCTGTGATTTCACTGTAATTTAGTCAGTCATTTTAAAATTTTCATTAATGTTTCATAACCATTGAAATGCTGTGTTGGAGTCCGCGAGACGAAAGTCACCAATGGTTAGAGACCTTGAATGACATGGCTCATAATCGTTTGCAATGGCGCAGGTGCATCCACTTTTTGTGTTCTCACTAATTCTAACCTTCTGAATTCGTCAGCACCTCGACCTTTGTCTTTCCAACCTTATCTCACTGAATTATACTTCTCGAATTATATCTTTGCTCCTACTATCGCTATCACTCTTAGATTTGAACTGACATTTACGTCTCTGTGCTGATGTGGTAAAATGGCAACCTGAACTGATGTACTCATGTGCGAAGTTCTGCATTGTATCTGTATTGAAATGCTGTAGAACTACTAACTTAATGAAGAAAAAAAAAGTTAAAGGTCATGAATAACAGGCGACCGACCATTCAATACACCATGTTCCGAAATAATGCCAATTTTCCATCTGTTTTTTTTATTTCTAGAGTTCTCTCTTCATACACAACCTATCCACTGCATATATTCCCAATCAATAATACAATACATGTACAAAGCTATTGTAAACCACATCGTCCATGGCGTAAATTATATCATATTAAAAATCCAAAAAGTTCACATCTATTCAATCATGTTTATTTAGCTCCACCATCATCGGATTTGTTATGGTAAGAATGAAATACTTGTTTTAATTTCTTTTCATACATATATAATGATATTCAAACGGTAATCAATGTAGTGAAGAATACTAGTTTAAAAAGTGTAACACGCGTAATCAGCAGTCACTGAAGGGCGAAGAGGATTTAAGATCACAACACACAAGGTTAATTCAACGCCTCACACCAACAGAGAACACGAAGTCGTTGTCACGGCACTCTTTTATTTGAAAATCAAATAAGCGGGCTCTTTACAGGAATAGGGTGGGTAGTGTACCAATGTCTTATGAGTCATCCTGTCAGTTTAGAGCACTCAGGGCTTGTTCTTCAGCTTCCAAAGCGTTTGTGTATGGTCGCCCTGGAACTGAAAGAAAACAGAACGAGTTAGCAACATCATACATAGTGTTTTGACTCCGTCACACCACCCCCTCTCCTAATGAGGCACTGTCCTCAGTGCCCGGTCTCGGACAAGGATATGCTGCTCCTCCTTCAGCCGGTATCTCATAAAAACTAGTAGCAGGTGGTGGATCTGTGAACCGAGCATCAGCAGGTACTGTTGTCCGATCTGGCTTTATTTGATTGTCAGTCAAATATTGCGCTGTTATTTTTACTCAAGCGAGCTATTTAAATTGGGAAACAAGTATTTAATATTGAGCACACATTTTTGACATTACTATAGACGTACATTTTTTCTCAATTAATATTAACACTGATAAGGTATTGGCTTAATTTATCTAACTTGTAGTAGACATTCATTTAATTGTGATACCTACAATGTATAACGCATTTAGTTACCATTAGTGATCTTATATTCACATTAGAGCTTCGAGCTTTTCGCGTGTTTGTTAAAAAAAGAACTATTGATACTGGTCCATTGTAAAGAGCTTCAGAGAAGAGAATGTTCATTATCGAGTTCTGTTGTTCGATGTCAGTAGTTATCATACACACACACACTGTTGTGATTTTTCGGAGATGAGATTATGATTTGACTTCAGACAAACTGTTTTATCGATTAAAACCAGTTTGAAATTTTCCAGTCATATCTACTTTGTGATTTAAAATGCCTTTAAAAATCTTCAAAACATTTTTTCTCAAAGTGTATTCAGTGTATAACACTTTTTTTGAAAAAAATCTATAAACTTAACTATTCACAGGTTTAATATAACTTCCACAACATATCATGGTACTGAATGGTGGTTACGTGTAATTGGAATTCGTTTAGCGGTTGTTTTAGTGGCGTTCGTCTTAACATCACCTGTTTACATACTTGCTATTATAAATTTGACTGGATTATTCGATTGGTTGGGTAGAATTTCGGTAAGTGTTCGATACATATATAGATATGTGCAATACAAGAGTGCTTTAATAGTTTTTATTCACAATGTGTATATCTATTCATTTTTAATTATCTAGTTGAAATCATATTTTAAATCGTTTCTATTTGAATTTAGCATAATCAAATGTTTTTATCAATAACCCTGATTGTATTTTAATTGGTAATTTATCATACTCTTCAATGTCTGTATTATAAGTATCGAATTCAGCGGTCATTCAGTCAGTCAGTCAGTTGCAACGTAGAACTTCGTACGTAAGTACATCAGTTCATGTCGCCATACCACATCAGCACAGAGATGTGATTGTTAATTTAAATCCAATAGTAGAAGAGTTAGTAAGGGTATTAGAACTAATCGGAGAGGTTAGGATTAGAAGATATTATTCAAGAAGTATGATTAAATGAGAAAAGTTTAGCGGTTCAGCGGTCATATATACATTTGTACTATTATCCGTTTATTGTAAATAGCATCAATATCTAAGATATGTAATGTGTTTGTCCAGAGATTCTGTTTACGAAAAAAAACATCAAAGTCATTACAGTCAGTCAGTCAGTTAGAACGTAGAACTTTATACGTATGTACATCAGTTCAAGTCGCCATATTACATTAGTACAGAGACGCATTGCCAATTCAAATCCCAAAATAGTAGAGGTAATTGAAGTACTAGAGAGATTAAGGTTCAAAGATACTATTCAAAAAGTATCATCTTGTGAAATAAACTGAAAAAGAGAAAGATAAAAGTGAATCCAGAGGATTAGGATTTGAGAGAAGCCAAAGAATGGATGCACCTGCTTCATTGCAAACGGTTTTGAGTCATGTCATTTAAAGTCTCTAACCATAGATTACTATCATCTCGCGGACACCAACCAGGTAGTCTACATCTACCAACATGACTCAGTTCACTTGTCAGTGACTTCATGGATTTGTGCCAAGTTTCGGTTTAGCTGCTCTTAGGTTTCTTCCAACCTACTTCTACACCCCTAAAACAGCTTGAGGAGGCAGTCAGTGGTTGGGCATTTGTAACTGTTGGGGATGTTAGATCCCCAAAACTCGCTTGATAAATACCTTATTTTGGATTTCACGTTTGCCAGCATGGGCTGATCAGTTGACATGGAGATTTCATTTCCCACCACCAAAATCCATGGCTGTGATTGGCTGCTGTGTGTGTATTTTAGTGTGCTATTTTCGTAACTGTCCCAAGGACGTTTCTATGATGTATAAATAAACGAGAGTTGTGTGCTTGATTGTATTGTGATTGCTGGGTGTTTGTAGAATATACTTTCTACGCTTACAAAGCCTTCTGTCTTCAGCTTGGGATTCAAGGTAGCCTATCTGGACGCTGGTAATTGTCTCGTTCGCATTTATCGACTAAGGTGAACTCGTAATAGCTTCAAGCGTACCTAGTGACGAACTTATCAGTAACACATGCAAAAATTCATTAGAAGTGCCATTAGGATCAAAATGTAAATTGTGTGCATTAGTGAAATTCCCCGCAAAACTTATTATGATAGATAACCATTATGAAATAAAATGAACTAGAAAATTCTCATTAGTAAATGTGCTTCCAACCTTATGAAGTATTGAATCCATTATGTTGATACCTTTTTTGGAGTCTTTCACTTTCATTAAACTGTTCAATTAAAATCCTTCAGTTTGAATATCTTTTGATTCAGTTATAAAAAGAATCAAAAGTTCTCGTTCCTGAAAACGCCTTAATTGAATGGAATTAAATTTCCGAAATTCTTTGCTCATTGATAGAAAACTAGTTATTGCAACTAAGTGTTGCGATTAATTATATTTGCAGAAATTACTTACTTACGCCTGTTACCCCAAATGGAGCATAGGCCGCCCACCAGTTTTCTCCAACCTACTCTGTCCTGGGCTTCTCTCTCCAGTTCTGTCCAATGTTTGTTCATTCCTCTCATATAATTCTCTATTTCTCGGCGTAGTGTGTTCCTTGGCCTTCCTCTTTTCCTTTTGCCTTGAGGGTTCCATGTGAGGGCTTGTCTCGTGACGCAGTTGGGTGCTTTTCGTAGTGTCTGTCCCATCCACTTCCACCGCTTCTTCCTGATTTCCTCCTCCACTGGAATCTGGTTTGTTCTCTCCCACAGTAGGTTGTTGTTGATGGTGTCTGGCCAACAGATCTGAAGTAGTTTGCGTAGACAACTATTAATAAACACTTGTATCTTATGGATGATAGCTTTGGTAGTTCTCCAAGTTTCCGCTCCATACAAGTAGAACTGTCTTGACATTTGTATTGAAAATCCTGATTTTAATTTTGGTTGAAAGTTGTTTGGAGTTGCAGATATTTTTCAACTACAGAAATTATTCATTTGAAATTATGTTTTATTCATTATTTCTTGTATTACTGTTAGACTTTACGTACAAAAATTTTCTTTTTAGCGTCCGTTTATTTTTAGATGGTTTCCAGCAGCAATTTTAGCCGGTGTATCAGTACTACTGACACGTTTAGTAATTATCAGTGAATATTGGACAAGACATAAAACACGTGGAGGTTTAGAAAGTGTTATTTATCGTAATGCTTATTGGTTCTTACTTTTCACTGTGTTGTTATTACCGTCTCTTGGTATAACAGGGTATGTTGGATTTTTTTTTGTGCTAGCCAGTTAATTATCTGTTTAGCCTTGATCGACATTCAGACATTATAGAGGATGAACTGTATAGTTTTTGTTTCAAAATTCCAAGAATGCTAGTTCGTTAAGAGAATAACAAAAAAAAAATCATAATGTGATATTTTTTTTAACAAATAACATTGGCTTAATTTTCATTTTTTTATTCTATGAACCAGATTGATACGTGATTGTTACGGTTAATGATAGATTTTTTACTGT
The DNA here is from genome assembly GCA_944470395.2 of Schistosoma turkestanicum. Taxonomy (NCBI): domain Eukaryota; kingdom Metazoa; phylum Platyhelminthes; class Trematoda; order Strigeidida; family Schistosomatidae; genus Schistosoma; species Schistosoma turkestanicum. The sequence continues at coordinate 63,996,585 of OX103979.1, forward strand.
TGCTTAAACACAATTCAATTAACTGCATAATTCATTTGATTAATTAAAAATTTTGTGGTATTTTTGTATGACAAACTAAATAATTGTGTTTTGTTTTGAGTAGTCTTTAAAAATGTGAACCTATTTATTTGGTGGTTTATTTAATTTACTGAGATTTATAAAAATGAAGTCAAAAATATCTGTAGATATTATTGCAGATAACCTCGCATAAAAGTCCTTCATATATATAGACACTGTCTAGTGCATGCTATTTGTTAAGAGATGTACATTCTTAAGTAATGATATATATATTTGTAACCATGAATCGATCAATGTTAGACCACCATTAAAAACCTGGAAGCACTGAAAGACGGCCGTTTCGTCCTGGTATGGGACTCATTAGCAGTGTGCATTCACGACTCCTGCACCCCGCAGGATTCGAGCCCAGGACCTTCGGTATTGTGCGCGAACGCCCTAACCGTTAGACCAATGAAGTCCAAACCTGTCCGGATGTATACAGGGTATGAGATTGCGCAACTCCGTGAATTTGATCAAATTAGACATTAACACCGTTAGATACCGGCTCAGTGGTCTAACGGTTAATGAGTCCCATACCAGGACGAAACGGCCGTCCAGTGCTTCCAGGTTTCTAGTGGGGGGTCTAACATTGATCGATTCATGGTTACAAATTAAAACTTAACATTCTTCACAACAACCCCGCAATGCAATTATATATATGAAAATACTGTCTATTTAATCGATTAATGGAGAAATGCTGACAGCATACACACATATATTTAACAAATAAACAAAATCATTTCTGTTCAAACAGCATTAATTAATATTCCATATATTAATGTGTTTTTTAATTTTCCAGTTTCCCAGCTCTATTTCATCAGCTTATCACCACTGAAGTGAATCATACCAATCCATTTGCTTTTTATGTACCATTTCAAATTGAATGTATATTTTTACCAGATAGTGGTGCATTATTTATCAATTATGTCATCACATGTGCCCTACTTGGCACAGGTTTACAAATTCTACGTTTGGGGCATATTTTTCGAAATTTCTTTAGACGATATTGTTCTGCTCATACTATGGCAGAAAGAAAAGTTTTCTCTGAAGTAATTGATTTTTTATTATTGATCTGTTTGTTTGAAGCCTATACTTATGCATGATGTCATATATATATATATATATATATATATATATATATATATCAGTCGAAGTTTTTCACTAGAAATGGTTATAAATGATTTCTTGCGATACATCACTTCATTCAAATCTCTCTGAAATGAACTGGTAGGTACTGACATGAAATCGAGATGGTTCTTTTTGTTGACAACTAAATGATCTTACTAGGATCCTGCGGCTCAGCATACATCGGTAGCGCGAGATTCTAAAGTCCTAGCTAAGGAAGCCTGTTGTCCTATTTTTTTTAAAAGATCCGGACTTTGAAAGCTCCAACGTGTAGTTTGCAGCGTGGTCTCGGGAGACCAGGAATAACTTTTCGTGTACTCAAATCGTTTGTATCAGCAGTGCGAGGCGATAAAGGAGTAGTCATGGAGATCAGAAAGTCATCAAGAGATGTAAGAAGGATTTGATTGTTACCAATATGGTCTCGTGTGCTGTTACAGGTATGACGGTGGGTCTTACTTCCAGGCTGCCCACATAATCGAAGGGCATTTCTTGAGGAACCTGAAAAAGAAGTTGGATTAGCGTTGATATTAGCGACCTGGGAACGTGACTGCAGAGCCCAATGGACAACCGCTTCGGGTTGATCTCGTACGGCTTTTTTAATGGGAAGTTTTTGACGAGTTAGCTCCGTTCTTCACAAGGCCTCACTACAGGAGACAGAAACCTGCGTAATATGTTGAGGTGCGACAATTTTAGGATCGAACTTTTCTAACCCCTTCCTTCTTTGTGAGAAGGTAGGATCGCAGCAGATGCTGGTTGTCAAAGGGTAACACCTTACTACTGTCAGATCGCTCTAAAGTCAACAGTACGACTTCGTCCTCAGACCTTGAGTTGCTGCTTTTATTTGTACAGTTCTCCAATCGACCTGCCTGTCACGGTATAATCTGAGGGATCATATGTTCCAGCCAATATAGCTCGCTTCAGTCATCACGACAGACAAGCTGGACTACTACATCAAGGCAGCAGCTGCGGTAGGGGTGTGTTGGAATAGGTTTTTTTAAAAATGAAATAATATCTTTAATCATTTGCGTTCAATATTAATAATCTTCGCCTCTGTATAATAATCGTCGTCAGGTCCCAAATTAATATAGTGCATTATCAGAAAGCTATCATGGTGTTTTTTCACCGTCTTTATTTATGATCATAACGCGACAAAACTTTTGATTACTACTTAGTTCGTGATGTCTTCAGCCTTTTTTTATTATGACTTAACTTACAAAAATTTTCTGAAATCTTGATTATACTTGTCACTTATCTTGGGAGCCTGGTGTCTGACGAAATCTCAGCACGGATACAGAAGGCTCGACTGGCGTTTGCTAACCTGCTTCATTGACGGTGTAGGAAACACATCCGTCTACTAACCAAAAGACAAGTCTACTACGCAGCAGTTCTCAGCTTCTTACTATACGAGTGTAAAACATGGCCAGAAGAGTAGAGGATATTCGTAGGTTACTAGTATTCAATCATAGATGTTTTCGAAACATTGCTCCTATATCCTCGGACAATTGAGTAAGGAAACGGGTACTAGGTAAGGATGGTAGATCAATTGATGAAGTAGTGAATCTTCAACAGTTGATGTGGTTGGAATATTTGTAAAGTATGCCCAAGCATTGACCGCTCCGACAAGCAATGTTGTCTGATGTAGGGGTAGGCTGGAAAAAAGCTAGGGTTGGTCAAACCAAAATATAGAACAAATCGATGAAGTTACTGAGTTTGAATTACATTATTTACGATGGCGTAAATGCATTCACTTCTTGTGTTTTCTCAAATTCTAATCTTCTGAATTCTTCACGACCTTTCCCATCTTTTTAAAATTTATTTTACTGAATTATACTCCTTTAATGACATCTTCAAACCCTAATTTTCTCCATTACCGATAATACTTCTACTAACTCTATTACTATTGGATCTGAATTGACAATTCGATCTCTCTGCCAGTGTGGTATGTCAACCTGAACTTATGTACGTAAGTACCGAGTTCTACGTTGTATTCTGATTGACTGATTATACTTGTTCATTAGGACACTATCATGAAAAAGTTACACTAATCAAACAACTCTTTCTACGACTTAGATTTAAAAAAAACTGTTGAACAACTGATCATTGGTTCAGCATATCTTTTCTATTCTATTGTTGTTTCTATTGATAATTCACGACCTAGTCATGTGTGTTTCGCATGATCTGTGTCAACTCCCTTTTGATTGGCTTATTGTTGCAATTATATTAAAATCTGGATCATTTCTAGTAATGCTTTGAACATTTTCTAAGTTTATTTAGTATTGAATGGATTATGTTACCTCATGGTATTTGTTTAATCAATAACTACATAGATTTTGGTCTAGTTGGATTAGGTTTTTATTGATCATCTATACTTATCCGGTTATTCAAGGTGAATTAAGATGATATAAGTACAGAATTTATGTATGAAAAGTTGAAAGCTAAGTATATTTCTTCCATAAACTCATAACATTAATGTTAAACACTAAATTTTAGTGTCTTCTAAACTTTGTAGGATTTGATTTGCCTACAGATGAATTTCTTGAATAAGTCTGTATACTGTCTCATACAGTCTTAGCAGAAGGGGCTCTAGTCAAAACAGTTAATTATGTATATCTGGTCAACACTTATAATCTGTTTCTCAAATGTAGATTAATTCAATTAGTTCAAGCCTAGAAAGTAGCAGTCAATGGCAAAGAGAACAACCACACATACTGGGCAATAACAAGGAGGGATACAACAAAATCAACAACAAATCAACAATATGCTAGTCACGTTATATATAACTGATACAATTTCATGATTCCCATTGTGAAAATTAGAACCGCGGATATAAGCGAACAATATTGTTTTCGATTAGATCGTCATCAGGCTTTACTCTAATATACATGAATATTTATATGAAAATGTTAAACCAATCAAGGCAATTTATGAGTCAATATTCATCACAATGAAATGAAATAGATTACGTCACTACACATAAAAATAGGTAAAAGTACAAGTTGATAGTAGGAAGACAGGTGTACTGATAGTACTAAGACAAATAAAATACGATAACAAAAGTTTTATCAATAGTAGGTCACATGTGCATAAATAGATTTAAAATAACCATTACAAAACATTAAAACCATTACGTAATAAGAAGTGTATACATAATTAGATAGTGAAGAATATAAACGGGAAGAGACAGAAAATTACAAACAAATGCAGGATGTGAAAATAATGCTAGTAATAACATAATAAAATTTTAAAAAAATTAATAAACGTTGGTTAAGTGATATCCAGCTACGGAAGAGATAGGAGTGTCATGAATTCCTTCTGAACACATAAATTGGCGTTCAATGTACGAATTCTTATGATTTATGCTATGTGTAGGAGGCACACCTGTACACTTGTCTTCCTACTATCAACTTGTACTTTTGCCTAGTATGTGTAGTGACGTAATCTATCTCATTTCAATATGATTATTGACTCAAATTGCCTTGATCGGTTCAACATTTTCATATGAATATTCATGTGTATTAGGATAAAGCTTGACGACGATCCATTCGAAAACAATATTGTTCATTTGTCAGGGTTTTTGACTCTTTTCGATTTTGAGATCAACAAATTCTAATGCCTTACTCTGTTTGTAAAAAAAATTCCTTGATGATAATACATATATATTTTCTCTCTCTCTTTCTCTTTTTGTACTATGCATAAACTAGCCTCAACCGGAAGCATTTGCATTTGGAGAAAACTATGCATTTCTGTCAGTTGTTCATACAGTGATTATTGCTTATACACCAGTGTGTCCAATCATCTATATATTTGGTTTGCTATACTTTCTATTTAGATATTTGGTTGATAAATATATGCTTGTATGGATTTATAGTCCATTACAATCAGATATCAGTGGATGGACTGAAATGTTAGTTTTACTAGTTGATTATATTGTGTTAGTGTGGTTATGTTTTTTACTAATGAAACTTTATCACTAGATCAATCAGAGTTAGACATTAACACCGGTGGATTCCGCCCAGTGGTCTAACGGTTAGGGTGTTCGCCTACAATGCCAAAGGTCCCGGGTTCGAATCCTGCGAGGAGCAGGAGTCGTGGATGCGCACTACCACTGATGAGTCCCATACCAGGACGAAACGGCCGTCCAGTGCTTCCAGGTTTCTAATGGTGGTCTAACAATCATTGACTGATGATTTCAAATGTGTTAATAACTTATGTTTTGTATCGGTTACAAATTATTTACAATATATAGAAATGAGTAAAATTTCTTTTGTTTCTTTCGATATTATTATTATTATTATGTAAATTTAAACGAAAGTGTATATTCATTTGATTTATTAGCATGAACTCTACTAGTTAATGTTAATATTGTGGTGTACATAATCTATTTTTTTTTAAAGCTCATTATGAATGAAGGTAAATTGTATAGTTTTAGTAATTTTAAAAGTTACATAAAACAACAATTATTAAAGAGAACAATGGGGTTTTTTGGAAAACTTTTTCATCTAGGCCTACAATGATAAAAATGTAAATTATTTTATAATGATAAAAATAATATTTTCAAGTTGAATTAACGAGCTTTGTAAATTAAAATTGGACAACTTTATGTCGATTAGGTCTGAACCTACTTATTTACTTACTTACACCTGTTGCCCCCCAATCGAGCATAGGCCGTCGACTAGTATTCTCCAACCTACTCTGTCCTGAGCCTTCCTTTCCAGTTCTGTCCAATCGTTAGTCAATCTTGACATGTCTGCCTCCATTTCTTGGCGTAATGTGCACTTTGGTCTTCCTCTTTTTCTTTTACCCTGAGGGTTCCAGGTGAGGGCTTGTCTTGTGACGCAGTTGGGTGGTTTCCGCAATGTGTGTCCTATCCACCTTCAGCGCTTCTTACTGATTTCTCCCTTCACTGGAATCTGGTTCGTTCTCTCTAACAGTAGGTTATTGCTGATGGTGTCTGTCCAAAGGATCCGAAGTATTTTGCGTAGACACCTGTTAATAAACACTTGTATCTTGTGGATGATGGCTTTCATAGTTCTCCAATTTTCCGCCCTATACAGTAGAACTATCTTGACATTTGTATTGAAAATTGTGACCATGGTGTTGGTTGATAGTTGTTTTGAGTTACATATGTTGTTCAGTTGTAAAAATGCAGCCCTTACTTTGCCGATCCGCGCCTTCACATCTATATCAGGTCCACCTCGTTGATGATGCTGCCCAGATATGTAAACATATTTACGTCCTCTAAGGCATTTCGATCAAGTGTGACTTGGTTGGTGCATGTTGTGTTATATCAGAGAATCTTGCTTTTCCCTTTGTGCATGTTTAGACCTGAGGTCTGAACTACTGTAAATTATTAACAATTTTGAGTAAAGATCGTCCGTAGAATTATGTGCCTTAAAGTGATCAGTCAATTAAAAGTCTGTACAAAAACCGGAAGGAAATAGTTTGGCATAGTTTTTATGATAACAGTAGTGACTTAAAAAATTATTATTGCTTAGAATATCATGCTGAATGAGAGAAAGAAGTGTAAAATTGAGCATCAAAATAATAACTGTATATCATCTTATAAATATTACCAGATTTTCCTGTGTGAGTTAAAAAAAAACAAGTTTGTTTGTATTCCACACTGACTATTAATTATTTAACATTGAATAGTTAACTACTTCAATTCCGTATCCATTCAATCAATAGACCATTTCGTATTACTTAATCAGTCCCGACCGTAGCTGTTACCTTGACGTGGTGGTTGGGCTTGCCTATCGTCATGACCCAGCCGAACTATACTGGCTGGAACATATGTTCCTGAAGGTTCTACCATGCCAGGCAGGTCGATTGGAGAACGTTGAGACTACAAGCAGCTACTCAAGGTCTGAGGGCGAAGTCGTACTGCTGACTGCAGAGAGGTGTGACAGTAGTAAGGTATTTCCCTCGGACAACCAGCATCTGCAGTGATACTAATGTGGTAGAGCAACCTGAACTTATGTACGTACGTACGAAATTCTGCGTTGCAACTGACTGACTGATTACGCAATCAGTTAGAGTCATTTATGCGCACTATAGAATCTGACACATATACATCGATTTGGGTTGTTGTTCCACATTAGCTCAATCAGGTATAATTATTTCAAGACAAGTAAAAATAGTGTTAGTATCAGTAATGATAGAGAAGATTAGGTGTAGAAAAACTAGACTCAGGTTTTGAAAAAGGACAAGGCGTGAATGAATATATCTGCTCCATAACGAACAATTCTAAGCCATGTCGCTCAGTCGCTAACCATTGGTTGCAATAATTACACAAACTTTAACTAAGTAGTCTACACCTATTTAAATGCTTCAGTCTAATTGTCACTGACTTCGTAGATTAACGCCATATCCTGATTTTTTATAACCTACTCCTACACCAGACTGTGTCGCCCGTCGATGTAGGCAATCGTTGAACATGCTTAATACATCCTAACCACCTTATTAGACAAGAATTCAATACCTCATCTACTGATTTATCCTCATCATCTAGGACCCTATAGTTCACCTCAACATTGCTGACTCCTTTGTCCCACAATACTCTATCACTACCCCAAAGATATCTGCAATCGAATCTTAGTATCGACGAATATCATCTATTCCTAATGACGAATTTTTCACAGCCATGATGTATAATGAACCGAACTGTTGCTCAATAAACTCATTCTTTGGTTAGTGGACAGATACCACAATTGACATGTGCTGGCACAGGCCATATCATAGAACTGAACAGAGACTGAGGTATTTAGATTTAAACATCGATTATCTAGTTGTTTAAACTTGTTAATAAAAATTAAACCATATCTTTATTGTCTATTATTCATCAAATATTATGGTTACTAAAAGATCTGTTGGCTATGTAAAAGCACTTGTTGACAATGTTAGTTTAAGGCATATATCATGTCTAGTCTTCGTAATTCCTAGTTAAAACTTAAGGTAACACTCTTGATATCCGAATTTATACTGAAAAACAAAGAATCATCGATAATCACTTGTATAACTGTGGTCTAAGCACGGGTAACGTTAACTTCTACTGTATCTAGTACGTAACATTACCAATCACTAGGGTACGATATAGTGTATTTTTAATATCAAATCCACTCCCTGACCATTGCAGTAGGTTAACCAGCCTGAGTTCGGTTGTTACCCAACAACCAACTCATGTAAATAACCCAGTGTTAGTAGTACAATTTCTGAAAACCGCCTGACACATAATAAATGTCAGTCACAAATGAATGGTGTTCCTTCGGAATTTCGAAGATATGCAGTGTTTATGTGTCTCATTTCGCATAAAACTGTGGCAGATATGTTTTTGCTATGTTTTCCATTGTATGTTAATGATGGCTATATGACACTCTTTAATCGATAAAACTTGATTCGTTATAAAAATTATTCCCTAGAGTTACTTGGATATTGTGAAATGCATTTTATTTTTAATTTTATCTGATTTCTTTACTTACTTGTTCTTATTTTTTTTTTTATTGCAGAGATAGAAAAAATTATCAATATATTTATCATTTAAAATGGTTTCTTCAAGCAACTCGATTTAGTTTAGCTGGAGTTTGTATAGCATGTATCAATGTGTTTGCTTTCTATTCGTTACGATGGTCTTCTGCAGAATTACGTCCATTGATCATTGCCTATTTTGTTTTGACTGTAACTACAGCAGTGATATCTGTGATACTTTCTACTTTTGTCAAATATTATTTATCATCTCTTGTATGCCCTAGTTCTGTATGCAGCAAGGATTCCAGTCATTATCGTAAATTACTTGAAGTAAGACTTTTATACTGATTAGTGTTGCCTTCATAGAGTATTATTTGATCATGAACTATGGTCACATTATTTTTTTTCTTAAAAATGGGTGAAACAATGTCACAGTTGACTGAGGTACTTTTGTTTAACTAGACGTGGAATAATTACGGACTCTTTGTTGTAAGGATAAGCAAAATTCGTTATTATAAATCAATTGACATTGCTTCTTCAGCTGTTCCACAATGTGATAACCATTTTACTATTGATTAACTCTTCCATTATTGATTCTAAATGTTTCTTATTATTTTTACTTGACAACTAGGCGACGTATGTATTTCTCCTTCTTGATAAGCAATTGTTTCACTTTTCTTTTGATCTCCAATCAACTGGGATATGATTTTAATTGACATCACCTCAACAATCCGTATGATTTATCCAATAAACAAAATATACTATATACTTGTTAAGTGATTTAGTTTGATGACATATCACTTGTTTTTACACATTTGAAATCATCAGTCAATGATTGTTAAATCACCATTAGAAACCTGGAAGCACTGAAAGACGGCCGTTTCGTCCTGGTATGGGACTCATCAGCAGTGCACATCCACGACTCCTTCACCTTATAGGACTTGAACCCGGGACTTCCGGTCTTGTCAGCGAACGCCTAACCTCTGGACCACTGGGCCGGCATCCAACGTTGTTAGTGTCTAAGTCTGATTGATCTAGGGATTTTGTGCGACCTCACTCATTTGCCTTTGGTGGTTACTGCCTACACCCTACAGGAGTCGTTGATGCGCACTGCTGATGAGCCCCGTACGAGGACGAAACGGCCGTCCAGTGCTTCCAGGTTTCTGATAGTGGTCTAACAATGATTGATGGATGATTTCAAATGTGTAAAAACACTAATCTCCATAACTCTAATTGAAAATGTCACTTGTTGTATAAAGTGAACATGAGCTTATTAACGGTAAACAAGCTAGTCTCAATTATTTTATAATGTATTGAAGCTGTCTGGAATATAAATAAAGGGTTAATAATAAATTTATTAAAGTAAAACCATACAAAAACACTATTATTCCCATGACCACATTTTTATATGTGCTAAGCATAAGTATTTGTTCTTATTTTGTTTAGCGCATTTCCCTTAGAAATCTTGTTAGTGATATTTTTCGTCATACACTTTAAAGATTTGCTTCCTATCATTTTGCAGCCAGTTTGGTATTTTACTCTTATTTTCTTTTCTAAAACTTCTCCGATCTAGATTTTTAATTCTAGTCTATTTTGATATGACTGAAGTATCAAATTATTTCTGAATAAATTATTTTTTATTATATTTATTTTTAGGACAAAACAATCTCTAGTGCAGTTATATGCACTTGCCCTAAATTATACCTTGATACTTCTGAAATTGAAAAAGAATACACAGTTCCTGTTTTACGTAAATTCAAACTGTGACCAGTTTCATGTTGATCAAAGTACATTTTCGGGAAAATCTCATGAACAATAATGTTTGATTTTGATTTAAATTCCAATTGTTACTTTCATAACAGACTACCTACTAACTTCATTGTTATATGTTTCATATTTTATTTTTGAATATTATTTGTCCATATTGAACATGGAGGAATCAATGAACTTTATCAAATCTGGATAAATGTAGAACAATAATTTCGATTATCACTATTATTATTTATTCATTCATTCTTACTGCTGTTAAAATGGCATTTGTTTTTGACAGTAAAAGTAAGAGGCAGCTGAATGGTAGACTTTATTACTTGTTTCATCCTTAACCTTTTAATCAATATCATGTGAAAAAAAAATACAAAATATGAGTCAAAGCTACGTAAGCTTCAGAAACCGAAATTCAACTGTAATTCCTTATTGTTCCGTCACTAGTAGGTTTCTTTCTTCTCCACCAAGTATACCAGACTACATCACACTATTAAGTGAGAAAACACTTTTTTTACATTTATATACATAACTGCAGTCAGTGGAAACGTAGGCAGAGGCAACGGTGATCGTCTCTTTATTTACGAGACCTTACTGTCCCGATCAGTCGACCAGTACCTAGGCGACTATCTACAATGATCCAGTCTGAGGGAGATAGTTCCGCCCTAGAACTTAATACCATATCTACCCCATAGGAGCCACGGAAAGTGGTAGCGAGGCTTCTAAATAAACGGAGTGGTGACCGAGTTTGTTCTTTATCTGGACAAGATAAAGTCAAATTAGTGATTTTACTCAGATCCTGTACGCGCGTTTCGCAGACGTAGTATACGTCGGTGGCACGAGATTCGAGGGTGCTAGGTAGGATAGCCTGTTGTCCAGACATTGAAAGCTGCAACATGAAGTTTTGAGCGTGGTTTTAGGAGACAAGGAATAGAGTGTCGCATACTCGGATCGCTTGTATCAGCGGCGTGAGGTGGCAAAGGAATGAAAAAACAGTTGGTTGTGGAGATAGGAGAGGTGTAGGAATAATTTGATTGTGGCCATTATGGTCTCGTGTGCCGTTACGTGTCTGGCGTGGATGCCACTTCTCGGCTTCCCACACCGTCGAAGCGTGTTTCGTGAGAAACCTGAAAAGGAAGTTGGATTAGCATTGGTCTTAGAGATCTGGGAACGTGACTGCAGAGCTCAACGGACAACCACTTGGGGTTGATCGTGTATGGCTCTTTTAATGATTAGTTTTTGACGAGTTAGCTCCGTTCTTCACAAGGCCTCACTACAGGAGACGGAAACCTGCGTAGTATGTTGAGGTGCGACAATTTTAGGATTGACCTTTTTCTAACCCCTTCCTTTCCTGTGAAAAGTCAAAGAGTAACACCTTATTGCTATGAGATCGCTCTAAAGTCAGCAGTACGATTTCGTCTCCTGACCTTGAGTTGCTGCTTTTATTTGTACTGTTCTCCAATCGACCTGTCTGGCGTGGTAGAACCTATAGAAATATATGTTCCAGCCAATATAGCTCGGTTTGGTCATCACGATAGGCAAGCCCGACTACTACTTGAAGGTAATGGCTACTCCAGAATCGGATAGTTTTATACCACTACGTCAAGGTAGCGGTTACGGTCGGGTATTGATATTACACAAGTTGTTAGTAGGTGTTTTTCATTAGAATCATGAATCACTCATCGTTAGATCAGTGTCAGAAACCTGGAAGCACTGACGGTTGTTTCGTCCTCGTATGGGACTCCTCAGCAGTGGCATCCACAACTCTCGCTGGCGAGAATATAGCCCAATATATTCAATTTGGCGTGCGAACACAACTTCTAGACCACAGAGCCTTCTTCCAAAGGTGTTGATTTCAATCTCCGATCAATCTAAGGTTTTGCTGAATATCACCCTTTGTCTTCTGTAGTTACTGCATACAACAACGCATGAGACCTAAGACCCTGGGTTCGATTCTCGAGAGCTGGATCGTGGATGCGCATTACTAAAGATTCCCACTCTAGAACGAGGTCACCTTCCAGTGTTTCTAACTTTTTATTATTGATCTAAGGATAACTGATTCATGATTTTAATGAAGAAAAACAATAATCTCAATAACTCACTAATGAGTAAACATCTAGTTCTATGAGTATGCTGTCGCTTTCTTAAACTTAAAGCTTGTAGATTTGAACACGATAAACTCAATGAACTTGTTCTTGATTCCTCTATTTTCAATAATCGTGATGCTCTGTTTGTATTTAGGTTAGAGAGGTGAATTATAAGCAAACTGCGAATGTTTTAAACTAGAGTTATCATCCACTGAATGTCTTATTTAAATTGTGTTAGAAAAGAAAGTTCAGCTGGTTTACAAGATGATGATAATGCTATTGATATGAAATTTTATCCTAGCTTATGTATTTCTAGCGATCTTAAACCTTCAGTAATATTTCATTCAGAAACCGGTGTTGATTTCTATCCATGAAATCGTACTCATTCCAAAAAGGCATCCTCACTTTATGTGAATCTTGTTTAGTCTGTGTTCATCAGGTTAAATTAGCTGGTTTAAAGTATTATAGCAGCGCTACTTTTGTCAGACTGTTCTGGAGTATATATTACTTGTTTTAGATCTTCAGAAAGAAGTAAAGACAAAGAACTGACGCATTTATAACAAATGGTGTTGTGTTAAAAATATCAAATCTTACGTTGTGCATATAAGATGAAGTGATACCGAGCTACAACTTTGCCTACCATGAATTATTACACTCACTATAAGTGCTAGTTTATATGAAGCTAATGGTGTGACAAAGACCAAAATATTGGTTTATTTATAGCAATAACATGATAGAAAGACGGTTGTTTAGTCTATAAATATTAAAGGTTTATGTTTCTAAAGCTTTAACCTTATGGTTCGTCATTGCATGTCAAATATTACTAAGAATCATGTGCATGGCTTCGATCATACCACTAGTGATTTGGTCAAAATATCTAGATATCTGGCTAGAAACCTGTGGTGTCATATATTATCTACATACAAATCAACTAATATTAATTAGGCGAACATAACTGAGCTCATAACAGTTCTTGTTCAACATGTTTTCGTCCAATAAAGATGTCACTGTAACCTATTCATGAATTCCATGACCTTATCAATCATTTATTAATAGTATTTGCTGGTATACATTTGCGTATATACTAACGTCTCTTCCCCTTACCCACCGCTAATTGACATTCTATCTATTTTATATATATACCGTGATCCATGCTCAAATATGTTAAGTAGCGGTAATGCTTTTCTCTGAACATTACTGAATGTTTGTTCATTGGGATACCTGGGATATACCTATCCGAAAACACTTTTCTGTTTTAATTTAGTCTGAGTTGTATTAATGTGGTTAGTCGGCAGCAATTATATGAAGTTTCTCCGAGTACCACAGACAATTAACACGTGAGTTCAGCGGGTACGCTGTACCTAATATATTTGTAATTATTCAGCACTTTACAACAATTTAAAAAGGTAATCCTTAGACGTGAAACCCAACTAATCTACAAGAGCTAGACCAGACCTTCCACAATGTGGAATTACAATACTGCTGGGTAACAGAAATATAGCTATATTTGAGAAATTTGACAGCCTTCTTAGACAACTCTTGTTACCCAAGCTTCTCTGAGAGGTGAAATTCATGATATTTTTATTCTAAAAAGGCGCACTAGACGAAATCTGTTTTTGCTGATTCAATGTTTCAGCTTGCTAGGACCTCTAGCAATGAGGTTTCTTCTGTTAATCTATAGCCCGCATTAGTGTTGGTAGCAAAACAACTATAGCATATCTTCCGAAACGTGTGGGGAACCTTTCAGTTTCTGTAGTCAAAAATCTTCTCTCACAAAAATTCCAGGAAACTTTTCCATCGGCAAGCTTTAACGAAAACCGTAACGGGTTGACAAAGCCGTCGTTTTATTGACACTCAATGAGTGTTCACGCCAACCCATTTAAAGGATTTTCGCCGTGGCATTCATTCCGATATTAAATCATTGGTATAGACTTGCTACAACACCATAACCCACTTTTCGACGAAGCAAATGGTCAGCAGACGATAACACAAATTTATATGTTTGTGAGGTTTCTCGGTTAAACACATAATCGACCATTTCTATCAACTGGTACCCGACAAATACCTGAAACTGTACCAGACACTACTGCAGTTACATGTTTAAGCAGCAATGTTATACATCACATCACATCCACGGGATCACCTGTATTCCCAAAGACACGCTGGCTAGTTCACAAGAAACTAAGAATGATCAAAAATTAATTCGACCTCATGATCTCTGCTGCATGTAGTCTTTAAAAAGGCCAGCAATTATCGGCATCCATCCAGTAAAACCACACTTGGCCATCACCAATTATCTATTATGCACGACTTGACAGTTACCTTGAAAGTTGCAGCTGTCAACCCTTATAACTTTGAAAGCCATTCCCGAAATGGCTGCCATCAATAATTTCGGATTCTATGAATTGTCGAGTATTCCTCTCAGTTTGAGAAACACTGGTCAAACTTTCCAGAGTTTGGTTCAGTGACGTTTACGGAGGTCTCACCTTTGTTGACCCTTGTATTGTCGACCACTTAACTTCATATCCATACTTGAAATCTCAGTTCTGCAATGTGGACCATTTTTTTTAAACGACTCACTGTAAAGATTTACTCACATACTTACTTACGCCTGTTACCCCCAATGGAGCATAGGCCGCTCACCAGTTTTCTCCAACCAACTCTGTCCTGGGCTTCCCTCTCCAGTTCTGTCCAATGTTTGTTCATTCCTCTCATATCTTTCTCTATTTCTCGGCGTAGTGTGTTCCTTGGCCTTCCTCTTTTCCTTTTGCCTTGAGGGTTCCATGTGAGGGCTTGTCTTGTGACGCAGTTAGGTGCTTTTCGTAGTGTGTGTCCTATCCACTTCCACCGCTTCTTCCTGATTTCCTCCTCCACTGGAATCTGGTTTGTTCTCTCCCACAGTTCGTTGTTGCTGATGGTGTCTGGCCAACGAATACGAAGTATTTTGCGAAGAAAACTGTTAATAAACACTTGTATCTTCTGGATGATGGCTTTCGTAGTTCTCCAAGTTTCCGCTCCATACAGTAGAACTGTCTTCACATTTGTATTGAAAATCATGATTTTGGTTTTGTTTGAAAGTTGTTTGGAGTTCCAGATATTTTTCAACTGTAGAAATGCAGCCCTCGCTTTGCCAATCCGCGCCCTCACATCTGCGTCCGATCCACCTTTCTCGTCAATGATGCTGCCAAGATATGTGAAGGTGTTAACGTCCTCCAAGGTATCTCCATCAAGCGTGATTCGGTTGGTGCATGTTGTGTTGCATCGGAGAATTTTGCTTTTTCCTTTATGTATGTTGAGACCTACTGCTGCAGAGGCTGCTGCTACACTGGTCGTCTTCTCTTGCATTTGTTGTTGTGTGTGCGATAGAAGAGCCAAGTCATCTGCGAAGTCCAGATCGTCCAGCTGCGTCCTAAATGTCCAGTTGATACCGTGCTTCCCTCCAGATGTTGACGTCTTCATAATCCAGTCGATGACCAAGAGAAAGAGAAAGGGTGAGAGTAAGCAACCTTGCCTCACACCGGTCTTCACCTCGAAAGAGTCTGTCAGCTGACCTCCGTGCACGATTTTGCAGTTGAATCCATCATAAGAATTCCGTATGATGTTGACTATTTTCTCAGGCACACCGTAGTGTCGAAGAAGACTCCACAGTGTTTTCCTATCCACGCTATCAAATGCTTTCTCGTAGTCAATGAAGTTGATTTAGAGTGGTGAGTTCCATTCAATTGATTGTTCCACAATGATCCGTAATGTAGCAATTTGGTCAGTACACGATCGATCCTTACGAAATTCGGCCTGTTGATCTCGAAGTTGGGCGTCTACGAAGTCCTTCATTCTGTTTAACAATACCCTGTTGAAGACTTTGCCTGGTATTGAAGAAGAGTGATGCCTCTGTAGTTCTCACACTTGCTGAGATCGCCTTTCTTTGGTATTTTGATGAGGTATCCTTCTTTCCAATCTGATGGTACTTGTTCCTCATCCCAAATCTTCTTGAAGAGGATGTGAAATATTTTTGCAGTTGCTTCCATGTCTGCTTTCATTGCCTCTGCTGGAATGTTGTCTGGTCCCGCTGCTTTGCCGTTCTTGATTTGTCTGATGGCAATACTGATCTTCTCAATTGTAGGTGCACCAATATTAATTGGGAGGTCCGTGGATGCTGCTTCGATGTTGGGTGTGTTCAGTGAAGCTGGTCGATTCAATAGTTCCTTAAAGTGTTCTATCCACCTATTTCGATGTTCTTCAGTGTTGCTGATTACTTTGCCTTCCTTGCTTTTCACTGGTCGTTGTGGTTTTCGATAGTTTCCGGCGAGCTTCTTTGTTGTTTCGTACAATTGTCTCATGTTTCCTTCTCTTGCAGCCTTTTCCGCCGTCATTGCTAGATCTTCCACGTATTTTCGTTTGTCAGCTCTGATGCTCTTCTTCACTTTCCTGTTTGCTTCTGTGTATGCAGCTTGTGCGGTAGCTTTCTCTGCTCTTGTTCGGCTGACATTCACTGCTGCCTTCTTGTTCCTCCTTTCTTCAATTTTTGAAAGAGTACCAACAGACATCCAATCCTTGTGATGGTACTTCTTGAGACCCAGAACTTCGTGACATGTTGAAGTGATTGCTTCCTTAATCCCTTTCCAATTGTTCTCCAATGTTGCTTCCTCTCCATTGAGTAGATCCTGAAAGGCCTGGAACCTATTGGTGAGGGCTATCCTGAATTCGTTGAGTTTTACAGTATCCCGAAGAAAGGCTGTATTAAACTTCTGTGATGTTGTCTGTCCCGTTGTCCAGTGCTTCTTTAGCTTCAGTTTCATTTTGGCGACCAGCAAATGGTGATCTGAGGCTATATCAGCTCCTCTCCTGGTTCCCACATCCTCCATGGTCCTTCTGAACTTTTTGTTGATACGGATATGTTTAATTTGGTTTTGAGTAGTGTGGTTCGGTGAAATTCATGTGGCTTTGTGAATGCGTTTGTGCGGGAATATTGTGCCACCGATGACCAGTTTGTTGAAGGCACATAGGTTTGCAAATCTCTCACCGTTTTCGTTCCTTTCTCCCAGTCCATGTCGTCCCATGATGTCTTCATATCCAGTGTTGTCCATTCCAACCTTGGCATTCAGGTCTCCCATAAGAATCGTCAAATCCTTTGGTGAACATTTATCGACGACTGACTGCAGCCTTTCGTAGAATTGATCTTTAACGTCGTCATTGTAGTCATTGGTAGGTGCATAACATTGGATGACGTTCATTGTAATGTCCTGTTTCTTTGTCTTGAAGGATGCTTTAATGATCCTGGGTCCATGAGATTCCCATCCTATCAGTGCCTTTTGTGCATGTTTGGACAGCATCAGTGCAACTCTTTGTGTATGTGAAGCATTTTCCTCTTCATGACCAGAGTATAACAGCAGTTCCCCTGAAGCAAGTCTCTATTGTCCAACCTGTGTCCAATGCGTTTCACTGATGCCGAGCAGCTTGAGGTCGTATCTTTTCATTTCTGCAGCAACTTGAAGTAGTCTTCCAGTCTCCAACAATGTACGAATGTTCCATGTACCTAAAAAAATGGTTGCTCTGGTTGTCAGACGAGGCATCAGCCTCGTGACTTCCGAGGAAACTCGGCTTTCATCATTCGACGTCATAATTCTTCTTTCAACTCCCAGGGCAGAGTTAAAATGGTTTGAATTGTTTTTTCTGGTTAGCGTTTTTTGGCAAGTTGGTTTTTGACGGAATGGGGTCGCCAACCCCATTTCCAACCCTCCTCCTTTACCCGGGCTTGGGACCGGCAGTAGCCCCTAAGGTTCTACTGGCGGAGTTACTGTAAACATACAGAAATAATAATTTGGTATCAACTCCACTGACTTTCTAAGGCATGTTTATTATTCTTATTATATTCACCCTATGGAAAACAAAGTGCCAACGTTGTTCGGAACCGACCACAACTATGTACATCTAACGAAATACTAAGTTCCGATCGAAAGTTTACACTAGGTTACGCGCCCCTTACCAGACATTTGACCGACTAGTTTCTTGAAATATAAAAAGCGTCAGCTTAGACGATCATTACAAGAAAGCATCTTACAAAATCAAAGAACCTATTTTCAAGTAGACTATATTGGCGCCCTGTCACCTAAGCATCAATTAGTATCTCATTAGGAGTCTTATGACAATACATAAATAACACTAGCATTCTTCTTGAGATTGTTGCAAGATATTATATCAAGATCTAGAATTTCAATCGGGGAACACTTGGCTGTGAACTGTTCTTTATATCTGTTGGGATAGCCAATCGAGAAGAAAGCCACGCACTTTGTGGATTGATGAACTTATCGGTTAAATGCTTAAATATTTCAAGGGCAGTCGATCGATGAACTATTTGATTTAAATTTCAAATATTTAAACGACAATATCGATTATATGTATAATTGTATAAATACGCATGTTCGATTGTATATTTTTGATTCTGTTAATAAGTGTTCTCCAACGTCTTCCGTCTTTTTATTTTCGAACGTTGGGAGTCTAACGTTCGATGTTGTCATTAGTACAGTGGTTTGGCGTTATTCAAGTACAGGACATAAAAACATCTCTCAGAGCATTCCGTAGTAGGCTGAAAATTCACTGTGACTATTGACCATAAGCCCCTTTTCTTTTTCTCTTAGCCAATTTTTAAACAATTGCGGTAACGAAAAAATGCTATGGAAATCTCTCGACAGTGTTTTTATCTCTGTTTCTGACAAGATTTTCTATCTAAATTTTATTCAAGACTCTTTTAAAACATGTTTCTCGTTTCTCAGCCATTATTCGTCTGTAATTTCCATGTAATTTGTTTTGTTTATTAAATTGGAACCGATTAAATTAAACACGAAGTCAATTAAAAATGCTTTGTACGCTGTACAGAACTTAACCTACTCGAATAAAATTTGGTTTGCTTATCTCGACTTCCAGAACATATATATGACAAATTAAGTTGTTATAAGTATTATCCTCCAGAGTTCTACCAACTGGATTAGATATTAGAGTTTTTACTTCCGATATGCAAAATATTTTTTGAGCAATTGATATAAAAATGATAATATTTATTCTAGGTAATGTGTTGGATGAGACATGGCAGTTTACGGCCAAAATCAAATTTTTACTGATACTACGAAAATTACTACATTATGTTGCTCAATTAGGTTGACGCTCTACAAGATACATTGATCACAGTCATGGTGTGTTTGGATTTTCGACGTGAGATGATAAATAGCTTTTAGAAGACTAGAGTGTATTTTAGAATAGTTAGCTAGTATTAAGTCTGTTGCCTTGTGACGAGCGACTGACGGTCGAGAATAGCTGCAAGTTAACTCTAGAATTTATCGGGCAACTGCATATTCATTTACCTGATGTTATTCTCCGCATAACAAACCTGTCAGGTTTCTGGTAAAAATGGCTGCCAGTCTCCCAATATATTGAGGTTATTATCCAATCAATAGAATGAAGTGTTCTGGTCCATATGACTTCAATGGTGTGCCACGACGGTGCTGAAAAGGATAAAGGACGACGTGCTTTGTCTTGTATAGCTTTTCAGTGCAATTTCCAGGTAGTCATATTCCTTAAACTCGATCAGCATCAAAAAGCACACACTAGCTTCGGTAGACGACCTAACCGACTATCGAAGGCCTCACTTTCGTTTGCTGCTGTGACTTCATTTTTATGAAGAGAACGAGATCGGCTTAATGGAAACATTCATTAATATAACCAATTGTACCCGTCATTGTTTTACTGAACCTCTTTTTTTTTTACTACATCCTACGCGCAAAGTGTCCGTTTGTGTTACTGCCATTTTGGCTCCACCACTCTGTAAATTCGCCTTTTGTTTCTGACACGATATCGGTATTCTTTCAGTACCATGAAATCACCAGCAAATATATTCTCCCGCACGGATTAACTCATCTTCTCTGAGACTGGAACGTAATCGGTCTGTAGTGGTGACCTTAGTCAATTTCAACTCGCGCAAATACACTGTAAACTGAACACAAAGGGATAACGTCCTATCACTCGTGTTACTCACAGTTTGTAACTCACTAAAAGCTTACGTTAGACACACTTCTGCCAAAGTGGTTATGAAACTTCCACTTCTATGGGAGTTCGTAGATTCTTCAACTGATCAAGATCTTGACTATTTCAGAAACACCTTTACAAGCACAGTGTACTTAGTCAAACCTGCTGCCACTCGATTTTTTTCTACAAGTGAACTTAAAGCCTGGAACAAACGTTTTTGTGCGTCGTGGCCCATTACGCAGATCTCTTGGAGCTGCGTATAAAGGAACTTTTAAAGTTCTTCATTGCGAACCTAATTATTCTATGACTGATAATAACAGAACTAAAGATAAAATCAGTATCCATCTGCCGGTAGAAACTGATCTCTTCTTGCTTCGACTTTCCTAGCAAATTGTGAAACTACCGGTCCACATACTTAATGAAATATTTATTCTCAAATATCAGCGTCTTACGAGAGGCACGCCAGTTTACAGGCTATGTCAAATTGTTACAGATGCTACCACATATACTGCAAAAGTTAGCGCAGTTAGATTGGGACTATTTCTGATAATCCATTTACACCATGTTGCTGACAGGAACAGTTTGGCTACAATTAGGGAAGGTACACAGTAGACTTTTCGGATGGTTTACATAATTATGCTTTTGGAACGTTCCAGTGTCAGTACTGCTTGGAATCCCACCAAAATATGGTTATATTCATCCATCTCTGAGTCTTAAGCATTTTTCTGCGGTTACTTCTTGTTGATCATGTTTAACCCGTTCACCGATTGCGGTTTTACGTATCCATCTTTTAGCAACAGTTTTTCAAGCAGTCACTATCGGTACCAATAAACTATCCAAATTAAAGTCATTGGAGTAGGATTTGAGCTTACTAACTAGTGTTTGAAATACAGGTGCTATAATTTTGCTTTTATCACGTGCTAATATGTAGTATGTCTTGGGCTGATAAATATTTACGCCACTTCTTATGTTGTCTTCACCGGACTAACTTTTATAAACGCAATAATTACTTATTGTAAAACTAAAACAAAACCTTATTGAAATCAAGTTCTCCACTCGTTTTTTCTGAACAAAAATATGGTTATAATGTGCCTTTATTTATTTATGTAACATTAAGTTCTAAATTTTAGAAAAATTTCATTCGATAGTCAAATAAATTTACCTTCGGAATTTCATAAGATATTCCCAAGAAAATCACTCATAATAATATACGTGTTGTTGAAGGTTTCTCTTTGTGCTTGTATTTTAGAAATTAAAATCGGGAACACCCTACTTATTATAGATAAGTATGGTTTTTTAGGATCATCTGTTCTTCATGAATGATGATCAGTTCTTCTCATTCTTATTGAAATAATTTAGGAATGAATTTGTTGGGAATAGTTGACTGAAAGGCGGTGACCCAGAAGTAAGCGTTGAGAAGGTGCATTTTGCGCAGAGGCAGTATGGATCTCCTACTGAGAATAGGGTTCTCAGAAAGTATAAAATAGAGAGAAAATAGAGAAAAAGAGCAAGGCAGCTGTTTATAAATAACCAGAGCATTGCCTAACCATTCATAGTGGAGTAGACTATGATGTAGTAAGTCAGGATACTGTTCATACTGACCACCAAACTTTAAGTAAATGGTAGTAATACAGCCCCTAAATTTAAGTGTACAGCAATGGAGAGTGAGGGGTTGTGAAGTGTGTCAAGTTTATAGAAGAGAGGCTGAAGTAAGAAGCTTGATGACTGCATACTGAAACTGAAAGTCCAGCAAGAGTGGTAAATTTGTCAAAAAGCGTTGATATATATATTTTTCACCGTCTGTCAATTTTAAAATCGAATACCAACCTCCAAGTCACACTGTAAGTGCCTGGGTAAGTACATTTCTGGTTGTCTCAGCAGAATGCAGACAACAGTATGTTTTTGAAAATCTGAGTCTCTGAAGTAACAGGCGTATACGAGCAACCACAGTATTACTGAGAAGTCACTTTACCAGTCGAAAAGAGCCGATACCCAGCAAATTTTTACCCCACAAACATGGATGTATTGAAGTCATCGCCCTCAACATCGATGTTTTTTGATCAGTAACTCCATGCTCCATCTTTTTGTGTTGTTCTTCTCATTTAAAATCATTATTAGACAATTTTTTATGATCTACTTGTGGCTCTATATTTCACATCCTGCTGAGAAGCGCTATTTCTGTAAGTTCCTTCTACAAGCTTTTCTGGCTGTCACAACTTATTAACTAATTGTTAGGCATCAAAACAATACAGCTTACAGTTATGGGGGAAAGAGTACGGGTTTTCAAACAAATTATAAACACTTATAACCTAGTGGCGGCGATGCGTTTACGAAGTAAGCAGGAAAGTTGAAGAGTATTATAGTTATAAGTGGGGCAGTAGATAACGAGATACAATCAATAGTACGTCAATAGTGTGCACGTGAGAACATTAAAACTGGTGATGGGCTATTTGAAGTTCACATGTTTATGGGTGTTGATAGAGTTTTTTCAATCCGAAACGGGTGATGTCTTTTCAGGCTGTGGATTCATGTTCACTAGAGGTTAGGCAGCAAATGGTAGTGCTTTGGCGACCATTCCTTAGGGAAGTAGAGTGCATTCTAATCACCCAGCTAGTAGTTGAATAGTGTCGTTCGACCCAGTAAATAACCTTTCTACTTCAAGTAAACACCAAAGAGGTTTGTATTCAAGTAGAAAAATTTAATGCTACTTCGGAGAAAAAATGATGATGATGAAATGCAGCCCTCATTTCGATATAGTTTAGGCGAGTACAGAGCTAATAATCTGGAAGTAAGGTGTGAGTGAGTTTGAGGTGCAAATGAATCATTTCAACCGAGGGTTTCATTAAGAAGCTTTACAAACTCATACAGCCCATCTGCTATGCATATTTTTGAAGGAAGGCTATTCCATATCAGTGCATAGTAAGTGAGGAGGAAGTTTTCTCGAGTTTTTGATTTATACTTCTCAAGTTTCACAGTAGAAACTTTATCTCGAAGGTTACATTGGCCTTTGATGAATACTACAATACAAGAGGAGTATATGAGCTTGCTCAGGAACTTGAAGTAGAGGATTAGATTGGACTTGGGCCTTCTTTTCGATAATGGTTCAAATACAAGTTCATGACATCGGTTGGGGTAGTCAATGAGGGATTTATGTAACTCTAGATAATTAGAGAAATAGACGAAACCCCCATGGTATCGAATAACCGGGATAAAATACCTCCTCCAGAAGGACCAAGAAGTTTCTAGAACAGCTGAACAATTACTAAATGTAGGATATTCTCAGTGTTCTCTAACTATTTTCTTACTTTCTGAAATTATTCTGTGTCAATTACAAGCACCAAAATATCGATCTTTTCAATATTCTTATATTTACTGTAAAAGAAGTTGAAGTATTCTTACTATGCTTACGTATTAGTGTATATATATGCTTTACGAATAATCAGAAAATTCCTTTTTGAGCGTGATTTTTCTTGCTGTCATTGCGTTCCAGTGATTCTAGGTTTCTTCCGGTGACCCAGCATTGATCTCCTCATGATTTTAACCTATGTTTATGCTCAGACAGTGTTCTGAAACAACCGCGAGGGCTGTAGAACCTGATAATTTCCCACTTGTAGCAGAAGTGTTAGTGGAACAGGAAGAATACTTAAAGAAGGATACAGAAGGATATTTGTGGTGAGAGGTAGGACTTTTGAAGTAGTTAAGGCCGACAAAAAACAGATAATCGACTATTTAGTAGCTCTTAAAAGTATCCCGTTAATTATATGGTTTAGTCAAGAATCAGTGATAAAAACCAAACTTCCTCTTATAACTTCTTTTATCCGTTGGCCTGATTTGGATGTTTAAGTCCTGATTTCGCTTTTAGGAGTTATATTCTACACAAAGGTAAAGGTAATTTAATTCAGGTTACTCAGCATTGGACACTTAAGTATGAGATAAGAATAATAGAAGAAATGCCACCAATGAACTATTATCTGACAAATAAAAGCATTTATATATAAGTACGCTACCATAAATGGTTCGGAAATCACGTGCGAACACTAGTTGGTCTTAGAATTACATTTTTTCAGGGTGTTTGTCATACAAACAAAAGTATGGTTAGGCATAAAGCGAGTTCGGAAAAAGTTGATGATCTATAATCAACGATGTATTGTCCAATGACTAGCGCAGCTTCAACAAGACATCTGGTAAAGAAGCAATGTAATTCAAACAGGACAATCAGACATAACCAGAACCTAGTCACATCCTTCTGTGTCCATTAGAAGACAGAGAAATGCTGCCTACCAGGCTCTTTATCAAATGTTATTTGATGTCTCAATTTGGCATCTACATTACATGGGAAAATTTCGACCCTGACCGTTTGTTGAACGGATTCGAGGAAATTGTCCTCTTCTCTTTCATATGATATCACGACATGCTTGATTGTTCGAAAATCCTCTATGGTCAGGTTACTTTTCTCTCGATGGTTATCGTTAAACTTTATACTTAATGTACATTACAATAAGTTGGAATGAGAGGGTCACAAATAGACAGTCCTAAGGCTCTTCCTGTAGTCAGAGAACTCAAAAATACTCAAGTGCCTTAACTCCATAACTGTATTCTTCTGAAACTTTGAACATGATCAGTGCTTTAAATCTATTTTTAACTACATGGATAAGCACATCTTTTATGTTATGGGGCTATCTAGCAACGATGAGTTGCGCAGGTAATAGATTTTCATATTTGCACATCTTCTGTTAGAGAATCCACATAAGACTATACCTGTTCATGATTCAGTATCGTTGAAGAATTCACCATGCTGTTCAAAAGGCAGCAGTTGATGGATTAACCAGTACTGACTAGCGATACATCTGACGTGGTACCCTATAACGAACATTCTCCTTCACGTAATAGATGACAATGAAAAGCAACTAAGGTAATCCTCATGCAATTTGTTTCTATTGTGGTCAGTGGCTGAGCGAATGACTCATCATTCAAAGTCCTTTACTTGCAAACCTCAGTGACAAATAAGTTATTTTTTTAGGTAATCTGCAACTCCTAATGAGTTTGACTCATAAATTTGAAACGTGTATATTTTTTTCTTATCAATCGAAGTCATCGTTGTACAACTGAACGTTTACAAGTTTAAAATATTTGGTCTGGCGAGAGGAGAGAGGGTAGTGTATCTGACCAGCAACTAGATAGTAGTGAGATAATTTTGTTTGTTTCCGCTCCTAAGGATACAGCAGGATATAACTAATCGGTGATACTGATGTTATTTTTCCATGTCTGTGACTTATATTTGTAACCTTGAACTGATTTTTAATCCTGATATACTTCAGTTTCTAGCTTTTTCAGTTATACAGAGTCCAATCCGAAGGTAGAAACATTTCCCCAACTCTTAAAAGTGAAAGCGGAGGGGCTTAGTGCAACCAAGAACTGGCCAAAGGTTACAATATGTTTACTTTTTTGACAGGTCGTCATCTCTTGTTGATTGAACACTCCTCCAGTAGCGGTCAAAACTTTTGAACCCGTTATTGAATCCACAGGTTTCATTGCCATTTAGCTATCAAGATATCACCAATATGTTATGGAGTGTGTATCCGCATAAAGCTTCAGTATTGCGTATGAGCAGACAGTATTAACTTGGGGATGAAAATGGTTTGTTTGGACGAAGTTCATGGAATGAAAACGAAATAAATTTTAGAGACCCCAAAACGACTATAGACCAACATAATCTCTCTCTATCAGATTGACTTAGAGACGACTTGAGGACACGTTGCTGAGAAGTAGCACTGAGGCTTGCAGGTTTTCATCTTAATTGTTCAAAAAACAGGATTTATGAGGGTATTGTGAAGGCATTCTACAAACGTCCTAAGTCACGCAGCCAATAAACATAAATTTAGATCACTTGTTGTCCCATCGAATCTCCGAGAAAATATTTGCGCCATATTGCCTGATTCCAAGCAATTCGCCGGACTCATTAGAAGTAAACTTTGACCAGACGAAAGACCCCTATGATTAGGATTACCTTGGGTCCCTATATTTCAGTCTCAACCAAACTAAATTTATCTTAGTCTTGTAGAGAAACAGAATTTTTAGGTCTATTGAAAATAGGGACAAAGAGGAAGGTAAGAGCATATTTGTCCTATGTTTGTGTTATGTCATGTGACTTTTACAACTTTCTTGTTATCTCTTTTCTTTTAATGATTGGTCGACGTTTTGGTTGCTGCATTTGAAATTTTTGTTACACAATGGCGGCCGAGTCTAATTCTCGAAATATCAAGCAACCTGATTCAGTTTGGGAATATTGTGGTGTGAATCTAACAATTCACAACATAATTATTCCTGAGGAACGTTTATATCCTACCCCTTCGCAGTTAGACAAGATGGATTATGAGACAGAGATTGACTTAAGGATTATTGGGTGTGAGTTGATCCAAGATTCAGGGGTTTTGTTACGACTACCTCAAGTCGCTATGGCTACTGCGCAGGTGTTGTACCAACGATTTTTCTATTCGAAGTCATTTGTTCGACATTTCTATGAGGTAGGTGCTTATCTTATAACCTGTCTTCAGCACTATGCCATGGCATGTATATTTTTGGCTGCAAAACTTGAGGAATCTCCTAGACGCATAAGAGATGTAATCAATGTTTTCCATCATATAAGACAAGTTCGAGATAAAAAGTATGATCCTATGCGTTAGTGACTGTTTTTTAGAACACCAACACCCGTCATTCTCGATCAAAGCTACAGTAATCTTAAGAATCAAGTTATCAAGGCTGAAAGACGTGTTTTAAAAGAATTAGGATTTTGTGTTCATGCCAAACATCCTCACAAGGTAATTTATTTCGAGATTTCTTATATCCTGCAGCTTGTTATATGTTACTTGCAGGCCTTGGACCATGAGAATAACAAAACCCTTGTACAAACTGCTTGGTAAGTCAAGTTTTCTTTGTATACAGTGCTAAGTTATCACAGACGCTTGAGATTAATCTGTTTTTGGTTCCGACCTCATAGTTTTCGCTTAATATTTTTGGCACTAACTAATTTAATAAGACCTCTAATGACAGTCATTACCGGTGTATCCTCCAACCGAAGGCATCTAGCTGCAAAGAGATTTACGTGGGTTATCTCTGCTACTTGGCGTCTAAATTTTTTAGTGTAGTTCAGTCGCACAGCACCGATTACTCCTTGAGTCGTAGTATGTACATCAGAGTTGCAATGAACATCAGAAATCAACTTGTAGACACTTCATCTGAATCAAACTAAAACATGGTCTGTCCGTCACGTTTTGAGTTATGCGCAGGAATTATTCCCAAAGTTGATGGATTACCATCCCAAAGCATGGTGTTTTTACTCATTCATTATTTACGAGTTAGACAGGTGGTTTTGAGTGGGGTTTATACTTTCGGATTAACTGAAGTCGAGATGGCGTTACTGCACTAAATTCAAGGTAGTATCAACGAATTTTTCTCGTCCTCATAGCTTTTGTATAATATTGGGGTGAGGTTAGGTAATGTCAGCCCCCCAAACTCTAACTCATTTCCTTCGCCTGTGATAAGGTCTGGAAATTCTACGATACGAAATGTTCTTAACTTGTGTAGTTGATCTCAAGTTGCTACCCCTTCGATTCTGTATAGATTCTTCTAAGTGTCTGAGATAACTAACAAGTTTTGGTTTCAGGTACCTCAAGAGAAATAATCCTACATTGTTGACAACAGAGAAATGACGTTCTCAGCCGCAGAAAATCAGTCGATGCTTGATATACTGGATACATATATCCAACATGGATTTATCTCAACGGTGTTTACTGTTGTGTTAGTAGTTCAATCGAACGGTGAAGCGGCCTAACAAAACCAAAGCACCAGTCCACGAAAGCAGGTTCGATTGGCTTTTGCCAACCTGCGTCACTTATGGTGTAGGCGTGATATCCGTTTGCTGACTAAAGGACGAGTGTACTGTGCAGTAGTTCGCCCCGTCTTACTTTATGGCTGTGAAACATGGCCGGTAAGAGTAGATTTTCGTAGGTTATTGGTTTTCGATCATAGGTGTCTTCGAAGCGTTGTTCGTATATCCTGGGACACCTGAGTGAGTAACGTTGTTATTAGGAAACGGGTGCTAGTTAAGAATGGCAGATCAATCGATGAAGTGATGAAACTTCATCAGTGGAGGTGGTTGGGACATGTGTTGCGTATGCCCAACCACCGACTGCCTCGAAGAGCTATGTTTTGTAGTGTAGGAGTAGGTTGGAAGAAGGTTAGGGGCGGCCAAAACAAAACATCGCAGAAATCCATGAAGTCATTGACGAGTGGACTTAGCCATGCCGGTAGTTGTCGACTACCTGGTTGAGGTCCGCGAGATGATAATAATCGATGGTTAGATACCCTGAATGACATGGCTCAAAATCGTTCGCAATGGCGCCGGTGCATTTATTCTTTTTGTTCTCTCAAATCCTAATCTTCTGGATTCTTCAACACATCTAGTTTTTACTTTCTAAACTTATCTCACTGAATCATACTTCTTGAATAATATCTTCTAATCCTAACCTCTCCGATTACTTCTAATACCTTTACTACCTCCTACTATTGGATTTGAATCGACAATTATATCTGTGTGCTGATGTGGTATGGCGAAATGGACTGATGTACTTACATGCGAAGTTCTACGTTGCATTTGACTAACTGACCGCGAAGGCAGCTGCTGACACATTTATGTTTGTAGATGCAAACTAGCCGTTTGGGGTTCACGCGTTTCTCACAATCAATAGTTGGCGACTTCGACATGCTTCTTAATCGATCACGACCACCCAAGCGCGTTCACTCCTGGTCGTATCTTGAATCTTAAACTTTATATTGATCTCAGACATTTTTGCCAAATTGTTCCTCAGTCAATGTTTATGCCTAATATTTTTCAATCAATCAATCAACAGCAACTTAGAACTTCGTACCTACGTACGTATATCAGTTCAAGTTGCCGTAACAAATTAGCACAGAGATGTAATTGTCAATTCGAATTCCATAGTAGTAGAGGTGGCAAAGGTATTAGCAATGATCGGAGAGATTAGGGTTCGAAGATAGTTTTGAAGAAGTAGAATCCAGTGAAATAAACCTAAAAGAAAAACAAAAAGGTGATGAAAAACTACGTTTAGGATTTAGGAGAACACAGAGTGGTTGCATTTGCGGTATCGCAAACGGTTTTGAGCCATGTCTTCTGGATTCGTCAACACCTCTATTTTTGTTTTTCTGAACTTATCTCACTGAATTATACTTCTCGAATATTATCTTCGAATCCTTATCTTCTCCATTGGCAGTAATTCTTTTAATATCTCTACCACTATGGGATTGGAATTAACAATTACGTCTCTGTGCTAATGTGGTATGACAACATGAACTGATGTACTTACGTACGAAGTTTATGTTGTAACTGATTGACTGATTGCCATCCTTACCTAATACCTTTTGCTAACTATAGCATTGCTTACTCGACTGTCGAACAATACAAGCAGTGCTTTGAAGACACGTATGATCAAAAACCGCAAGTCGACAAAAGCCAGCTCAGCTTTCAGTACCCTTGCTAAGATTTCGTCAGACAACAGGCCATCAGCACTGATGCGACTCCCAGACAGGTGATGCGGTCGACACGCTCAACTACTTCACTCATTAATTCTGGTACCAAAGCAATGAAGACTACACCGGTGTCTGATGGCGTTATGGTCCAGTTGGGTCGATTTTGGAGGTTGCCGTGTTAAAAATTGTTTCTCCTTGTGCTTAAAGTTAGTATTTTCTAGAAACATGCGATTATCTGAGCATAGCCGCGGTAGACGGTCTCGATTATCTATCTTTTGAGTCATGTCACTATAAGATCCACCCAGGTGTCCTTCCTTTTCGCTCAGTCTACCTGCATGAGCATTAAAGTAACCCGATACTGCTACTTCACTAGAGTGCTTAACTTTTCAAGCGAATTTCGACAGCTTTATGTGAAATTCATCTTTTACCTCGTCTAAACTGCAGTCAGTGGAAACGTAGGCAGAGACAACGAAGAGGCAACAGCAAGTGTCCTTATCCTTTCGAGTCCTTACTTTCCCGTCTAGTCGAGCAGTACCTAGGCAACTATCTACAATGATTCAGTCAGAGGGAGATAGTTCCGCCGTAGGACTTAGTACTATACCTACCCCAGCGAAGCCATGGGAAGTGGCGGTGAGGCTTCCAGATAAACGGAGTGGTGACCGAGTTTGTTCTTTATCTGGACAAGATAAAGTCAAATTAGTGATTTTACTCAGATCCTGTACGCGCGTTTCGCAGACGTAGTATACGTCGATGGCACGAGATTCGAGGGTGCTAGGTAGGATAGCCTGTTGTCCAGACATTGAAAGCTGCAACATGAAGTTTTGAGCGTGGTTTTAGGAGACAAGGAATAGAGTGTCGCATACTCGGGTCGCTTGTATCAGCGGCGCGAGGTGGCGAAGGAATGAAAAAACAGTTGTTCGTGGAGATAGGAGAGGTGTAGGAATAATTTGGTTGTGACCATTATGGTTTCGTGTGCCGTTACGTGTCTGGGGTGGATGCCACTTCTCGGCTTCCCACACCGTCGAAGCGTGTTTCTTGAGGAACCTGGAAAGGAAGTTGGATTAGCGTTGGTCTTAGCGACCTGGGAATGTGACTGCAGAGCCCAACGAACAACCACTTGGGGTTGATCGTGTATGGCTCTTTTAATGATTAGTTTTTGACGAGTTAGCTCCGTTCTTCACAAGGCCTCACTACGGGAGACGGAAACCTGCGTAGTTACGGTGCGAACTTTTCTAACCCTTTCGTTCCTTGTGAGAAGTCAGGATCGCAGCAGACGCTGTTTGTCAAAGGATAACACCTTACTAATGTCACACCGCTCTACAGTTAGCAATACGACTTCGTCCTCAAACCTTGAGTTGCTGCTTTTATTTGTGCTGTTCTCCAGTCGACCTGTCTGGCGTGGTAGAACCTACGGAAATATATGTTCCAGCCAATATAGCTCGGTTTGGTCATCACGACAGACAAGCCTGATTACTACTTGATGGTAGTGGCTACTCCAGAATCGGATAGTTCTGTACATAAATTTGCAAAATGTTCTTGTTATATAGGAGGTCTCCGATTTTACTGGACGATATTCTCGTTATGGAAATCAACAGGCTGGTAGATGAACGCAGTGTTATGTAATTGAGTTAACTTCACTCACGGATAGTATTATTTACTTAAGTTCACGAACATTTAAATTTCAAAGACACGATCACTAGCAAGACGAGATTTTTCTACATAGTGAATTATAATGCCTATTTACAAAACATCAAATGCAAACTGAACGTAATAAAATGTCATAGGTTATTGGTTGAAATTAGGTAAGGTAAGCAAGGAACTTCTCCAACGTGGTAGTTTAGAAATACTACTATTAAACTTCAGTCGTTATTTATTTGTATTGATGCTTTTTATAATTTCAACTGTAATTACGTTTAACTATCATACACCACAGAAATTTATAGCAATTGGAGATCCTAAATATAATGCAGTTGTAGATAGCTTTTTATAATTTCAACTAGTGACATGCTTTGTCTTTGCTCCAGATGGTTGTAACCCACTTAGTCGAATTAGAAATCCTATGCTTGTGTGAATCAAAAACAATGTTTTTTCTAATTGTTGGGTCAATCTTGTGTGCCAAATAAATTATTTTAAAAGATACCAAAGGCTTCTCAATTTACGCTCATTTTAGGAATTACATGAACGATAGTCTTCGAACTGATATATTTGTACGTTATCTTCCGGAAGCTATTGCATGTGGTTGCATTTATTTGGCATCATGTAAGCTCAACATTCCACTACCACGCCATCCAGCTTGGTGGGAAATGTTTAGTGTGAGCGAAGAATCGGTACACGAAATTGCCTTGTGTTTACTGCGTTTATATGCTCGTCCAAAGGTAGATGTTGGAAAACTTGAGTCAATATTAGCTCAACTCAGGAAATCCCAAGCAGAAGCAAAGGAACGAGAAAATGAGCTCAAAAAACAACAGACAGTAACAACATCTCCAAGTACCCGATCCGACCACAGTTTCGGTTATATCTCACCTCCAAATCATTTATCGAAATCCAAAATTCAAAACAAGTCTAATGGAAATAAAAAGCCAGTAGACATTAAAGTTGAACCGGAAGATTCTAATATTACTTATCCTTCAAACTCGGTTTTAGCAAATGCCTTAGCTAATGCCAAAGCAGTCGCAGCGACGATTACGGCATCAAAATCTGGCATGACCACTGATGAGTTTTCAAAGCTTGGTAATGACTCGTCAATTATTCCACATAAATGCGAACTAAGTGGAGAACCAGTTTCACCAGAATCTGCGGAAAAGTTGGCTGAATCTAATCAAACAGATAATATATCCGACGTTTCGAATAAAAAGCCTGATAGGTAAGTTTCTCCAATATATATTAGTGAAATCTTTTTAAGTAGTTGCTGCTCAACAAGCACTTTCACCCCACGCTACCTAATGATATCCAGTTGATACTCCAGTGTCTCGTTTTATAAGTATATATAGTTATCTATTTTTTAGCTACTCAACTGGACCATTGGAGTTGGGTGATCATTTTACATTCTGTGACAGCCTCACATGAATCCTAATGTTTTCTAACTAACGTTGCTGCTAATTGGGTCACAATTACGCACGTTGATAGGATTTCAATGTACAACCTACATTTGTTGATGTCAAGTATGCGGTGAAAGTCTAGATTTTTTGATAGGTCTATTATTATTAGTCGATGAGTTTGTGAGCCTACATGGACTTTTGTATAAACCGTGTGTTTCCACTCTGCGTGCCGTTAGCTCAGAATAGTTTATATGTATAATTAATAATAAGTTTGTTGCTAAACTTTTCTCTTAAATTCAATTGTTTTACTGGGTGATTCTTAATTTTTTCACCATAAAATATACTATTAACAATGAAATTGACGTTATCGGTTATAGGTAATCTTCATTGTTTAAATTACTTGATATTGCTGCATCCAAAATCTTGAATTATGTAAACAAAAATTTTCACTTGGCTTTTAGAATTTAATTAGATGCACAAACTCACAAAAATTTTGAAGTGGTAACTTTGTTTCGTGCAAGAATTAATATTGAGTTTAGTTCGAAAATGTACGTGCTGAAAAATACGATTTATAACAGATGATATTAATGAGGTTCTTTTAATGTAAATCATAGTGATTCAAAAACTCACGTCAATCATCTTGTTGGAGTTTTAACTAGGGTTAAAACTAACATATCTGCATACTAAATGCATTCAAATTGCAAGTAACTTTCTAATCTTATAAATCTAGAGGGTGTTGTGTGGGCTTGAACCACGGCATCTGCTCTTTGCCCGAATGATGCTATAACGTTTTTGCCGCAGCTAGAAACTGAGAAGTAACTTTTCTGCTTTTAAATGAAAATCTATGTTTGTAGTATCTTGTTGAATAATCGGAAATTACCTATTGTTTAGACCCGCACAAGAAAATCCTGAGACCAAACGACGACCAATTATTCGACCAGCTGCTTACTCAAATATTCCTTCTCACACAGAATCAGACAAAAGGCATCGACATCACCGGCACAAATATTCATCTAAGAAGCATCATTACAATTCGATATCTCCATCATCTTCATCAACTGACCGAGAAATTGATCAGAACCGTTATAATTCAGTAAACATGATGACAAACAACTCCAAATCTCGTAATTACCGACAAAAATTAAATGATATATCATCCTCTGGCTCTGAAACAGGCGATAGTTCTTCGAGTCCTAACAGACACATGGTCACTGTGCACGACCGCAGAAAAAACTATAATAACAAACGTAAACATATCCCACGCTCCTCGTCAGAGGATTCCCAAACGTCTTCTCTCAGTGACGAACCTCGTTTTTCCCCATCCCACCATAATTTGGCAAAAACTAAACGTAGTCGTCGTCATTTATCACCACCCTATGCCTATCGAATCGATTATGAGAAGTCACATAAAAGCAAACATCGTTCATCATTGCGATCTGAACCAAATGGTGAAAGTGGTCGTATATTACGCGAGCACTCTAACCATCGTCTAGTTTCGAGTCGGCATCGTGATCATCACCGAAGGTAAATTGTACATATGAATGATTTAATTTTACCCTGTACAGAAATTTTATGAGTATTAACTTTTTTCGCTGGTTGCCTGTACGGTGTGATTGATAAATTATTTACCAGATTGCAATAAATTATTTGCACTATCTCATCGTTTTGTGATGTTTTACATATTTTCAATTCTTGATTAAAAGATGCTATTCAAAAGCGGATGATACTCAAAAAAAAAACTATATTTCTTTTGCGCTACAAACTTGGTAAAAAAAATTGTATATAATGTTTAACACAGAATTAATTTTTCTTACTCTATTAGTCGAAGTTTCAAGTTGAACCCACTGTACTTTTCTTTAATTGATTCTGATAACGTATCAAATATTGATTGATATGCTTTTCTCCAACTATCATCGGGTGGATGCGCAAGTTTTGTTATAAGTCTGTCAAGAAGTATAAGTACCGAGCGAATTCGCTCCAAGTTTGTATTCACCAGAGAGCAAAGATAATTGGTCAAAATTTGTATATCTTCGTTTTGGGGCACTGAAAATGAAAAAAAAAAACAACTTTTTTTATTGATCAGTAATGTAATAAATGCTATTGCTAATATATTTATCCCTGTACGTCTTTTATTGTTTGAACCTTTAGTGTATTTTTTCTGTATTCATATAGTGAAGAAATCGGTCGTAAGTATAAGGATTTGTCGTTTCACAATCAATCAGTTTATGAGTGTTATTTGTGCCGACTTGATATTCGTACTCAGTGTTTGAAACCTGTCTAAAGATGTGTGATGCTACTACTTCCGTAGTGTGATGCTAAACTGAATATCAACCAAAAGTAATAACTATTTTTTAGTTAAGAATGACTATTATTTACCTGCTTCACTAGTTATCCAATCACCGAAGATCTGTTGAAGTTCCGTTAGCGTTTTGTTAGTAAACAAGCCACTCGGGTCTTCCATTGCCTGTGTTAAACAACCAGCTTCTGGCATCTCAGGCTTCGCAGAGTTCATAGAAATAGATGTACCTGTGTTTTCCTGGCCATATTTACAATCTGACTCTCGAAGACATGCTGCCTTACCTACTGTTACTTTTTCTTCCTCACCCACGCGCTTTGTTCGTAACCTTCTACAATTTACTGATATATTTTTTTGTTTTACTGGAGTTGTGATGGACATATAATTTGAATTGCATGACTAAAAAAAGATCAGAATAATTGTGCACAATTAGATCATGACTTTCTAAAAACAACTTTAAATTAAAAAGTTGATGGGCGTATGATATTGATGATAAAAAGATAGCAGCACATTAAAAGTAGTGCACCACCTTAGTTTTTATATCTTTTTTCGTGTTAGGCGCAAGTACTGTAAACCTCTTTGATCTGATTGATTATGACATTGAACATTTATTAGTTCACAGTTAATTAATGTTAATTTGATCTAGATAGTGTTATTGTTTTTGACGGATAAAAGTTTATCATGACAATTTTCAAACAGTTTTGATTTCTGTTACTTACCGTCACATTTTTCTGTATTCCAAGTGTTTGGTTAGTGTTATTTCTATTCTGTAAATGTCCCGATAGATTGCAATCAATTGGAATGTCTTTCTCTATATCTGCGGTATTAAGTTCTTGATCTAGTCGGTCTTGATTGACAGTCACACTAAAGGTTGCAGATGAACAAACAGAAAATATCCAAGTTTATGCATCAATAAGGAACATGTGGCATTGAACACGTATCACTGTTTCGTGACAGTAGTGGTTATGTACTTTTTCTCAAGTATATCTAGTGATCTCGTAAAAATCATCAAAAATTATGTACATTGAGTAACAATCTCTACAGATATACTAATCTCGGATAGCTATTCTGACAACGATCGTTTCATTTCAGTGCAGTCCAGTGTTATTACAGAATATGTATATTTGTTATATTGTAATCTATGACATAAACACTAGCTGGACCTTACTTTTTAATTTATGGAAGTAATCGATGTGAATACTACAATTGTACTTGCTCCATAAATCATTAAAATCTTAGTCACATGAATAATGAATGAATGTTCTTTTTTTTAATAAAAAGGAGATGCAACCTAGTTATTGGACTTTTGAGCCACGGTTAATAATAATGCACGCTGAAACATCGTTTCATTAGTTAAATGCTAACACATTTAGGCAAGATCTCCACATAGATTCTATTTCTTCAACGCTATTCCGACAAGGAGACTAAAGTTTTCGGATATGGTTGTTTGAAACAAACTAATTATTGTTATTCTTTTATGGGTTTATAAACATAAATAAGTTAGAAGGATCATGAAGCCATATAATGTAGTGCATATTAGTCAACAGTTAAATTTTCAACCACCATTTGACTTTTTTAGTTTTGCAATATCGTTACTTCCCAAGAGGTCTTTTAATCGAAGTTATTACCTTTATTATGAAGTAATTTGGTTAGGGCAATTTATATTCAGTTTTATTCGTGAGCATAAAAAGCGGATTTTTGTCATCTGAATATAAATGTACAGCATTACTAGCAAATTAGTTTTGAGTCCACACGTTTAGGTTAGATCACTTGGAAAAGAGGATAAGATATAGTCGTCCATGTACTGGATTTTAGGTATGTATAAAATGATTGGCAAAGTAATAATACCAACCTAATCTGTTGACATGGAGAGTTTATCAAGTTGTTTGCTTTTGACTGATTATCATTTCTGACTGTTTGATTGTTGGTACATGGGCTCATAATCTTCAAAGAAGTAGTCTTTGAACCGGCACATTGTAGCTGATGAACTTGCAGTCCTATCTGTGTACAGAGTAAATAGAGTAAACTATATTTATCAAACATTAGGGAAAAAATTAACACACTGTTTACTAAGTGTACGAATGCTGTCTTTTAGTTAATATTTATGGCAAATGTAAGTACTACAAACATCTCTCAAGACAGGATGGTTAAGTGTGCAGTAAACAGAAGTATTCAAAACTACAATTCATGAGATCTTGTCTCCTATACCAAATATTTGTAGTAAAGCTTTTTCAAGAAGTTCTGAGGTAATCGATAACTATATTGGGTAACGCTTAGTCACATTGCTTAGATTTCGTGTATTATTCTGTGACTCTACTACCCATTTCGGTTGATGAGATTCCACCATGTTATTGGGTTTGAAAATTTGAGCCCATGATAAGCGTATGTGTGGGCTTAACTATAAATGTGGAACTACCGATTTATCAAAACAGAACACTAAGGTATTTTGCCTTATTTGTACATTCCTTTTTAAAGATTGAAAACGACCTGATACTTTCTTACTGTTTTGTTATAAACAGTCTTATGAGTAAATTTAGCAATAATGTGGTTTTATGCCTAATTTGATTAGCGGATGAAGCATACTTTCGACTATGTTGTTAAAAGCATGACGATTTTATTCTGACTTCCTCTGATCATGCAGTAGAAAAATGTTTCTTACTCCCTACAGTTGTTAGCACTTCATTCTTATTGTTCCTCACCATTGTGTTTGTATAGATCCTGTCAGCTCTGTATGCTGAACGTTAATTGGTGCTCTATGAATATTCGACATCTTGATTCATGAAAAAAATGAGCTACACTAACAAATTGTGTAAAGAGCAAAACCTGTTTTATTTATTATCACGTATTTTTATGAATTCGATTCTAAAATTTAAGATATTTTTCAGTCTGTTTTCACTGAGGGAAATCATCAATTTGGGGAACTCATTCCCATCTTTTATTCGGACTGCTTGTCCTGTTCATAAATCGTGAAGATGGATATCTGCAGATCCGTCCCCAAAATCTTGGTGAGTAAATACCACTTGCTATTGCTTTGTATACTGATTAATAACCCCTAATGTCTTGTCGTACACTGAATGTTGATCACATTAAAGAAATCTAAATAAAGTTACCGTGTTAATCTAAATAGTAATCACAACCTTTGTATCTTTAAAATTGAAATAATTATTTCTGTATAGACAAATATCTAGTAAAACTACTTCGGAAGTTTTTGGAGTTTCAATAGTTCTTATTCTACTTATTGATTATCATCAAACTTCTTTGAGTAAAATTTCGACTCGTTTTCAAAAATATGACAAACAGAATTTCGTACCGGATGTTACTTCTTGGACTGTTAACTTTGTACATGTACCTTTCAGACTGTTAATAATTCATTTCTGTCTTACTAAAAGGCGTATACATTAAAAATGCAGTCTATATTCAGACAAAGTTCCATGGAGAATTGTTTACTGTTTGTGGATGATAGTTCTTTTTAAAGTTACTTTTCTTGGGAAAGTTCAAATAAATATATTTCTGTTCGATTCTTTATCAAATAATTCAGGACTTCGATGGAAATTATAAGCTAAAATAAAATCTTAACGGATAGTTTTCTCGTTGTTACTAGAGTTAGAAGAATTTCCCTCCCTTTATCAAGGAAACAGCTATAAAATATACGTCCATGGTTTCATTCGATTGTGGAACATTTAGTACGAAGTAATAAGATTTTAAGGGTCAGAATCGCTACAGAAATCTAAAACGTCATGAATGTCAACTGAATCTAGGCATAGTTCCTGATTTCAGTACCGCAAATCAAAGTAACCAAAACTAACTAGCTGATAGACCTTAAACGAACTTAAACTTTTTCGTTAGGTAACCGATTGTCTTAAAATTAATCTCGGAAAACAATTTAAGGTAAAGTTTCTCCTTCATGCTGTAATGGTCGACTTTTTTCTGGTCTGCTTTGTTAGTATCAAAATTGCATGGATTGTGAAATCTGTTTTGGCTTGGGATATTAATGAGTTATGAGGTAAACTTCGCAATTTAGACAAACACAATGCTAAAGGTAAGTTTTATGAATTTTACTTTCAATTATATGCATTCATAGTGCAGAAAATATTTTATTAAATTTAATTGTATATTCATCTAAAATCAACACATCTACATACATTAGAAAGTTGCGAAATGTTTTGGTACTTTCAGTATACTTAAGTTTAAAGTATAGTAAACTCACTCCCCGTAAATCTTGTGGTTCAGGACACAGGCGATGCACTGCTTTTACTGCATATCGATAAAGGACTGTGGCTTCCGCTGTATGTTCAGTCATCTGTATAGTGTGGTTAGTTATTGAACATAAACCATGACCTGAATTAAAAAGTAAATGGCGAGAAATGATTAGTGTTTGTGTATCATACGAAAATCTATTCAATTAATAATTAACTGATATATAAGTCTCAAAACTGAGGTTTTGATTCGTTTGTATTTTGTAAATATCTTAGTCATCTTCCGACGTATATGGTTGGTGATCGATTTTTCG
Organism: Schistosoma turkestanicum; assembly: GCA_944470395.2. Classification (NCBI taxonomy): domain Eukaryota; kingdom Metazoa; phylum Platyhelminthes; class Trematoda; order Strigeidida; family Schistosomatidae; genus Schistosoma; species Schistosoma turkestanicum. The sequence goes on from OX103979.1 coordinate 64,036,485, forward strand.
CGCAAACCTGCAATGAGAAACCTGCATCCGGTATAAGGAAGTGTTTTTATGGGAATGCGTTGTATGATCCTACGCTAGATACTAAATATAATTAGATTAGGAGGACTAAACTGTACAGCAGACCACGTCATTACACTTGACTCAATTATCCGATCAATGACCAGGCACCAGGTATAGGTCAGAACAAATGTCTGTTAAAATATACAACGCCAAACAGTCAATAGATAAAATCAATTTTACGTACGGAATAGTCTCTTACATTTTAGTGTAAACAGGTCTCTGTTTTCGCTCATCGACTAATCACGGCCTAATTCCACGTGACACATCAGGAAACCAGCCAACCATGTTATGAAGTGTATGAAACATTTTCTCAGGAATGTTAACGTACTTGTTTACATATATGTATGTACATTATTGACTAAAAAAGGTCCAAGATTTACCGAACGACTAATAATATTCATTTCTCACAGTTGGTTTGTCTTTCACAATCCAAATTTTCCAAATATCGTTCAATATATATTCGCTTTTCGGAAACAACTTTAGTTCAAGCGGTCGTTTTAAGTGTAATTATTTCTCAGCTGATCCATAATATTTGGTTTACAATCTTTAAACCCGGCTGATTTACCACACAGTTTAATTACTTTGTTATATGTGGCGTTAGTTCTAAGTCAAATGACATGTAATGGATATTTCCAGAAGTTTTATTCAGATAAATCAAAACGTAGCACTATATCCTTCATGAAATTAACTAACTTCAGATACTACTTATAGGGTACATTAAAAGACTATGGATAATTTATCTGTCTTCTTCACCGCCTATTTAACTTGAGTAGGAAGATTAGGGCGAATGATCACCAGTTCATTAAATACTGTCTTTATCTTGACGATCAATTTGTCGTTGCTTTTAAAATTGAAGATGTTAAACTGGTCGACCGTCTTAGACGGTAGTGACTTCGTGCGTAGACATTTAACAAATAGATTTTCAGATACTGAATATGTTCCAATACTTTCTGTAATAATTAGTAATAAATCTTTACGTACTTAACGTCTTTTAATTGTATTATTGGTAAATCAAACTGCAATATATGTTGTAAAAATGTGAGTAAATAATTTTCTTACTGTTGTAGTTTTTACTGACGCTTGATATATTTGTCGCTTTTTGCAAACGAAATTCAGTCAGTAACAACGCGCAACTTCGTACGTATGTACATCAGTTCGAGTTGCGCCATATAACTAGGTTTTTTGTAATGGTTCAAGTTATACGGTTTTCAGTTAACAAGAGTTTGTATATCTTATAGTCGAGTCAAGGAGTTTCGCGAAGTAAAAAAATAAAGTTTTTTTTTTAGTCAAAGGATGGGATGTTACGTCCGTGTATGAGTGAACTAAATTCTGTCAAAATATAAAAGCTCATTATAAAAATACACTAAGTACCACTTACCCATGTATTTTGCCGTCTGCACAGGAGCATTAGGAAGTCGTAGGTACAGCCTAACGGTTAATGATTTTCCTAAACAGCCGACATTCGTTGAATTTAATTTGATCTTTCGCATTCTAGAGCTCAATTCTTCACATAGTGAATGTACTAAAGCTTCTAATTCGGATTGCTAAAAGTTCAAGTAGAAACAGTTAATCTTTTTCATATCTAAGAAATATTTCAATCATGAATAAAATTTGGATCGTCAATTATATATTGTGTAAGTTCCAGAATTAGAAATAAATTCGTGATAGTCCACAATAAGTTGGTATTTATTATGTATATTTTGTGTTTCTGCTAGTCGACAGAGGTATTTACCAATCACTGACAGCAAATGCCATCAAAGAATTAGACTGAACATTATATGATCGGTGTTTAGAATCCTCAGTCGAGTTATCTCTGTGCTCTAACCGTAGACGTCCCTGAGTTCAGTGAACCTTAACTCTAAGCAATGTTGATAATACCAGTGAATATGTGAAGTAAGCAAAAAAAAGTAAGGAAACTATTTCAAATCTTGTTCTAACTGTTCAACTAAAAATACTGAATTGTTTACGTTCACTAATTAATCTAAAATATCACAACTTATTTTATTGCTCCTTCTTCAGAACTCAAAACGATCTGAGAATGTATTTAGTGTTACATGAATTTGATGTCGAGTTTAAGTTCGTAACAAAGACTAAAGTTATCTCTTTACTGGATACCATGTGATTAGATCACGAAATTTCTACACATTTGCCATACAAATTCTCTTTCATTTCAAAAAAAAATTTCTCAAACGAAACTAGATGCAGTGTGATTGATTACACAACTGCAATAATGTATAGTAGCCCCATTTTCATGAGAACTATTGTTTCTACAGTTTTTAAAGTGTGCCGTGCGTTTTGTATCAAAAGTTTTTTGTCTTGTTTGTAGATTATGAGAATCTCATGTCCATATTTCTTCTTGAAAAAATCATTGGGAAAATAGTAAAGAATTATGGGTTGGTGGTGACCGGCAAATTCCATCATCACTTTATGCTGGTACAAGATGAGATGTGCTAATACGGATAATATTTGATGGGATACACTAGCCAATCTAAAATGTCGGTTTCACTACGGTTTAAAATTTTTTTGTCTGAGACACAGGCATGATTTTTTTTTTGAAAGTTGTCACCATTTCTGTAGAATTGTTCTCATTCAGTTACAGCCGTTTTAGTAATGTCAAGATTGTGGATATCAACACAATATTAGTCACTCCGATGAAGTGAATTGTTACTGAATCATATGAATCTATTTACTTAATAGATTCTTTTAACCACTTAACAACTCAAAACATTCATAACAATTAGGAAGACGTGTTGATTAAGGTAAATGGTTTAAATAGCCTACAAATCGGGGACCGAACCTAATACCTACAATTATCACGGAAAGTATGTTATTATTAGACAACTGATTGACAATTTAGTCGTCCAGATATCGGGTTGCTATAGTGATCCAATCTTATTGCTAATACTGGTGACAATTTAATCCCATTAATAAGAGACATCCGTCTGGTACCGGAGCTAGTCGCTTGTAAGTACATGTTTAGTTAGTCAACTGTCGGTTTTTAGCTAGTTCTCCAGATTTTAAAAGTAAATAATGTAATAAGGTATTTTTCGATTAGAAAAACGAAACCGAATTCATTGCTCATTTATGTAAATTTGGTGTTAGTTTATGACTAAGCTAATTTTGACAAGGTTCATTCGCTGTATACTCATTGGTGGTAATTAGCTGAATACATACAGTAGCTTTAGTCTCTTTTGTGAAACCACAATTCCATACAGCAAGCAAAAAGAAACTTGTACATCTTCGATTGTAGAAAGTAGTTCAGATTATAAAATAGTTTAAATGCATGATTTACCTACTCCTGAAAAGGTTTCGGTTTCTAGTTAACATTAACTTATAAGTTGTAGGACAACAGGACTTTTCTCAACCACAGCACATGTTTTGTTTTATTTTCTCGTAAACTCGAATAAAATCTTTGAGATAGCAGCGTTTACGTAAATATTCATTAGTTTTATTAAGGTATGATGAATTACAACGAAAGGAACTAAATCAGTAACACTTATTCTCCTTTAATCTAATCGATAATAGATATTGTATTTTGTCGTTGTTATTTTGTTGCACATTAGCATTCAGATATAGTGTCCAGTTATCATTAAGTGATCAGCTTCACGAACGATTGCTACTACAATTGTCATCAATCTACTATCTTTGTTGATAAATCCACTTGTCTCTTATTTTTACCAGTACTCTCCTGTTAACATGTAGAAATTATGTACTTTTTCAACAAACTGATGTTTTTTTTTTGAGATTCATGTAGAAATGCATTGATCTAATAAATTTGCTAGGTTGTGATAAACTTTGTCTTTTCATTGTATTATTTTAAATATGTGTGAAACTTGTATGGTGTAATAAAAGTCTAAATTAAGGATACTCACTGAGTTTAATCGAATTCCATAATTCATCGATGCTGATACAGATTTATATTCTTTCTCGAATTGCAAACTATCTAAATCCTAAAATATTAAGAGATTTTACAGGGTGAAAGGATTTATTTGAATAATAAAAGGTAGTAAATAACGTAATATGGAGGAGCGATACCGAAAGTAATCACTTTTAGAACTATGAATCTAACTTAAACATGTCGGAATAATAAGCTGGCCTAAATAGGTTTTATACTGCCGTTATATTGAAGCTTCATATGGGAAAAACGTTAATGTGGATTTTATCATCCGCAGAAGTCTATGAAAAATCTTTGAATACCAGTCATAGCAGATTACTGTCGTTTAAAAGTAGATGAATCTGCGGAACATGCTGGAATTGTTAACTTAGTACGAACTCAGTAAAGTCTCATGACCGTTTTAACTTATGTTTTATGACTATAATTAATCAGCGCAAGCAACTAGTAGATTGAGATCATGAGTTAATGGTAAAGAAAATAATTTTCTTTGTGTCTTCGTAGCTGGAGGGAAACGACTGCCTAAATAGTCACTCAAAGTTTAAATCACAATCTTAGAAGCCTAGGAACTAGAATCTTGTTTCATGCTACCATTTATTTATCTGTACACAAGAGCCTTTGGCACCAACTACAAGTTTATCGTCACTGTTTCTTGGCCACTCATTTAAACAAAGCAGTGGTGAAGCCGGTAATACTTTTCAGCTAGAATTAAGATTTTTCAGATATTCCTAGTTGTCCATCAAAATAGTGTTCGAATTGTGTCTTTTAAAACGCAAGCAAAAATCTAGTTAATTTGACTGACCTTTCCGCGACAATTCATGTAAACTCGATTACCAGTTTTCTTGCCCAATAAATTTGTGATTTGGTTGTGAGAGACTTTAGACATTAGTTCACCACACGTTTTAGCATCGAATGCTTGAAATATTTTATCTGCTACGGATCTTCCGATACCTAAAATGTAAGAATATATTTCCTTGCAGTAAAGGTTCAACTGTAATATGTGAATCTAGTGAATATATGATTCATTGGCTACTAAAAAAAATCTTACTTGGGATCTCAGTGAGTGGTAGGTCACACAACCACTGGTACGCATCACCAGTTAACTCACATTCCGAGTGGAGTTCTAAATGTTCTGTGTTTTCTTCTGAAGAATACCACCTCCAGCTTTCTTTTTTCTTTAGTCTATCAGGTATTGGACAGGCACCTCCAGAGCGGCCAAGTAACCAATATTGTCCGTCGGGCTTGGCCTTCTTAGTCGCTAGACGTGCTAATAATTTGCTTGTACCGAACCCAATAGATGCTGTACATCCACCAGTAATGTCTTTTACTATTTCTCGTATATAACTACCCAAAACTAGTGGATTGATGATCTGATAGGTTACTTCCCAATTGCCATCACGGAGTGTCGGTTTGATCTCATTCCCATTTGAATGAATGAGTAGATCTGCACAGTCAGCATACAATTCATCACAGCTTACTGCTTGAATGTCTCGGGTAAAGCTTCAATAAAGAATAGACAAATAGAATTTTTAGACAGGATTTGTAATCGGTGGTTTCAGGATAACAGGAAACTTATGATCCAGGCACTTTCTACTTAACTTGCAAGGAAACGGTCGATACATTTATATACAAGGACTTCAGATATATATAGTACTGTAGTAAAAATTAGTGGAAAGAGCGATTATTATCTTTGAATGTGCTTTTCATTAGTGGTGTTAAACCAGTGAAAAAGTGCTCCGTCCTAGTTAGCAACTTATTATTATTGCTCAACTCAAATTGGTCGAACCCATGACCAGCTCACTGTCAAGATCTCATGGTGAGATATTCGGAATCCAGTAGTCCCCCATCAAAAGCGTGACAGTCATCCAATAATAACTGCCTTCTTTAGGTACAGTTCAATTCCGCTAACTGCACCGCTAGTTTCTCACCGAATGTATATTTGTGATTGAAGGCTTGTTAGTCGCATTACATGGAGGACACTACCAAAAAATACTCTGAGGACAGAAACGATAATTTGTAACTCTTTTAAGACTAAACACAACCAACTTACCGAGAAATGGTATTATATAGCAGCTCTGATACTGATTTGTAAGCTTCAAATTCATATGGTAAAACGATTAAATCTGAACATAGCTGTTTGGCTCTTCCCAGAAGCATGCCATTTTTCACTCCAGCCTATAAAGTATGGGAAGTGCCATGTAAAATAGATTGGGCACCAAAGAAATTAAACAGGATTTTTATACGGAAACCATGTTACACCTGACGTCAACCTTATCGGGAGACTTGATGATCCGAATGTTGCTTCTTTAGATGTAAATAAAATTGGTCTTTTCCTGGAACGATCATTTGTAAGCTTTCCACCTATTTTTGTGAAGTGTTTGTCAACACTAGCTAATATCTGAGATTTGGTAGATAGTTATGAAGATAAATAGAGATCCCATATATTCTAGTCTCAACATTTAATAAATAGCTTGAAGTTCTGTTGTGATTATAACGTTATTCATAGAATCCTCCATAGAGGTAGGATGAATCCTTCCTAGCTAACACATTGAAGGGGCTAGTTTAGAATATTCCAAATGATGCAAATGAGTATTTTAGACTTTGATTATTATACTTACTTGACGAGCAGCATATGAACAGGAAGCAACTTCAGACATAGATTCCGTCTGTCTATAACAGTAAGTAAATAAGATATGGATTTGGTTACAATATATTTCGCAATAGTTTCATGCTATAAATATTTATTCTCAACGCATGGGTATATAAGGTTTTAGATCTTTATGGCATAAATCGAATAATTAATCAAATAAGTGGTTGAAGAACTAAGAAGTGGAGAGCCATAACATAGGCGGTGTGTATGGTTTACTATCCCTCTTGAAATGTGTTCATGAGACCACAGGTCATGAGGCCTTTATAAGAAGAGATTTCCTCACTAAATATAAGTGATGGAATCGTCCCTTATCACAAAGTAAGCGTACGACAGCTGACACAAATAGCGTATGAATATAAGAGACTGTACCGAATAGAAAAGAAACTTAGTTTTTATTATAACCACAACTACTTAAGATTTGGGGGTTCAGTTGAAACTGAGTTAGTGACATCAGTCGAAGCCAATTATACTTGGCATGGGTACCACATCCTGTGAACTACTGAATCAAGTTTACTTGCCAGTAGGTGGAAAAATAAGTAACGAGAATAAATTATATGAAATTAATTCTAAGAGTTCAGAATACAACTTACTTATTACTAATCCCAAGATCGTTATTTGGGCCACGTGAACCCTTCGCATGGGTGATCGCAACCGGCTTGTCTATTAAGAAACGCAATAAATAACATCAATCGAAATAATGGTTAACAAGTCATAATGAATTTAGATTTTAGTACGCTCCAGGTTTCAGTAAAATATGTAAATTCAAAGGTTGAGAATTGACTCGATTACTTCTATTTCTTGATAGCTATAAGTATTTGGATGGCATAATGGGAAGACGAAGATTATCAAAACTAAATGATATATTAGCACAATATATTTGGAACAATCTGATCACACAAATAATTGTTAAGATCATTTACATATGAAAAATAAAAAGTCAACGAAGGTTAAGAAAACTAATGTGAAACACCGCGCTGGATAAAATAACACAATATATTATGCACTAAATAATTACTGAATGCGAAGTTGCAAAATGTAATCTCTGAAGGTTGGTGAAATTCGTACAATCGTGTCAAGTTTCCATTGGTGATTTGTAAATCTTTTCAGGTAAGTATGCTATGATATTAAAAATTCCCTATCACTTTCTATTTGATTAGTTGAAATTAACCGAATACCTTGATTAATGAACACTTGTATCTTCTTCATCAGTTGAGGTGGTCGGGACATGTGCTGCGTATGCCTAACCACCGACTGCCTCGAAGAGCTTTGTTTTGTAGTGTTGGAATAGGTTGGAAGAAAGTTAGGGGCGGCCAAACCAAAACATGGCAGCAATCCATGAAGTCATTGACAAGTGGACTGAGCCATGTCGGTAGTTGTCGACTACCTGGTTGGGGTCCGCGAGATGATAATAATCGATGGTTAGTGACCTTGAATGACATGGCTCAAAATCGTTCGCAATGGCGCCGGTGCATTTATTCTTTGTGTTCTCTCAAATCCTAATCTTCTAGATTCTTCAACGCCTCTAGTTTTGACTTTCTAAACTTTTCTCACTGAATCATACTTGTTGAATAATATCTTCTAATCCTAACCTTTCCGATTACTTCTAATACCTTTACTACCTCTTCTACTATCGGATTTGAATCGACAATTATATCTCTGTGCTGATGTGGTATGGCGACATGAACTGATGTACTCACGTACAAAGTTCTACGTTGCATCTGACTGACTGACTTGTATCTTCTGGATGATGGGTTTAGTAGTTCTTCAAGTTTCCTTCCCATACAGTAGAAGCGTCTTCAGATTTGTATTGAAAATTATGACTTTGGTGCCGGCTGAAAGTTGTTTCAAGTTCCAGATGCTCTCCGATTGTAGAAATACTGGCCTTGCTTTGCCGATCCATGCCTTAACATCTGCATCAGATCCACCCTGTTTATCAGTGATGCTGCCCAGAGATGTCAAGGCTTCTACATCGCCCAAAGTTTCTCCGTCACGTGTAATCTGGTTGGTGTATGTTGTGCCAGATCGGAGGATCTTACTTTTTTTCTTGTGTATATTGAAACCTACTACTGCAGAGGCTGCCGCTGCACTGTCCGTCTTCATCTACATTTTTATTGTGAGTGGAATAGGAGGGTTAGACCATCGGTGACGTCCAGATCACCAAACTGCATCCCAGTTGTCCACTGTATCCCGTGCTTCTTGTGAGATGTGAACATCTTCGTAATCCAATCAACTATCAGAAGAAAAAGAAAGGTTGGAAGTAAGCAACTTTCTCTGACACCCGTTTTCACTTGAAATGGATATGTTAGCTGTCCTCCATGCAATTTTGCAGCTTAATCCATCATAAGAATTCCGTATGTTGTCGACCGTCTTCTCAGTTACACCATAGTGTTGAAGAGGCCTTCATAGTGTCATCCTGTCCACGCAACCAAATTCCTTCTCGTAGTCAAAGAAGTTTATATATAGTGATGAATTCCATTCATTTGATTGTTCCACAATTATCCATAGTGTTGCATGCTATTCGATCGGTACACAACTGATTCTTACGAGCTCTAGACTGATGATCTGGAAGTTGGGCGTCTACTTTAACTGGCATTGATATTACAATGATATCTCTGTAGTTCTCATACTTGTTAAGATCTCCTTTCTTTGCTATATAGATGACGTGTCCTTTTCAGTCTGTTGGTTCGCTTACTTTCTCCCAAATCTTGCTGAAGAGAGCGTGGAATATCTTTGCAGATACTGATTTACCTGATTCGAATGACTCAGCTGGCATGGTGTCTGAAACTGCTCTTTCCCGCTAATGATTTGTCCGATGGCCATGCTGATTTCTTCGATTTCTGATGGGTCAACATCAATTAGGTTTGTAGGTGCTGCTAAAGAGGCTGGTGGGTTAAGTGGGGCCGGTCTACTCAAGAGTTTTTCGAAGTGCTCCACACGCCTGTTTCTTTGTTATTGAATATCAGTGATTGGGTTGGACTTCCAAGTTCTTCGTGGTTCAGTCTAGTTTACTATATTTTCCAGCGAGCTTCTTCGTTTTATCATGTGGCTGTCTGCCGTTTTATTCCCTCGTAGATTTTTCTGCTTTCATTGTTAGACCTTCCATATATTTTCGCTTATCGGCTTCACTGCTCCTTTTCACTTTCTTGTTTGCTTCTGTGTATTTGGCGTGTGCCTTGACTTTCTCTGCTCTTGTTCGGTGGAACTGAATGCTACTTTCCTGTTCTTCCTTTCTTGAATCGTATCCAGAGTGTGAACAGGGATCCGGTCCTTGTAGTGGTGGTTTTTGTCAACCAAAACCTCATGACACGCTGAAGTTATAGCTTCTTTGATCCCTTTCTTGTGTTTCTCTATGATAGTTTCCGCTTCATTGAGTAGGTCGTGAAATTCTTGAAACTTGTTGCTGAGGGCTATCTTGAACCCGTTAGGTTCGCTAATAGTCCAAAAGTTGTATCAAATTTTTGTATTGCTGCACGTCTAGTGCTTCTTGAGTTCCAGTTTCATCTTGTCCACTACCAAGAGGTGATATAAAGCTGTCAGCTACTTTCTTTTTTGTCACGTTCTTAATTATCCTTGATGAAGATGTGGTTGACTTAGTTTTCTATAGTGTGTGGTTCAGTAAACTCCATGTAACTTTGTGAATACGTTTGCGTGGGAATATGGTTCAGCCTATGACCATTTTGTTGAAGACATATGAAGTTGCGAATCTTCCACTGTTTTCGTTCCTTTCTCCCAGTTTTTGTCATACCGTAATGTCTCATATCCGGTGCCGTCCATTTAAGGATTCATAGTGCGATTTAAACCTTTCCATCGCTAATAAGTAAGCTCTTTAATTCCCGATGGATTTCACTGGATGTAGTAATGATGTATAAGATGTCGACAAGAACATTCGCACCACAAAACAGATGCATTTAGAAAGATTAAGTTTTAACTATAAATGAAAAAATAAGGCCCGTCTTTGACTCCATAGTAAACGAACTACATCTGTGGTGCGCGCTACTTATAAGTAGTATATGACGCGAGTGTAAACGTAATGTCTGGCAGCAGAAGATGGGGGAATATCAAGAAAGGAAGAGTGGGAACACAGTGGAATTCGTATGAAACGCATGAATAGTGAGTGAAATGTCAGACAATGGATTGAAGATTTGCAAATTAACCGTTTACGATGTGGTTTTCCTATTTTAATGAGTAACTCTGTAATTTTCGTTAAATACAATTCGGTTGCCCTCACCTGTGTTCTCCTTCACTACACATCTATTCAACTTCTTATATACTCTGTCGATTTAACACATTTTCATTTTCAACATTGTAGAATCAGGAAATACTGACACAATTTATTGTACTTGCTGTGCATACGGAAAAGGGATTCACTTTTTCTATGACTTTACGTTTTTGAAAGCTTAACATTGGTATTATGGACATTATTATAGAATATAAGTGAGAATTTTAGAACGATTCTATCATTAACAGATTTTTGTGTTTTCGGCGTATTGTTTATGATAAATGATTTTCAAAAGAATTAAATCGAAGTTTACTGTTAAGTTGACCTCTGACCATATGATTTATTGACCACATTATTATGAATTATGATTCATGCTAGTGTTTATTGACTTTCAGTTGACCTGAATGTCATGTTTCCATAAATTTATTAAAACGTTTGAACATTCTATATTAAGAGCAAAAAATATCAATGAATTTCTAAGAGTATGATATTTAAATCAACCTACAATCAAAATCTGACAGGTTCGTTTCTTTTTTCAATGTGATTCGAAATGACAATAAAAACATTTTGTTACGTATGCACGTAAACATGTCAATTTGTGATATGCTTGAACCACTATGAGTTTACCTCAGTCGGAAATGAGAGCGAGGATCGAAGATCCGGCGACACGACATGCTACTCTAATCCGAATGTCCCGAACCCCCATTGTATGAAAGAAAAAGACTTGATATGAAGTAGAACCTGTATTCTACAAACATCCAGAAAGTACGAGGTCCGAGTCCAGAGGAGAATCAGGATCCCGGACTAGGGATCCGAGTCCGGGTCATAAAACCTTACAGATCATGAGTATTTACACAGTCAGGTCGAATAGAGAACAACATTGAAGTACGTGACATTGATAGCTAGGACGACCATAATATTGATCAGTAGGAATTAATCAATAGAATTAGACTTAAAAAATTAAATTCTCTTAGGATATTTAATGTATATTCTAACACATAAATCTTTAACAAAAAACACAATCAAACCGAGAAAACTTGACATCACTATACACACACACACACAATTAAGCTACAAATGGTTTACAGCATTATGTAAGTCGTTTGTATAAAACTGTGGTGATAGCATCCTCCTGTATTGAAAATGATTCAATAGATAGATAGTTCAATATTTGTATGATATTTTCTACAACTTGAATGTTTAAATGAAGTAAAGATTTTTCAATTCTGAAATAAATAATATAATATTTGGTTCTAGTTTAGGTCAACTGCTGCTATAAATAAAAATGAAAATATTTATAAAATCATAATTATTATTTTAATGAGAGTAAATTTTCGTTTGTCTAATAACAAACATACTCATCACTTGAAGGAAGATCTGAGACTAGTAAAAAAACAGTAAAAAACAGATTACAAATTCCACAAAGCCATCAGTTTGAGAAATTGTAAATATTCTTGGCAAATGTTACTCAGAGAATAATAAGAGGTGAACTAGTGGAGGAATAAATATGAAGTAGTATAAGTTAAATCTGTCTACGCTACCAAGAAAGTATGCCGTGATCACTTGATTTATTATTAAATAGATGCTACAATTTTGTCTAAACACGTTTTTGAATCCTAATCTGATTTAAAGCAGTCAACTCTTGTATAGAGAACAGCAATTAAAGTAAGCTATTAAATATTGACGACTTAGTGCACTGAAATGATGTTTTATAACTAATCAATGTTGAAAATATAAAAATTTATATAAAATGACTTGTCAACATAAGTACGATATATATCTTTGATTTCGATGCCCTAATACGATCGAGAGTGGGAAGAGTCCGCTCTTCATCTTGAAATGATCTCGCATGACTACGGGTATACAGGTAATGCCAGGGAAGTACTGCTCACTGTCTTCTCGTGATGAGAGTATTTTAGAAATTGAGAGGACGTAAACAGGATGTTTGGTGCCTAAACCAGATTGGAGGGTATCGAGGATCTATCTAGGAAAGTTGGAAAATCGTGATTCTAAACCACTTGTATACATGGGCTTCACAATCCTGAAGGAACCCATTGTTAGTCACCAGTCACCATGGGACCGTATCTCCTGATGTCGCTCCACTGCCTGGTGGATTAGAACTGTAGGTCAAAGGCGCGGCGAATGGCCTCCTACGAAAAGCACTTGTATTTGGGTAGTATCCCAACCCCACAAACATTTTAAAAACTCATGTGGAGCACTGATATTTAGGTACCCTTTTATCCATTCAACTAATAAATGATTTTAATTGATATAGTTTTGCAGAAATATGTAAACAGATTACGAATGGTTCACCTACATTGACGATGGTGGTGTCCGTCAGGGATGTGCACTTTCTCCGTTCTTGTTTAATTTTGCCATAGACATGCTTCTAGACATAACATCATCTTCGTCTGAATTTTCAGGAGTAATCCTTTTACTAGAGGATTCATTGCTTAACTTAGAATATGCCGAAGACATGACCAGTCAGAGTAGAAGATATTAGTAGGTTTCTGGTTTTCGATCATAGGTAAGCAGTGCTATAGTCAGGAAACGAGTACTAGGTAAGGATGGCAAATCAGCTGATGAAGTATCGAAACTTCTTCAGTTGAGGTGGTTGGGACATGTGCTACGTATGCCCAACCACCGACTACCTCGTCGAGCTATCTTCTGCGATGTAGGAATAGGAAGGTGGGGATGGCCAGACCAAAACATGGCAGAAATCCATGAAGTCACTGACAAGTGGACTGAGTCATGTTGGTAGGTGTCGACTACATGGTTGGGGTCCGCGAGATGATAGTAACGGATGGTTAGAGACCCTGAATGACATGGCTCAAAACCGTTTGTAGTGGTGCAGGTGGATTTATTCACTGTGTTCTCTCAAACCCTAACCTTCTGAGTTCCTCATCACTTTATCTTTTTAAGTTTATTTCACTAGATTCTACTTCTTGAATAATATCTTTGAACCTTAATCTCTACGATCACTGCTACCACTTCTACTACCTCTACTACTATGGGATTTGAAGTGACAACTGCATCTCTGTGCCATTGTGGTATGGCAACTTGAACTGATGTACTTACGCACGTACGTACGAAGTTCAACGTTAATGTTGATTAACTGATCACCTAAATTTTAAAAGGTATACAGAATAAATGTAAATACAGAAAGTTATAATAGATTAATTACCTTTAAGTTCTGGTCTACTTCGAAGACTGACAGATACAAAGAAACAATCCATATCAATATGAAATATAATTTGAGGTTTTGCTGGTTTTGATGATGGTGGTGCATACGAATTCGATTCTTTACAATCAATTAATCGTGCATGTAATTCAATCATTTTGTGTTCATGCGTTGATTCACTTAACATTCGATTATGCCATTCCATACCTAAATCACAATTGTGTTCAGGATTTTCACGCATTTGTTTCACTAAATCATGTAAATCTTTAGCCCAAGAAGAAAGATGATGTAAACGTGAACGTGAATAAAATGTAGCTAATTTTTGATCTAATGATGCTTTTAATGAAGTTTGTTGTATTGATGTTTGAAGAGCAGAAGATGAATGTATCTAGAAATAGAATAGTACGAATTAATTCATCTTCATAAATTTAAGAACAGAACAGTTGATGTAGATGTGTATATTCATCTCGTTACACTGTGATTAAGTTAGTAGTATTTGGATACGTGGATCATTTACAAAACTAAAGGAATCATTAGATCCCATTATTGTTTAGGATAACGGCTTTCAGATTATGAATTTTTTTTCCTCACTAATTTACTGTAGGATATTAGTTTACAGTTCAATATAATGAAAAATATTTCACCGACAAGGCGTTGATTAAAATAAAACTAGAATCAAGATGATAGATGATTTCAGGAAGAAAAAACACAAGTCTGACTGTACTGTCCAACTGGTATAAAATAAATCTTTACATACAACTGTTTGATAATTACTCGGTTCTAATAAAATATGAATAAGTCATTATTGTATCCGGAATACTTCCACGGTGTAGGCAGCCGGGAAGTGACAACCGCCCTCATACCCGTAACAGCACGCGAGACCAAATTGGTCAAAATCAAATCCTTCCTACACCCCCTAGTACCTCTCTTATCTCCACGACTAACTCTTCTCACATTCCTTTATCACACTGCACAGCTAATGCAAACGATGTGATTTATTTTTTTGTGCTGATGGGGCATGGCAACCTAAACTGATGTACTTATGTACGAAGTTCTGCGTTGTATCTGTCTGTCTCTCTGTCTGTATACGGAATTAGTTTATGTGAAATAAAAGAAAAGTTCTAGCATGGTTTGTTTTAATGTAAATTAATCCTAATTGAGGCAATAACTTTATGATGAGTATACAGAGAAATATAAGTCAGTTAAAACGGTAAAGGAGAATCCATAGATAAGAATGAATTTTCTTAAAAAATAAACCATCACAGAGTAAACTCTGTGTAAAATCAAAGTATGGCCAATAAGGCATACACTTTATTAATTTTTTACTACTCAAGCCGAAAACAATCAATTAAGTTTGCAACTTTTGCTACAAGATGAATTTTTTTATATAACTGATGGTTTTAATTGAACCGACAGCAAAGAAGTCATTTTAGGGCAGAGTTTTGGGGGTTTGCGTTTTTACACATTTGAAATCATCAATCAATCATTGTTAAACCACCATTAGAAACCTGGAAGCACTGAACGGCCGTTTCGTCCTGGTATGGGACTCATCAGCAGTGCGCATCCACGACTCCTGCTCCTCGCAGGACTCGAACCCGGGACCTTCGGCATTGTAGGCGAACGCCTTACCATCGGACCACTGGGCCAGCATCCAAGAAATCATTGTAAAAAGATTGAAGCCAAAAAAAAACATAAAATTTATGAAAGCTAATAAAATGTAAATGAAGGATTCAAGGTGCATATAAACAACATTCATTCATTAATTAATTAAAGCGAACTGTAATTACTTTTCAGCATGAGATTCAATAAAAAAAAATGATCGATACATTTATCGAATAATAATTCAAAACAACGAATCATTTGAAGTAGTAAGTAGGTATTATGAATGAAAATTATTAAGATTGTTAATTTCAATGAAGATAGAGAAAATAGATGATTATTAACTTTGATGGATTTTTTAAAAATAATTAAATTCAAAGTATGTATGTTAATTACAGTAACTTACTTCATCTTTATGAATCGACTCAGCTGTTTTTTGAGAAGTATCATCCATAATAGGTTTATGGCTTAAAAGTTGTTTCAATGTAATTGGAGATTTTATTGGACTAATTTTTTGAATCATCATTGTATTTGAACTATCACCATATGTATCTGTCTTTATTGGAGTGTTTAGTGATAAACATTCATCAATACGCATTTGATGAATTGAAGTTTGTTTATTATTAGTTGAAAATGACGATTGATCATATGTACTGCATGAAGGTGTTTCTGTATTTCTAGTTGTAAAAATAAAATTTCAATTAAGAAGGATAGGTATTCATGAGATACTGCCAAAACAAGTTCAAATGCTAAAATCTATCTATCTACAGGTAAAGATGACATGTATAATACTTTACTTTACCTATAAGGAAGTGAATAAAGTTGTAGCTAAGATGTATATTGAATTCATTTGCTTTTTCATTGGGACAGATAACAAACTATGAGTTGATTACATATCTAATAGACTTTTATTGTTTTAGCTTAACTTGATTTTAAGTGAGCTTTATATTTTATTGATTATAATCTATTGATATTGCAGAAATGTGTGTTCACTTGGGTGTGACGTTACATTTTATATATGCGACTTGATGAAGAGTATAAAGAGCTAAGTTATTAACTAAAACTCACCGGGCTAGACTATGAAAAGCCCTACTGCTTAACCATCGTACTATCAGTCGATACAATTAGTTTCAGTTTATTTTAGAAAAATTCATTTATTATAAAACTATGGAATGATATAATTGATTCAATTAACTTCTTTAGAAACATGAAACCAGCCTTGTTCAGTTCAGCATTACGTCTTAAAAATTTGCAATGCATGTGTCAGTCAGTCAGCTAGAACGTAGAACTTCGTTCGCATGTACATCAGTTCAAGTTGCCATACCATGGTAGCAGAGAAATGCGATTGTCGATTTTAATCTCATAGTGGTAGAATTACGAGCAGTAATCGGAAAGATCAATTGTGGTCATACATAAGTGTTGGTAATTTTCTTCAGATGCGTCAATAAATACTGATTATTTCGAAAAAATGGAAGTTTCTTCATGCCGCGGTTTGGAATTTTTACCTGAAGGACGACTTTTGATCAGAAATATTTGAAGGACATTGTACTACAGTGCAATGAAACAACAAAGCAGCATATATAGTTAGCTAGCCATGTATGTACACGACGTACGTCGCACTTTGAAAATGTAAGGTATTTCTGGACGACTACAAGAAATTTGCACTCATTCTTTGGAAGTAGCCGTTGAGAATAGTTAAATATTTACACATCTGAGTTATTGTTTAAGTTTTAGTGATGGCTTTAAAAACAAGATCAATTTCAAGTAGATCAAATCATTCATCAATCAGACCATTGTAGACTGTAAGGATAGCGGATAACTATCAATATTTTTGTAGTTACTGATAAATGAAAAGCATTTGAAAGACAATAAGAGTGACATAGTTCAAGGTTTGCAAAATACATTGCTTTATAACCTCACTCAATGCAGATGTTGGATAGATGAACTTAATCTTTATAATCCTTGATTATTACTTCAAAATGCTAAAACTTATGGCAGCTGAAATTATTTCACTCAGTGCAATCGATTACAAGTGAAAAAAATTGATTTTCATGTAATTTATTGTATTATTATTCAACTAGTCTGATAATTACATTTCTTCTTTACCACTAGCTTAATCTCTCAGCTTAAGGTCAAGCAATATTCTAATGAAACTACATCTGGAGCCTTTCTAGGGTTGCAACCAGTCTCAACCAGGGATAAAGGAGGAGGGTCCGATATAGGGTCAACGATCCCATCCCGTAGAAATACACCTCGCTAAGAAAATTGCTGACCAGGAAAATAAATCGCTGGTCATCGGCCTAAACTCTATTCGGGGTAACAGACGTAAGTACGTAAACAAGTAACGATACTGACAAACTGATTTTAGTGAGTATTTATTTAAGTTTTTTGAAAAGAACCGCAAAAAATAGGCATAAAACTGCATTACAAACTGTAAGCGTGTAACTATTAGTTCAGAGAGATACATATATACTAAAATTATTTACACCCTAGTAAATTTATTCACATTGTTTGTACACTTAAATCTAATAATATAAATTTCATATTTTCATTTCCTGTTTATACAAATTGATATCTTCTAATCATGAAATATTCAATTGTTTTAACTGAGGTCAAGTTCAACAAAGAAGTCAGTGATAGATAAATGGTAGATTTTAGGATGATTACAATAAGCCCTACAGTTAAATTCATTTACTGAAGAGGAACAATTACGATGTATTTGATGAACTATGATATAACATAATATGCGAGATTTTTCATTAATGTATCAAACTGCTTCGGAATTGGATCGTATCTAGATTAAATAAAAGGACTGTCAAATTATAATTCTCACATTTCCACAGTAGTAAAAACACAGAACTAAAACAACATTGTTGGGGATGTTAGATCCTCAGAACTCGCTTGATTTCACGTTTGCGAGCATGGGCTGATCAGTTGACCTTGAGATTTCATTTCTCACCAGGAAAATCCTTGGCTGTGATTGGCTGCTGTGTATTTTAGTGTGCTATTTTCGTAACTGTCTTTGATGTATAAATAAACGAGAGTTGTGTGCTTGATTGTATTGTGATTGCCGGGTGTTTGTAGAATATACTTTCTACGCTTACAAAGCCTTTTTTCTTCAGCTTGGGATTCAAGGTAGCCTATCTGGACGCTGGTAATTGTCTCGTTCGCGTTTATCGACTAAGGTGAACTCGTAATAGCTTCAAGCGTACCGAGTGACGAACTTAACAAACATTCAAATCAATGTGACTGAGATGAATAGATATCTAGATATGAGTTGGTTTACATCACATATACATTCTAGTACACATACTGATCTTTATAGATTTACGATTGTTTGTATCGATTACTGATCGATTAGATCTTGAGCAAATTTCACTCATCGAGTAATATTCACCGATCAACAATTTTTCATATGAAAATAAAATTTACTACTGTCATACAATTAATTATCAATGTCATGGTAATAAAATGTGATAACCTCATCATAGTGTTTTATATTGAATTTAACAAAATTAGCGTTAATAATGACATGTTGTTTTGTGAAGAGAAGACGATTTGCTAAGAGTATGCACTGTTCAATTAACGTGTATTATTGCCTAGCAAGTTGTTAGTAATTATCAGAATAATGTAATCTAGTTTAATTCAAGTCTTCAACAGGGTGTTGTTAAACAGAATAGAAGACTCCGTTGACCTCAACTTCGAGATCAACAGGCCGGATTTCGTAAGGATCGATCGTGTACTGACCAAATTGCTACATTACGGATCATTGTGGAACAATCAATTGAATGGAACTCACCACTCTACATCAACTTCATCGACTACGAGAAAGCATTTGATAGCGTGGATAGGAAAACACTGTGGAGGCTTCTTCGACACTACGGTGTGCCTGAGAAAATAGTTAACATCATACGGAATTCTTATGATGGATTCAACTGCAAAATCGTACACGAAGGACAGCTAACATACTCTTTTGAGGTGAAGAGCGGTGTCAGGCAAGGTTGCTTACTCTCACCCTTTCTCTTTCTCCTGGTCATCGACTGGATTATGAAGACGTCAATATCTGGAGGGAAACACGGGATACAGTGAACAGCCAGGATGCAGCTGGACGATTTGAACTTCTCAGTTGATCTGGCTCTTCTATCGCACACGCAACAACAAATGCAAGAGAGGACAATTAGTGTAGCAGCAGCAGGTCTCAACATACATAAAGGGAAAAGCAAAACTCTCCGATGCAACACAACATGCCCTCATCAAAATACTGTGGACGGGGATGCCTTGGAGGACGTAAAAAGCTTTACATATATATGCAGCATCATTGACGACAAAAGTGGATCTGATGGAGATGTGAAGGCACGGATCGGCAAAGCAAGGGCTACATTTTTACAATTAAAGAACATCTGAAACTCAAAACAGCTATCAGGACATACCAAAGTCACAATTTTAAACACAAATGTAAAGACAATTGCACTGTTTCGGAAGGGGGGCTTTCAAATCTACGAAAGACATCATCCAGAAGATACAAGTATTCATCAACAGTTGTCTACGCAAAATACTTCGGATTCTTTGGCCAGACACCATCAGCAACAACCTACTGTGGGAGAGAACAAACCAGATTCCAGTGAAGGAGGAAATCAGGAAGAAGCGGTGGAAGTGGATAGGACACACAATGCGAAATGCACCCAACTACGTCACACGACATGTCCTTTCTTGGAACCCTCAAGGCAAAAGGAAAAGAGGAAGGCCAAGGAACACATTGCGCCGAGAAATAGAGAAAGATATGAGAGGAATGAACAAAAATTGGACAGAATTGGAAAGGGAAGCCCAGGACAGTGTTGGTTGGAGAAAACTGGTCGGCGGCCTATGCTCCATTAGGCATAACAGACGTAAGTACGTAAGTCAGTGATCTAACAAACCTTATCGATAGTTACAATGAATTTAGCTGGTCACTAATGTCTTTTTCTAATTTTCAGGAGAAGAGTGAATGATTTGAAAAACTAGAGAAATACCGAAAATCGTTCAATACTCTTTCAGACAATACTATATCGATTTGTTCGTCGCTTATTTATTTCTTTTCAAGTGTTCATACGTGCTGTTGAGTAACGACAAAAACGTTTCAATTAAAAATGTCAATCATCAGTAAGCAATGTGTATGATAATACACTAATGGTCAGTGTGCAGATAAGAAATATCTTAAACAAAATTCATTCTGTTTTACGATGACTGAAAGATTCAGTAAACGTAGATTGTAGTGAGTTTATTACGAGTGACCTCATTTAGTTTTATTGCTTATCGTTGATCATTTTATGAAGGTGGTCAGTGTTCAATTCTACCAAATACTACTAATGAGATTCACAAAATTCATATCAATATCTCTAATTCAGTGGACGTTTTAAATAGATCGATCAATTTGATTTTAGTTTGTATAACGGGATTACAGTATTCAGAGTAACACTACAGATCGGAGAGCACTGACTAGTCATTTCGTCTTGGTATGGAACCCTTCCACAGTTCATACTTATGAAGATATTGAGGCTCAGACACTAAAGCTTTCTCGTTCACCTAAACACTTTCAAAACCTTTTACAGTTTTAAATCACAAAACAAAATTACTAAACGGCCGACGAATTTCAAATAGATATTATCAAAACAACAGCTTTACAAGAAGATTTAACAAGCGTTTTATTCTCGAATAATAATATCAGTTGATTTATGATTAAGAATACATAGATATAACACGTATGTATGAGCAATGTTGGTTGAATCATCTCATTTCCACTCTTTAGTTTTCCGGTTCGAAACTCCTTCGACTACCTTAAGTTAGGCAGCCGAGTGTTATCAGTTGTTTCTTTCCACAAACAGTGTTTCTCAGAGCTGATTACATACTTCTGTATTTGGTGAATAATTCAAGTCATCGGTTGAATCGTAAGAATTTTTCTAGTTCTTTTTTCTATGGAAAGTATACAAAACAATTTATCTCTTGATGATCTAGACTTTTCTCCTAATTTCTTTTTAGTCCTCTGTTATTTTTCCAAAGAGTTATGGATTTTTCGTATGATGCTACTCATCGTTACATGTTTTATAAATGAACATTTATTGTATATGTATTTAAAGCATGTCTGTACAATAAACTGTACATTTCATAGTGAATAAAGTTGTCTACATAAATGTAATGACTATTATATAGAGTCCTTTCTTTAAGTCAACAGGTTAATAATCCATCAGTCAGTCAGTTAGTCAGTTACAACGTAGAACTTCGTACGTGCGTACATCAATTCAGGTTACAATAACACATTAGCTCAGAGATGCAATTGTCAGTTCAAATCCTATAGTGGTAAATATAGTAGAAGTATTTCATGTTGGTAGATGTAGACTACCAAGTTGGGGTCCGCGAGACGATAGTCACCAATGGTTAGAGACCTTGAATGACATGGCTCAAAATCGTTTGCAATGGCGCAAGTGCATCCATTCGTTGTGCTCTCTCAAATCCTAATCTTCTGGAATCGTCAGCACCTCTACCTTTGTCTTTCTAACCTTATCTCACTGAATTACACTTCTTGAATACTATCTTCAAACCTTAGTATTCTTCATTACCATTAATACCTCTACTATCTTTATCACTATGGGATTTGATTTGACATTTGCGTCTCTGTGCTAATGTGGTATGGCAACCTGAACTTATGTACATACGTACGAAGTTCTACGTTGCAACTGACTGACTGACTGAGTAGAAGTATTAGCCGTAATAGAGAAGACATTATTCAAGAAGTACAGTTCACTGAGATAACTTTAATAATCCATCTGAACACTACACCATACATCTACCTATTTTTAATTCTTTAAAGACACAATCAGTCTATCATTAAGTATTCATGAACTGTACAATGAAGTTAATATGCCAGATAATTTAAACAATTCCCCTTCATAAATTAATTATTAGCCACTGGTTTATGCATATATATACTCAACATAACTAAACTATCGTGATTACTTAGGTATAACTTTATGATGTAAAAAGTCTGATATATACCTAGTTCAATAATCTTAAATTTTAAGATCATTATATGTTTCTGCTTGTCGTATGCTAATACAACATACAACTATGATTATTTCACATTCATAAATGAAATAACAAATTAATCTAAGCTAAACCAACATTAGACACCTGGATTAGATAGATGTATTCACTTCTAGTTGTTGTTTCTAGTTTGAATTAAAATCTATTTTTTTTAGAATCATTTATATCACTTACATATTTGTACTTGAATCGTTATTCTCATTTACAACATTAGATGGTGAAACAGTTTTTAATCTATCAGAATCTAAAATTTACGAAAAAAAAAAATGAAAGAAATTAATGTAGCTTACAGAGCATGTCAAGATTCTCATAAATAAGTTATAAGTTTATTTCTTATGAAAAAATAACCTAGGTTTGAACCAACCACTCAGTGATTTTCTTTTGATTAATAAAAAAGTATATATATGTATATAGGCGTTTGCGCACAATACCGAATGTCCCTAGTTCGAATCCTGCGAGGTTCAGGAGTCGTGGATGCGCACTGCTGATTCCCGTACCAGGACGAAACGGTCGTCCAGTGCTTCCAGGTTTCTAATGGTGGTCTAACAATGATGATTTCAAATGTGTAAAAACACAAACCTCCAAAACTCTGCCTGAAAATATATGTATATATCGTAATAGTCTATGCTTCTCTGGATAATTGTTGATGAATAGCTGTAAGAAGTGTGGCGTTTTATGCAGATGATTTCTCATAAACAAAGTGCTATGTTTTTTGTATTCCTACTTTGCAAGTTGAAAGAGTAATTGAAGCTTTTCAATTGTACACTACGTCTGACAACATTAAATGCCTTGTAATGCCTTATTTATTCTTTGTTTATACCCAGGATAATGTTGAGCATATCTTGGTAGCCAAATAGTAAGGAGTTTGAATCGATTTAAGTAGTAATTTTAGTAATAAGACTATTAATTCGAAAGCTTTGATGAGAATTCAGCACCTCGTCAACTTTTTTAAACTTTCAGATATATTGTCGATTCACTTTTAAAATACTTGAGCTTTTAATTGCTGTTAAGGTTTTCTAGAGCTAATTTTTCTGATATCAATTGCATGGAAAGTTATC
Source organism: Schistosoma turkestanicum (assembly GCA_944470395.2). Classification (NCBI taxonomy): domain Eukaryota; kingdom Metazoa; phylum Platyhelminthes; class Trematoda; order Strigeidida; family Schistosomatidae; genus Schistosoma; species Schistosoma turkestanicum. The sequence goes on from OX103979.1 coordinate 64,060,221, forward strand.
GACAATCAACTTCATATCTTCAACCATCTTCACATTATTAACACCTCTACTGATCACACTATAATTAGCTCAGGTGTGAGACTCCACTAAGCGTCTGGTATTCGATATCATAATTCATCCGAACACACAGTTTAAAATACTAAAATACTACAATAAATGCTTAAGGACACTTCAAACAGTATTTGATTGATCTTGTCAAGTGGTTGAGTGAAATAAACAACTTTTAATCCATTTACAGTGGTACAAATAAACGCTAAATTATGAAGCAATTGTGCTTACAACTAAAACGAATTGTGACAAGAACGTGTCATTAACAAAACTGTAGCAAACAACTATCATCACGTATTTATTATAATATTTTTGATCAGTTCAAGTCTTTGTACTTCACGTGTGAAGTCAGCAGCTATGATAACTAATACGAAAGGTTTTGCAACTTATTAAAAAGGTCTTTCATAAAATTCATGAAATACTGTGCTGAAAGTAGTATTGTGGTGTGTGCTACTTATACGAACGATATAAGTAGTATAAGAAAGGACGTGATAAGAAGTCTCACGGTCAGAAGTGGAAAACAGAAAGCAAATGGAGCAAAAGCAAGAAATAAATAGAGTACCAACAGGAAGTAGAGGAAGCAACAGCGGGAATAGAAGAAGAATGGAGCGTTGGAAGTCACGACTCAAAGATGGTGTGCAAATAGAGTATTCAACGTAATGGTGTCGTTTTTAATTAAAAGCGCCTGCCTCAGTCTTCTCGGTATGGATGAATGTTTAAGTGAAGATTACAAATATATTTCGGGCTGGCTGCGAAGTTGCTCAAGTGGGATGCAAAAAAAAGACTATCAATAACTGAGATCAAACTATTAAGTCTTCATTACACCTTTTGACTTAGTTTTTTTTCTATTGAAATCATGAATCAGCCAATGCTAGATCACCATTGGAAACCTGCGACTACTGGATGGCCGTTTCGTCCTACAGTGAGACTGATCGGCAGTGCACATCTAAAACCTTCACATTCAGGGATCAAATCCAGGACCTCCAGTCTCGCACGCGAACGCTCAACCTCTGGACCATTGCTAAACCTTTTAATCAAATAAAGCTTGCAAAAGAAGTCTTAAAACTAAACAAACTGTTTTGTGACAAATCACTAAGTTTTCACGCAGATCTTGAATGCTTGAGCAATGATATGGTGTTATTTAGTGAATTAGAACAATGTAGGAATCGTAGTATGCTGTTTATGTTGCAAAAGAATTCATCTATAAATATTTGATGATGAAAATAATTTTCAATATTGGTATAATAATTGAATCGGATTGATTTTTTGGATAATTACGTCCATATGGGCATTATTCTACAGGAAAACTATCTGAGATCGGATTTTGCTGCATAGATCTATCAGTGTCAGTCAGTCAGATGCAACCTAGAACTTCGTACGTAAGTACATCAGTTCATGTTGCCATACCACATCAGCACAGAGATATAATTGTCAATTCAAATCCAATAGTAGTAGAGGTAGTAAAGGTATTCGAAGTAATCGGAGAGGTTAGGATTAGAAGATATTCAAGAAATATGATTCAGCCAGAAAAGTTTAGAAAGTCATAACTAGAGGGGTTGAAAAATCCAGAAGATTGGGATTTGAGAAAACATAAAGAATAAATGCACCGGTGCCAATGCGAACGATTTTGAGTCATGTCATTCAGGGTCTCTAACCATCGATTATTATCATCTATCAGTGTAAAACAAATCATCAACATAATCTTTAAAATAATTTTTTCCTAGTCGATGAAACTTCCCCATGAAAACTGAAGATTGAAGACGACTATATAAAACTTCCCATTGATAACTATTTTATGTCAAATATTATCAAGGATAGACATACTTGTATCATCTATGGGGTTCTCAGGCACAATTTTCAGAGTTTTCTGTCCAGTTCCAGAACGATGAGTTGGATAGAGCTGATAACTTTGCCATGGTAAAAGCTTACCAGCTTCAATACTGAAAATACCAAATGATTGTCATGGAAAAACTTTATTGATGGGACAGATCTTGACTTCTTAAATTAAAACATTTATCCACTGATTTAATGGAACTCATTAAAGAAGTATACGTTTATACGACGGAATTTTTTGTTCTCTGAGCTTAAGGTAGTTAGTAGTTTGTGTTGATGATTTTGTTCCGAAGAACAATGAAAGCTTAACACCTAAACGATTCAGTTCCGAGAACGAAACTGTACTATAATTACCTGCCTGAGCTCCAATTTTTCTCCACTATCTTAAGTATAGATTTATGTACTTGATATATAGGGGACTATTCAACCGCTCTAACCGAAGTATGAATAAAGAGCTTTATCGGTGAATTTGGTTGATCCATTTACGACAACGAAAATCCTCGGTACCGTAGTTTTATACAAAGTGAAAAGATAGCTTTGTCAAAAAGAAGTGAAAACTATGCAAAAAAACAATAGAAATAGGAGCTAGTGAACGAAGAAGTTCAATTGAAAATATAATCCGTATATATTATTCGTTCGTTTTAAAATGTTTAACATACTGTTTATGAAGAACCTATGACTATGAACTATAAACACCATGGTCTCTACAAATCCATTCAGGAACGAATAGGTAGCAACCTTTATATCATAACCACTATTATGAACCCCAATTTCATCCATTAATAACAACAACTACATTTAAATGGGTTCAAATTATTATAGAAATTCAGAAAGACTTGTAATTTATAACTAATAGTTCCAGATCACAATCTTGTCTGATCGATTGCAGATAATCCAGATGCTAAGAAATATAACGCTTTTCGGACCTTCAATCTACTTAAAAATTTTAAGTTAAAGATGTGGACAATTAGTGTTCCGAAAGAAACTCGGTATGCTTTAAGCAAGCAATTATTCCACGTGTTTCATATGACTTTTGAAGTATAGTGAAAGCTAGTATTTAGTAGTATACTGGTAACTGAGAGGTTATATTCATCATGAAGATTCATCACTCACTTGACTCGTGAGTGATGGTACACTTTAGTTCGCCACACTTCCAGATAATCCTGTAAATTACTTGACCAGAACATGTCCCTAACCTTTCAAAAGGTTTTACTCCAGTACTTCAGGCTTCGTTTGCGTTTTCACTTAGGTGGACAAAGCTCATATGTATATAGAACTGATTTTCCTTACTGTGAGAATAGTAATTAAAATTGAACAATATCATACAAAACCCGTTATTGCGTGACGAACAATACTCATCTAGGAAGGTCCCGACCGTAGCTGCTATCTTGAATTGATGATCGTGCTTGCCTGTCGTGATGACCAAACCGAACTATATTGGCTGAAACATATGTTCCTGTAGGTTCTACCACGCCACGCAGGTCGGTTAGAGAACGGTAAGACTAAAAGTAGCAACTGAAGGTCTGAGGACGAAGTCGTACTGCAGTCTCTTGAGAGGCGTGACAGCCGTCAGACAACCAACATCTGCAGTGATCCTGTCTTCTCGCAAGGAAGGAGGAGTTATAAAAGTTCGACCCTAAAATGTCATACCTCACCTTACTCCACGGCCTTTCAGACATCGGCGGAGAGGCTCCACTGAAGACTACTACTCATTCTGGAACTCTTGTTTAAATTCAGATCATGCTTTACTGAGAGCGCATATATCTCAGCGTCTTATTGGACTGCAAGAAAAACTATTAGTGCTCTACCTAATGATAGCAAAGGATACATTCTAGGAATAACTGGAAGAACAGTTAGGCCACCATGTAGTAAGTGAAGCCCGTCCCGAGATAGCTTGGAGCGATATCCAAACTGTTGTGGAAACAGAAGTGACATCTGCTAGTAAGGTTAACCACAAGGTAAGGGAGAAGCCGTGGATTTCAGTAGCATCTGTCGAACTGATGGGTGCTTGAAAACTCATTCAACCTGGCTCCGAGCATGATGAGGAGCGGAGTGAGCTTAAGCGTGGGCTGGCAAGAAGTCGTAGTAATGACCGCGAACAGTAGTGGGTAAAGAAAGCTAAAGAGATGGAAAGGGCAGCAGAGATAGGTAACAGTAGACGACTATTCAGACTTATCAAGGAAACCGGTATTAGGAATCCAACTGTAAGTGAAACCATTTCCGAAAAAGATGGTCTTATTATTCATTCTCAATGCAGGAGATTGGATCGATGTGCAGAACACTTTAGGGATCAGTTCAACTGGCCTTCAGCCACACTTCGATTACCCACGATCTCCACTCAACCAGAGTGGCGAATTAATGTGAGTCCTCCAACTCTTTATGAATTTTAAAAAGCTATAGGAAGTCTGATGCAATGGAGAGCAGCGGGTCCTGATAGGCCAAATCTTGAGATTTTTAGGGATGGTGGTTAAGTTTTAGAAGTTAGATTGACTGAGATCTAAGGTAGAATCTGGAAACTGGGCGTAATACCATCTGACTGGTCTCAATCATTGATTTTCCCAGTCTACAAGAAAGGACAAAAGTCTTCTTGTGACAATCACAGAGGAATCAGTTTTATTAATATAGTGTCTTGGATATAGGCTTCAATAATCCTCCGACGCCAAACAAAGGCTCGTGAAGAAAAGACTCGAGAAAATCACGGTGGATTCAGACCTGGACGTGGATGTATAGACCAGTTACTCAGTGAGAAGACTAAGAGTGGAAAAGGAAGTTTATTAGGCTATGCCGAATTACACTCATTTAGATATACATACTACTGATGAAATAAAATCATTTCTTAGCCGATCACACAGACTTCTCGTTAGATTTTCAAATGACAACTTGACCTACTCAACTGGTGACCTTTGAACGGTCCACTGTATTAAATTCACTACGATAAGTTTACTCTAAAAAACTTGCAATTTATCTATAACTTAGTCATAAATACGGGGAGCCGTACTAACAAAGATTTATAAGTTAACAGATGATGTAAACTTGGTATTGAATGTTTCAATATTAATATTTTCACTAAGCTGAACTTACTAATCGTAATGAGCACATAAAAATAATCAAAATAGTACTAATTATTATTTCTCTAAAAACTATTCAACATAATAAGTGAATGAGTTACGGAATACAAAATTACCTGTCAGTAATCCATTTTGCAGTAACCAACTTCTCATCTGATAGTTTTTTTATCTTTCCATAAGGTAAACGACTGGCAATCACATGAGTAACAGTCGAACGACTGTAGTATGCTTGATAACGACCTCCATAGCGTACTATTAAATCTCTTAAGACTACAGAAGATGGATCTGTAAGTATGAAAATAAGAAAAACTGATAGATTGATTGATTATCTAACCTGTATAACCATTCACATAGATAGACACACCACCAAATAATGACGGACCAGATTCAGTTTGTTCATTGAATTGTTTCTCTAGCTTCGTTTTCTTAGCACGCATATATCCACCCTGATCAAAATAATAAGCATAAATTACCGACTTAAATATATATGAAAAAGTGATAGCTTCATAGGTAAGCATGAAAAAAAACCAGATGATATTAATGAGAGATTGTAGAAAATCATTTAAAAGAGATCAGTTAAATAAATATTGAAATTATTTAAGGAGACTGGATAGTTATTGGTTTTACACTTGGGGACTAATTATCAATACACAAGCTGAATTACTTTCTGGGATCATATTTGAAGGTTAGATTAACTGACAGTCTACTTAAAATCTATAATGTACAAAATTATTGTTAAATTCAGGAGTAGTAACAAACATCCCATTATGATTAATCGAAATAAATTTTTGCCTTATTATGAATGGATCGTTAGGTTAGCGTTTTTTTGGCAAGTTAGATTTCGACGGAATGGGGTCGCCAACCCCATATACAACCCTCCTCCTTTACCCGGGCTTGGGACCGGAAGTAGCCCCGAAGGTTCTACTGGCGGATCGTACTGAGTACTAAATACGGAATGGAAGCATAACAATGCCGTGAGATAAAATTCTGAAACTAGCGTTATCATCATTTTTTTTGGAAATATATTGTTGAAATGCTCTTTAGTTTGCAACGGGAAATCGCTCTCAAAAGCTAGTGAAATAACCGGTTAGTTTTCTGTACTACTAATAAGTAGACCAACATTTATTTTGTATATTTTTTCAAAAATGTAAAATAATATCAAAATACTGAGGAAACTTATCATCAACATAAAATCGAATTTTACTTGTAGTATTCGATTTCGATAAAAGAGTACCACTGTAGTAATACAAACTAGTATATTTTCATACACAGTGTTTGAATTAAAGTTTGATAAAACTTGGTTCATAGTTGGATCTGAATTAATGGCTTTCTGAAACTTGTGACCAAAGTATATTTTAAACGCCAACCGATATTTTTGTGCTTAATCCAGCTGAGTATACGATAGTTGCAAAAAAGCGCTTCTATGTACGCAACTCGATTATTTCATGGTTTTCACACTGTGCTTACATCATGACCCAGCAACACAGTACCTGAAAATTCAAAGATGACAGGCTTTCGATTTCCGACTAAAAAGGTTACACTGAATACGCTAGATAGTTACAGATTTAGACAACAATCTTCCATAAAACCATTTTGATGACAAGTTATCAAGAGCTCATACAGAATTTATGGTCCAAAACGATATATATATATATATATTCAGTTCAAAATAAACGGTTTCAAAACGTTCGACTTTTATATTTGCCGTGTATTTATTCTCAAACTATCACAACAGCACCAAAATTCTCTAAATGAGATAGCCAAACAGGTAAAAAGATCGAATAATTAGCTGAATGCAGTCAGCAAAATACTATGGAGTTAGGTTTCGGGCTAGTTGTTACTCATGTTGAAGAAATCCATGCTCTCTATGGGACACGAATTAAAGCCATGCAACTTTGTAGTTTGAGAGGTTAAAACTAAGCTATCCATGAAGTAAATAACCTCTTACAGAACGGAGAACTTCACATTGATTGACCACTAAGTATGGTTACTCATAAAACAATCTGAAATTTCAGAGTATTAAGTTTCATAGGAAATCATTATCACAAGAGTATCACATGTGAGCTTATAAGCTTGTTCACTAGATTAAGACTAAAAGTCAGTTAACTAGCCCTATAGATAATCATAAAACACTTTAAAAGTAGTTCCAAATCTCCATTACAATTCCACTACTATAATTCTACAACAGAATTTTCAAGACTTCTAGGTTAATATTTTGAACCAGTTAGGATTAGCTCATTTGAAGTAGATCGTTGAATAAAAAGCACAAAAGTACAAAAATATTATTATATTCTCTGAATAGCATCGTTACCACTTTGTTTAAACTTCCGGTGGAGAGGCGATTACAACGAAGATTCAAGATAAATGAGATTGTTAAACAGCCAGACAGCTTCAATTTGTAACTAAACTAAACAACACCCAATAGCTCTGAGGACATATTTTACGTTTTGAGACAGAGAAGCGCATCTGAACTATTTTCATACCGTCAAATAATGAGTTTAGAGGAGGCTAAGCTCTTTCAGCCTTCATCAAACACAACTATGTCAATAGTGTACTTAAATTCAGTTGGTGGGTCTATGGGAGATAGATCGATTCCAGAAGGTTAGGTTAGGAAACGTTGCTATTGTTGGGACTATGTCTATGATGAAATTGTTTAAACGTTTGGAACCGGGCACTATTAAGGACTGTTATTTGATGTAGCTAATTCAGAGGACTGTATGCTGTGTGTTAATACAATCAATAATAATCAAGAGAAAGGTCTGTAGTAGGTATGTCCCTTTTCTGATATACTGAGAGATAGATCTATTGAAAAAACGGAGTCAAACGCACCCATAACTTCATGAAATATAAAGGTTTCTTAGTCAGGGTGTTCGAATATCAGCCACTAAGAACAAGGCTTGGACCACATTCCATCTACTTCACGTTGAAAGAGCCAGGTAGTATCGTTAGCTTGTAGTGTGTCGTTTTACTGCGTGTTCTTAAGCTCGGTTTATAAATCAGAACATGAACTCGTAGTGATGAATACGTTTATTTGAGACACACCACAAAGCGAAGTGGAGAAGCGAATTGGAGAAGCCTAAGAGCCAACTGAAAGAGATAGAGTATGACTAAGAATATATAGTCAGACAAAAATAAGACAGACATATTGTGGTGCTGTGGTGCGAACTACTTATAAGTAGTATATGACGTGAGTGTAAACGTAATGTCCGGCAGCAGAAGATGGGGGAAGATCAAGAAAGGAAGAGTTAGAACACAATGGAATTTGTATGAAACGCATGAATAGTGACAATGGATTGATGTTTGGCAACAGGAACAGTCCAGTTCCATAGGATGAACTGATCTTTTGCAAATGAACGATTTACGATATGGTTTTCCGATTTTACTGAGTAACTCTATAATTTTCGTTAAATACAATTCGGTTGCCCCACCTGTGTACTCATTCACTACAATATGACAAGCAAAATAGGCGTGCACACACATGAATAAGAGCGACGAATGATTGACAAGGTCAAATGACAAGTAGGACATGTCATGTGAGCTCATACAAACCAGACAATAATAAGAACGAATGGTACATATAAATTGTTTCTATACAAATGGCTTGGTTAAATAAATCAGTCGAAAGGGCTTAACCAAGTTAGATGTAAGCCAACTGGAATATATGTGGAGGCACTACAAGCTCTCATACTTTCAGTGGGGATTAAACACAAATCTGTACTTTTGGCAGTGAGATCATGAAATATGATTACAGTTGAGTTTCCCAGAATTGTTAAACCTATATGAGTAAAGAATATTTTGTTTATACATCTAGGAACACATATAAAATCGGCCAAGTACTTTCGGCTTCATCATTCGTGATTTCTAGTCAACAGTCAAACAAAAATGGTTCAGACTCTATATTAGTTGGACGAATTCCCCTAATGCTATCACGAGATGACATTTTATTTCTTGTAACTAAGTCAGTCATAAATTTGGATCAGTCCAATAGAACTACGCCTAAATTCAAATTCAATTGCAGAGTTGTTCTTACCTTAGAAAAACATTTAAATTGTTCTGAAAAAAACCCATAAGTCCAAATATTGTGAGATAAGCCAAGTTAGTCTAAAATACATTTCATCTATAATTAACTAAATCTCAAATAACAAAATATCTAGTATAACCATAGATCCACCGAAAATGATACAACTATAACTAGTATATGTGGAAAAGAGAATAAAAGTTGGACTCTATGTAGACTTTAACGTTACATAAGTGTGTAACTGGCCATCTGCTGAATAGGTTTTGTTTTTAATTGCATTACTGCTTGGTTGGTAAAACTACTTAACATCGAAGTTTTAACGAAAACATTGGAATATGTTTGAAAGTTAAAATGAATTATAGTGATGATGTTTCATTACAGCATTCAACGAAGGTAACTTTCAGCAAGAGAAAACGGTATACAGACGCTAAATGTCGTGCATTCCTTTCCAGAAACTAATAAAACAATTAGATTTTTGATTATTCTCAAAAATATGGTACTTTTTGAAGCAAACATGATCTATATTGTTACAGAGTTAGCAGAAACTTACATATCTTGACCATCCATCGTCTTTACAGTTTCTCAGGTGACCACGTGACATTTTATATACCCAGTATTAACCAGCTGCTTGTTTTTATAAGCATACAGAAACTAGATTGAATGCGGCTAGAATACAAATAAGAAAATGATAGGGATACCAAAAAAGGAAACGATATTAGATGCTATGTATGCACAAAGAAACTCTGAAGTTTTGATGTTGATGTTTTCTTGGAAAACAGGAATGCTTAATCGAAAGTGAACTTATAGTACATCAGTCCACACATAAATCCAAAATAATAATAGTTACACATTCAGGAATGGAATGGAACTAAGTCAAAATGTACTAATTCATGTAAACTCTTAAAATATTTGGGTTATATGATGGGCAGCACTCAAGAAGGAACCCATCAGTAAAGACATTTTCACTTGAGACCCATCTAATATGACGATAACCAGTGATATATATATATATATATATATATATATATATATATATATAAATATAAACTATCAGATGAGAAGTTGGTTACTGCAAAATGGATTACTGACAGGTAATTTTGTATTCCGTAACTCATTCACTTATTATGTTGAATAGTTTTTAGAGAAATAATAATTAGTACTATTTTGATTATTTTTATGTGCTCATTACGATTAGTAAGTTCAGCTTAGTGAAAATATTAATATTGAAACATTCAATACCAAGTTTACATCATCTGTTAACTTATAAATCTTTGTTAGTACGGCTCCCCGTATTTATGACTAAGTTATAGATAAATTGCAAGTTTTTTAGAGTAAACTTATCGTAGTGAATTTAATACAGTGGACCGTTCAAAGGTCACCAGTTGAGTAGGTCAAGTTGTCATTTGAAAATCTAACGAGAAGTCTGTGTGATCGGCTAAGAAATGATTTTATTTCATCAGTAGTATGTATATCTAAATGAGTGTAATTCGGCATAGCCTAATAAACTTCCTTTTCCACTCTTAGTCTTCTCACTGAGTAACTGGTCTATACATCCACGTCCAGGTCTGAATCCACCGTGATTTTCTCGAGTCTTTTCTTCACGAGCCTTTGTTTGGCGTCGGAGGATTATTGAAGCCTATATCCAAGACACTATATTAATAAAACTGATTCCTCTGTGATTGTCACAAGAAGACTTTTGTCCTTTCTTGTAGACTGGGATTAGAAAGACAAAGGTAGAGGTGCTGAAGATTCCAGAAGATTAGGATTTGAGAGAGCACAACGAATGGATGCACTTGCGTCATTGCAAACGATTTTGAGCTATGTCGTTTAAGGTCTCTAACCATTGGTGACTTTCGTCTCGCGGACCCCAACCAGGTAGCCTACATCTACCAACATGACTCAGTCCACTTGTCAGTGACTTCATGGATTTCTGCCATGTTTTGGTCTGGTCGCCCATAGCTTTCTTCCAACCTACTCCTACACCACAAAACATAGCTCGTCAAGGCAGTCGGTGGTTAGGCATTCCTAACACATGTCCCAACCACCTCAGCGGACTGCTGTGCAGTACACTCGTCCTTTGGTTAGCGAACAGATATCTCGTCTACGCCATAAGTGACGCAGGTTGGCAAAAGCCAATCGAGCTTTCTGTATCCGCGCTGAGATTTCGTCAGTCACCAGGCTATCAGCGCTGATGAGACTCCCCAGATAAGTGAAGCGGTCTACATGCTGGACTACTTCACTCCCTACCACTAGTTCAGGTGCCGATGCGACCCAATCTTGAAGCAACATTTTGCATTTCGAGGGGGAAAACCGCATCCCGAACATGCTCGCATTGTTGCTTATGGTAGTCAGAAGACTCTGCATTTTGTCAGCGTCTTCACCGAATAGAACTATGTCATCGGCATATTCTAGATCAGTAAACGACTTTGCTGGTAGAAGGTCAACCCCTGTAAAATCTGACGAGCCTAATGTTAACTCTAAGAGGATGTCTACAACAAAGTTAAGGAAGAATGGATAGAGTGGACATCCCTGACGGACACCACTTGATGTAGAGAATTCCGGTGACAGGTGGCCATAAGCTCTCGCTCGAGCGGGAGTGTTGGTGTAAAGAGCTTGTATAAGGTTAATGTAATTCTTTCGTACACCTTCCAATGACAGAAACTACCACAGAACCTCACGACCAACTGAGTCAAATGCCGCTTTTAGGTCCAGGAATACGACTATTGTCGGACGTCTAAATGTATGTCTGTGTTCCAGGACCTGTCTGAGTGTGAAGACGTGGTCTATACAGCCACGTCCAAGTCGAAAACCAGCCTGATTTTCTCGAGTCTGCTCTTCACGAGCTTTCGTTAAGCGTCGAAGTATTATTGAGGCCAGTATTTTAGATACTATATTAGTTAGACTTATTCCCATGTGATTGTCACAACAAGACTTTTGTCCTTTCTTATAGATTGGGACAATCAAGGATTGAGACCAGTCGGATGGGACTACGTCCAGTTCCCAGATTCTACCTAAGATCTCAGTCAACCTAGCTGCTAAAACTGGACCACCATCCTTAAATATCTCAGGGGTCAGTCTATCAGGACCTGCAGCTCGTCCTCGTTTCAGATTTCCTATAGCTTTCTCAACTTCATGTAGACTGGGAGGACTTAAATCGATTTGCCATTCAGGATGACTAGCCTTATGGTTTACCTTGCTAGCAGATACCATTGCTGTTTCCACAGCCTTCTTGATATCATTCCAACCTGCCTCTGGATGGGAATCACTTGCATGGTCGCCTAACTGTTTTTCTAGTTCCTCCTGAAATATTTTCTTAGCTTGATTATCATCAAGTAAAGCCCTAAGAGGCTTCCTTACGGTGTCTTCCCTACGTCCAGTAAGCCTCAAACAAATACGTGCTCGCACTGGGACATGATCTGAATCTAAACATGTGCCCCAGAATGAGCGGCAGTCCTCTATCGAACCCCTCCATCGGTGGCTGATGGCGATATGATCTAGTTGTGTCCAACGTTGAGACGACTTCGGGGGTCGCCAGGTCAAAAGATGTTTTTCCTTATGCTTAAAATTAGTGTTTGCTAGAAATAGTTGGTTATCTGAGCACATTTGCAACAGACGGTCGCCATTGTCTGTTCTCTGAGCCGCGACAACATAACATCCACCAAGGTGTCCTTCATTTTCACTTAGTCTACCTACTTGAGCATTAAAGTCACCAGCCATTATTACTATATCAGAGCGCCTAGCTTTTTGGAGGAGGTCCGAAAGCTTTCTGTAAAACTCATCTTTAACCTCGTCTGCACTGCAGTCAGTGGGGGCATAGGCAGATATGACGAAGAGGCAACGGCGAGTGTCCCTATCCTTCCGAGTCCTTACTGTCCCGTTCAGTCGGACGGCGCACAAGCGACTATCTACTGGGATCCAGTCAAGGAGAGATAATTCTGCCGTACGACTCAATGCTATACCTTCACCAGCGAGGCCCCTGGAGGCAGCATCAGGGCTTCCGGATACACGAAGAGTAAATCGAGTTGCTTCTTTATCTTGACATGGTGAGGTCAAATGAGTGATGCTACTCGGATCCTGTATGCGCGTTTCCGAGCCGCAGCACACATCGATTGAGCAAGATTCTAAAGTCCTAGCTAATGAAGCCTGTTGCTCTATTTGACACAATGTCCGTACATTAGGGGGTGTAGGAAGCATTTGAATGTGACCAATTTGGTCTCGTGTGCTGTTACGGGTATGAGGGCGGTTGTCACTTCCCGGCTGCCCACACCGTGGAAGGTTGTTTCTTGAGGAACCTGAAAAGGAAGGTAGATTAGCGTTGGTCTGAACGACCTGCGAGCGTGACCGCAGAGCCCAAGGGACAACTGCTTGAGGCCGGTCACGCACGGCCTTTTTATGAAAGGCTTTTTGAGTATTAGCTCCGCTCTTGAAAGCCCTTAGTGGGCACCCTTACCCAAGGAGATGGAAATCCGTGAGGTAGGGTGAGGTGTGACATTTTTAGGGTTGACCTTTTCTAACCCTTCCTTCCTTGTGTGTGTGGGCAGCCGGGAAGTGACAACCGCCCTCATACCCGTAACAGCACGCGAGACCAAATTGGTCAAAATCAAATCCTTTCTACACCCCCTAATGTCTCTCTTATCTCTACGACTAACTCTACTCACACTACCTTTTCTCACTGCACCGCTAATGCAGACGAAGTGAGATCACGAAACGCCGTTCCTGGTCTCCAGACTACATGTTGGAGCTTTTAATGTACGGACATTGTGTCAAATAGGGCAACAGGCATCATTAGCTAGGGCTTTAGAAACTCGTGCCATCGATGTATGCTGCGTCTCGGAAACGCGCATACAGGATCCTAGTAAAGTCATTAACCTGATTCCACCTTGTCAAAACGAAGAAGCAGCTCGATTTACTCTTCGTGTATCCGGTAGCCCTGATGCTGCTTCCAGGGGTCTTGCTGGCGTAGGCATAGCGTTGAGTCCTAGGGCAGAATTATCTCTCCTAGACTGGATCCCAGTAGATAGTCGCTTGTGCGCTGTCCGACTAAACGGGACAGTAAGGACTCGGAAGGATAGGGACACTCACCGTTGCCTCTTCGTCATATCTGCCTATGCCCCCACTGACTGCAGTCCAGACAAGGTTAAAGATGAGTTTTACAGAAAGCTTTCGGACCTCCTTCAAAAAGCTAGGCGCTCTGATATAGTAATAATGGCTGGTGACTTTAATGCTCAAGTAGGTAGACTAGGTGAAAAGGAAAGACATCTTGGTGGATGTTATGGTGTAGCGACTGAGAGAACAGACGATGGCGACCGTCTGTTGCAACTATGCTCAGATAACCGCCTATTCTTAGCGAACACCAACTTTAGGCATAAGGAAAAGCATCTGTTGACCTGGCGACCCCCGAAGTCGTCTCAACGTTGGACTCAACTAGATCACATCGCCATCAGTCAGTCAGTTGCAACGTAGAACTTCGTACGTATGTACATAAGCTCATGTTGCCATACCACATTATTAGCACAGAGACTCAAATGTCAAATCGAATCCCATAGTGATAAAGACAGTAGAAGTATTAATATAAATAAAGAAGACTAGAGTTAGAAGAAATTATTCAAGAAGTATAATTCAGTGAGAAAAGTTTAGAAAGACAATGGCAGAGGTGCTGGCTAATCCAGAAGATTAGGATTTGAGAGAGCTCAAAGAGTGGATGCACCTGCGCCATTGCAAACGATTTTGAGCCATGTCGTTCAAGGTCTCTAACCATTGATGACTTTCGTCTCGCGGACCCCAACCAGGTAGCCTACATCTACCAACATGACTCAGTCCACTTGTCAGTGACTTCATGGATTTGTGCCATGTTTTGGTCTGGCCGCCCCTAACTTTCTTCCAAGTTACTCCTACATCACAAAACAAAGCTCGTCGAGGCAGTCGGTGGTTAGGCATATGTAACACATGACAATTTGGTCTCGTGTGCTGTTACGGGTATGAGGGCGGTTATCACTTCCCGGCTGCCCACACCGTGGAAGGTTGTTTCTTGACGAACCTGAAAAGGAAGATAGATTAGTGTTGGTGCGTGACCGCAGAGTCCAAGGGACAACTGCTTGAGGCCGGTCACACACGGCCTTTTTATGAAACGTTGTTTGAGGATTAGCGCCGTTCTTAAAGACCCTTAGTGGGCACCCTTACCGCCGGAGACGGAAATCCGTGAGGTAGGGGAGGTGTGACATTTTTAGGGCCGACCTTTTCTAACCCTTCCTTCCTTGTCAGAAGGCAGCATCGCTGCAGATGCTGGTTGTCCGAGGGAAACACCTTACTGCTGTCACACCCCTCTGCAGTCAGCAGTACGACTTCGCCCTCAGACCTTGGGTAGCTGCTTTTAGTCTCATCGTTCTCCAATCGACCTGCCTGGCATGGTAGAACCTTCAGGAACATAAGTTCCAGCCAATATAGCTCGGTTGGGTCATGACGATAGGCAAGCCCGACCACCACGTCAAGGTAGCAGCTTCGGTCGGGAACAAAGCAGTATGAATACCGTGAGGAAAAACAAGTTCACAGGTGGAGTTAAGAACCTGCCATTATATTGTTGTTCAGGCTGTCTGCTACAAGGGTTATAAGACAACGCTAGGCTAAATCAACTACACAACCAATGCGAAATATGTTTCTGAAGCATGCAGGTCACTTAATATTTCGATAAAAGTATGTAAGTTTGGCAGAACTGGTCAATAAACATCACAAAAGTAAGCCAGAGAGGAGTAATGAACTGAAACACCTAAGAAAAAAGGGAACGTTCCATAAGAAAATAAGTAGAAATCGTGCAAGTCACCTTCTCCTATTGTGTGGAAATACTGGAACATCTCCGAATTTAAGCCAATATGTTTACTGTTTGCCTAAATACACTCTTAACTGTCTACTTTTAGCTCCACTTCTGCAGATTCCGCAAACAATCATAAGCGCTTATTCCGAATTTCTCTTATGTTCGCTTTATTTCCAGAAGAAAACAAACGTTTAAACACAGATGACTGGAATTTAAAAATCAACCCTGGTTAAAGACATTTATCTATAGGAAACGAAATAATAGTTCACAAGGAGACAGACAGACGCCAGCCATACATTTTTGCTCTAAGTGCGACGTTTTATAATTAATGAAGATTTGCAAACAAACATTACGGTGCCTTGAAATGTTCTGGCACGGCCTCCAGTAAAAAGTCTAATATATATCCAAACGCCCTCATGACCTTGCACATTTAGCCATCGTTAGTGAGGTCCTACTCACCGCCTTCTCGTGGGAGGGGTGTTTGCAATATCGGGAAGACGAAAAGCAAGTGTCCGACACTTTAGGCGGGTTGATAGGTATAGAGGATCGCCATAGGAGTTGAAAACTCAGATTTCAAACCACTGGTGCACATGGTATACAGGACTCTAACGGAACGAATGACGCATGAACCTACTGTTGGTAACAGCCACGAGACTACATCTACTGACGCTGCTTCACTGCCTTGTAGATTAGACTTTTGGATCAAATGCTCGAGGAGTGGCTTTATAAGAAAATCACCTGCTTTATTTTTTTATTTTAAGCAACGGGGCAGTATCCCAACTTACTGACTAATTTAATAATTTGTATAGTGCATAAATAAATGGATACCCCTTTGCACCAATTATAGTGTCTAAATAAAACAGAAATATATTATGAATGTCCTAATAGTCAACTGGATACGAAATTCGAAAAGCTTATCCATCACAAACCTAACTTCACTCAACGTAGCACACGTAAATGAGAAGGCAACTCCATAAATAAAGTATGCTTTATTAGAAAAACTGAAAAGGAATTAACAAAAATAACATTTTACTGGAACTTCATAGTCGCTATTCAGAAAGGAAATAGCAGCCCGGTTGATTCTTAAACCTAACAGAAACAAAGATTTACAGCTATATTAGTGATTTATTAACTAGTCAATGACCGAGAGAAATATATGAGACTTAAACTAGACACTGCACAAATATTACACCGACAAAAGATTACCGTTCAAAAATATTACTTAAATTATGTTTTTTTTCAATGAAGCTTTTTCAGTGAGAATAATACTGATCGACAATGTAATACACTTTCGCAAGTTTACTATATATGATGGATGGTGATAGAAAAAAACCAGGATTTCAGTGTGCCAAATGATTAGGAAAACGCCACCAATAAAAATGTCGTGGTAAGACCTATACTTCTTAATTACTCTTTTTCATGAACAGTCAAGAAGTGTAGAGTGGTTAATCGTTCCAGGTTCAAAAGTATAATTTGATATTCCCAGCCTTATTCAGTCATTTTATTTGACTCATAGATATTTCAGCCAACGAAATATCGGGCAGCAGTTCATCAACAGATATTATAAGTACTTTAAATATTATCATGAAATTTATCACCAGCGCGGAAATTACAACGTACCAATGCTATGTAACGCACTATTTGAAACTTCCCAAGGACTATCTAACACTCAATATCTATGAGACTAACTTGCTCTGGTCGAAAGACTTTTTGAGTCAGCGTATCAATCTAAGAAAACGGTTCTGTGACTACGATGCCTCTAAATGCAGTACATTTGGTTTCTCAGCCACAACAATAGCAGATATTTAGAAGGTAATTTTCTGTTCACTTCTGGAGATAAAATCTTTTGATTTCATTTCCGCCCACCAGAAACGACGACAGAAAATAATTTTCCTACTGTAAATTTTGCGTACTTACTGCCTGCTTTCATAATTTTTTTTAGAGGGAGTATTAGTAGGATCATTCAATTTAGTATCAGTAATTCGTTGTCTTAGAATTTGTAAGACACATATGATTACAGATGGTGGAGAAAATATGAAGCTCAGGTGGATGATTGTGGTGATGTTTCGTTCTCTGAGCTGGATGTTTGGTTGTGGGGCTTGCATCGTTTTTATGAACTACATCATCAGCAAAACCTTCGGATTGAGATACTAGTCTGACTTCAAGGAAAGTAAATAAGCAGTAAACACATTATCAAGTATCATTTTAATGAGCTGGTATTAACCAGTTTATTTCATTGAGCTCCCTTCTTGTTCTTTCGGTACGGTTCCAATCATTTCACTGTGTTCAATGTCAATTTCCTTATCAGATCAATGTCGGGCAACGTGCAACGCATCTCTTCATATCAACTATCAAGCATAGCCCACTGATCAACATCTTAAGTATCATTCAAATACACTGAATCTCCTCATTTGTGAATTCTTGCAACCCCTGGCATCCCGCTAGAATATACGGATCAAACAAATGGGAAATGACGGGGAAAAGTGATTTGGTTACACGTCTGCAGGTAGGGATCGTCCATTTGTACCGAAACATCATTGACTGAGTCTTCAATATACTGCACAAACTTTCTCATTCAGGCGCCCAAGCAACCATCAAGCTGATATTAGAACAATTTTTCTGGCCCGGTATGAATAAAGGCGAGGGCTAGTGCCTCATTTATCTTCTTTTCCGTATCCTGCTACAGTTTCTTTGCACGTTCAACTTTTGTTGTGGCAAAGACGAAACTACTTATTGCACATGCTCATATGTAATGTATGGAAGCGAAACAAGTTGAAATATTTCGAATATGAATATATATATATATATATATATATATATATAATTTTTTTACAGAAAACCAATAAGATCTTCGTGTGCTATTTTCACCGCCGTCTCACACTTTGATCTTGCCTCTGAAATGTCATGCCTCATATAACAGTGGACAACAGATTTCATATTATTGGTCGGGGATACTGAGTTTCCCCTTACGCTCTCACTATTTCTGAGACCCGTGTTTCCAGTAGTTTGCTGGGATCGATACTCTGCCAAGACAACTTGCAACAGCCATACTAGGGCATTAACCATCGTCCTTCTATGCAAAATGCACTTTACTTACGAACTCATCAGGGTTTTGGTTTATACCAAGTGCCACCCATCAAAATCTGATGTAACCTGTAAACCGGTATGCCTCAGGTAACATTGTTGTTTGGAAACAAACATTATTATTATGATTACTGGGTATAGTCGTATGTACCAGCTTTTATTTTCAGACGTTTTGCTCGCCCACATATTCATAAGTGCATTTTGACATGCACCTACATTCTCATTATTTTCTTTTCCAGGATAACTGGCTAATACGAGAGGCACGTGTAGAATCTTTTTTGAATGTTTTGTTTTTTGGAAAATCCCTCCATGTTTACATATTTTTGTTATGACATGACGGACTTTTTCTGTTGGCATTTTGGTATTTTATTTGATTCCAATTTGAGATTTTATCATTGTATATTGTTATTATTTCTATATTTTGTACTTATATTGAAGTTTTTATGTTTGCTTCTGAACTGTATATATGTTGTTTAAATTTGATCTTTAATATGGCTACAGCCATATTTGGATTGATACTGTGGCGGTTGGACTTAACGTCACTTATTCCCCTTTACCTTGGATACTCCTCGGAGTAATTGTGACTTGGAAAGTGCATCAACTTCAGGTATTGCTTTGTATTTCCATCTTTTAATATAATATAGACCGTTTTCTCCTAGAATTATTGTGTTTTTTAACATTGGATTGGGAGATAACGCGTTCGAATTGCACTTACTGGAAACCAATTGAACTGCTACGGTAGAAAATCCATTTATAGCACGAAAAATGCGCTTTATCATTGTACACTCCTTATATATAGAGTATGTACCACAAGCTGTATTAGTAAATGAAACCCCAAAATAAACATGTGTAAGTCTTCGAAATCGGCGCTGACTCCTATGCTGCTCTTGGTCACATATCTTCTATCTGGTGTTACAAACAAAAGCTTTGTCGAACATTAAATATCCTTGACGTCGTCAGTATCAAACCTAAAACATGGTACTAATTTTCAAACTACATGTATGATGGTAATCATTGCCTGTCCGACAACTTTGAAGGAAGGAATAAAAAGACAATGGTTGGAAAGAGGAGCGATGCAAAGCCATTATGTCGGTACTGCTAATAAAACTATTTACTCCGAAGAGTTACTTACGTCGTAACGCTTCGCACCACATATAATAAGGGACAAGCATCATTCAAAGTAGACTTTGCTTGTTCCTTACGATATACCAGGATGTAGCTACTCAGTGACACTGATGTTACTTTTCCAACTCAAACACGACCATGATTCATGTTCGCAAACTTGAACTGATTTCACTGCCTACCAAGAAATCATATAACAAGCAGAAGCGGAAAGTTATGTCATAAAATTCTTCTTGAGCTACAGAGTTTAAAAACTAATCAATGAGTTATCCTCAAAGCATCAAATAAACGTGCCTTCATTGTTATATTCTGTAAATCAACCGTTCATTTCTTTCGCACCCCGTCCTTTCATAAGATTTTTGCACATTAGTTATCTGACTAATGACTTATGAATGTGTATGTCAACCTACCAGAAGATTTGTTCACGACAAAAGTAAAATAAGCGGTTCACATCTACAAAGGACTGATCAGTGTGGTAGCTTACTTTCTACCCTCTATGTATATATCAAAAGCCGACAAAGTGATTATATG
The DNA here is from genome assembly GCA_944470395.2 of Schistosoma turkestanicum. Taxonomy (NCBI): domain Eukaryota; kingdom Metazoa; phylum Platyhelminthes; class Trematoda; order Strigeidida; family Schistosomatidae; genus Schistosoma; species Schistosoma turkestanicum. The sequence goes on from OX103979.1 coordinate 64,080,733, forward strand.
AGGTTTCCATTTAGCTCATTAAGGTTTGAAGGATATAACTAAAACAGGCCCATATTCAACGTGCGAAACGCCATAATATAAATCGTAACATGTACATTTAGTAGGAAAGGGAATGATGAGTTCAGATAGCCCAGTCTATAAACTTTCAAAACTGACCACAATAGTCCAGACTGTACTGCTTCTTACAGAAAACAGGTTTCCCTCCCCCCGATTCTAGTTCAGTGGCAATATGTCATTGTGAATAACTTGCGTTTCGTGATTAGCAAAATTATGAGCCATACCTGCGAATCTGCGATCTGATTAGTTGATATTGAACTGACCCAACTTTCAGATGTCTGAAAATCTACGCACAATCCTTTCATAGTTCATTCTGAAGCTGACAAGTATACAACGTTTAGATGTTAATTATAGAATAAATGTAGAAGTCAAATCTGATGTCTCATTCTGTACCTCAAAGTATTTGGACTAGCCAACAAATGACGCAAAACATCAAGCATGGTTTTCAGTTTCATGAACACCTGGTGTCCAGGTTTTTAGATCAATTAAAAATCATAAGTGGTCTTCCAAACCCTTTCAAAAAATATCCTTTCAGTTTCTCGTAAGTATAACTGGGCTGTAAGAATACTTGAAAACTTATCCCACTGACAGCAGCTATTGTGCAATGTCCGAACAAGTACACCATTTCCGTCTCAGTGCCTGTTCCTCTCGCAAATTGTAAATACACAGCTAGGACAACGATAAAATATTGGATACATATTTTGAGAGACCGTTTGCGATTTGATCCATGCATCCTAATGGGATTGACCAGAGTCCGCCATCATATTCAAAAAACAAGACACTTTTGTGGTCAATGTTATTTTACGCACTAAAATAAATGATAATGCCACCAATGAAATATTTACGTTCGTAAGCATATTCAGGCAACGATTCATTTCTGGAGAGACCGTTCGGTCTGTGCAAGCAAAGCAGTATGAGAAAGATAAATGAATAAGAAAGGACGAAAGAAGAGGACTGCCAAGAATCAAACGAGCGATTATGATGCAGTTACAAAAGCAATGCATAAAACTATTAAAAAAGTCACGCGAAATAGTGAACTTGGGGATTCGAAAAACCGTTACATGATCAAAAGAGTGAGATTGTATTATGAATAAAGTTTCAGTTCATTTTAATTGTAGTAATGTATTGTTAACATGAAGATAATTGTATATGTTACAAGGTACCAGATTGATCAAATTTGACCCAAAGGCATCGAAACTTTAGGAATTATGTTTTCTAATTAAAGCCTGTAGAAGATTTCGACAGTGAATAGGTGATAGGTGAAAATATTAAAACAACAATAATAGATTAGAAATATCCAAACTCAGTATTCAAAAATACGCTTGCTTACCACCGGAACACAAAGCTTTACGGTTCGAGGCCACAGTATATTCATAAATGTGGACTGTGAAAGGGTTTTGCATCGAGACGAAATGATGGGTTATTGCTCTCCGATCTATACTGTTGTTCTGAAAACTGTCATCCTGTTATAATAACTAACATCCAATTGATCAACTTATTCAAAATGCCTTCGCAATTAGAGATACTCATATGAATTTTGTGAATCCTATTGGTAATATCAGACTGAAATGAACAATGACCACGATCATGATATGATCAACGATAAGCGACAAAACGGAATAAGGTCACTCGTGATAAACACATTACTATCTATGTTCACTGAATCTTTCAACGTCTTATCAGGAAACGGAATGAATCTTGTCTGAGAAATACCTCAGTGATATTTCTTATCTACACACTGACCATTTGTGTATTATCACGAACATTGAAATCATGCACCTTGCTTGCTAATGAGTGAGATTTTAAATTGGAACATATTTGCCGTCACTCAAAATCACTCACGATCACTTGATAAGAAAAAACAAATAACGAGCAAATCGATCCAGAATGGTCTGAGAAAGTATCGAATGATTTTAGGTACATGATTAATTAGATTGATAAGAGATGTTTGGCGTTGTTCGTCAGAGTTTATTTCCAACAATCGTTCAGTCATTCATACTTCTTTTGAAAATTAGAAACATATATTAGTGACCTGCTAAATTCTTCGTCACTATCAATACAGTTTGTTATATCACTGATTAATAGTTTACTACTCATGAGTGGATTTTTCCGCCAAAAAAAATCGCGATAATGCACATGCTCATATGAGGTGCACAACCAAATCTGAAGTTGGTGGCCAAAATAAACTATATTCATTATGAAAACCGTACCGATGCTGGACAGGGTCAAAGGCGTATGCAGGGGATGAGGACAGACTTACAGGCATCATCAACATAGATCCTTGCATACATATGCGCTGTGCAAGCTGTCATACCACATCTGCATCACGAGAGGAAAATGACCAGAGAGATCGAATGAATGTAGCATTAATGATATTGTAGTGAGCGAGTCAAGACACCAGTTTGACTATGATCACCACTAAATGTTCCATGCGGTTCTGTCATTCATATCAAAACGAATCCATGTTCCAAGGTCTTATTGAAGGAGAAATCAGGCATTACATCCGGAAGAGCAAATAGAGAAAAATGGCCGCAACGCGAACAGAACGTTGCGCGCAAGAAGTGAAAGAAGTGTTTTTGGTACAATTAAACAAAACGAGTACAATAATGTTTCTTTTTCGCAAATGGTATTTTCTTCGCAGAAGCGTTCCGCTACAATATAAACAACTACGAAACCTTGATAATGCGGTCTGAAAAGGCATGTACGAGGGCATACTGTGATTTAAGACTGAGAGGAAGATAAAGAGGGGATTCGCAACACTGTAAACGACTGCGAGATATGTCATGTCAAGTATCTAACTACTGACCACAGTTATCACGTGGACCTCAACCTGGTAGTCTGCATCTGCCGGCATAGCTCATACTCAGTATCATGAAGATACTATTTTGATAACAGTAAAAATTCAGTCTAACATAGTAAATATATTGAATTATCTTGCTATTTTCTGAAAAAAATGTAAGCAGCTTCCGAATTTTATACTGATAAGTTAGAATGCTTCGGTATCCTTCAGATTGTGATTTTTCAAATTATTAGAGTGTAAATTGGATAGGTGCAGATATCACCAAAATATATTTGTATGAGATATTGTATCACATATTGATTGAACAAAAGTTTAGGAATATTGATAAGAAAACTATTCATTAAACAGTATATCAGTTGAATTCAACTAGATTGCATTACGCTGATAATAATGCCATCTGGTTATGCAATAATACACGTTAATTGAACAGTGCATACGGTTAGTACATTGTCTTCTGTTTACAAAACAACATGTCATCATTATTAACGCTAATTTTGTTAAACTCAGTATAAAACACTATGATAAGGTTATGATATTAGTAAATCATATTTTCATATGAAAAATTGTTGATTGGTGATTAGTGAATATTACTCGATGAGTGAAATTCGCTCAACATCTAATCGATCAGTAATCGAGACAAACAATTGTAAATCTATCAAGATCAGTATGTGTACTAGAATGTATATTTGATGTGAAACCAACTCATATCTGAATATCTATTCATCTCAGTCACATTGATTTGAATATTGTTTTCGTTTTGTGTCATTTATTACTACTCTGGAAATGTGAGATTTTTCTAATTTGACAGTTATTTTATTTAATCTAGATACGATCGAACTTCGAAGCAGTTTGATATATTAATGAAAAATGTCGCATATTATTTCATATCATAGTTCATCAAATACATCGTAATTGTTCCTCTTCAGTAAATGAATTTAACTGTAGGGCTTATTGTAATCATCCTAAAATCTACCATTTATCTACCATTGACTTCTTTGTTGAACTTGACCGTATTCAACTCAAAACATGCAAAGATTTGATACAGTGAATTTAAAAATTCAGGCATGAGTTAAAACACATTCAGCAGTCTGGACTTTCATTAATGGAGATTGTTCACCAAGTTCTCTATCGATGCTTCATTCAATCGGATGATATGTAATGTGCAAATGCGTAAATTGACTATCATGTTCATTCTCAATATCACATTGATGACCGATTCAGAGTTTGGATACATTATGAAATCACTGATACCGAGTTCCAGTTTCATTTACTAATGGACACTAGGAACAATTCGGTCCATTACAACTCATCGGATGTGATTACTCTTTAAGAGACGATTGAAGAAAAGTTGTGAATCATTAATTCATATTATTAATAATGACAATTTTTATGTCATAAACGCCAATAAGGTTCGAATTTTGATTGATAGACCTCTGATTAGGGCATGAAGTTTGTCATATGAATTAAATTCAGTTTATTTGATGTGTAGTCATACATTGACTAACATGAAGATACTTTAATATATATTTAGGTACTAAATTTTTATGATCACTATTTCACTGAAAATTTTAGGAAGAAAACGCGATTGGTGAAAAATAAACATTATTGTACTCGTTTTGTTTAACTGTACCAAAAACAGTTCTTGCGCGCAGCGTTCTTTTCGCGTTGCTGCCATTTTTCATACTGTGTTGCTCTCTCTATGTAATGTCTACTTTCTCTTTCAATAAAATATTCAAACATGGATTTATTTTGATTTAAGTGACTGGATAGTATGGAACATTTAGTGGTGATCATAGTCAATCTCGACTCGGTCACCACTAAACATGCACCAAAAATTATTATTAGTATCGTCGGTTCCCCTTTCAGCCATTATTGCTTAACTGTTACTTTATTTATTGATATTTTTTTCATTAGCTGTTGAATCCTTTCAATTTTTCTGAAATTTTCTGATAAATCTGCGGTGCTGTGGTGCGAACTACTTATAAGTAGTATATAGCGTGAGTGTCAACGTAAAGTCTGGTAGCATAATATGGGGGGAAGATCAAGAAAGGAAGAGTCAGAAAACAATGGAATTTGTATGAAACGCATGAAGAGTGACAATGGATTGATGTTTGGCAACAGGAACAGTCCAGTTCCATAGGATGTACTGATCTTTTGCAAATGAACGATTTACGATATGGTTTTCCGATTTTACTGAGTAACTCTGTAATTTTCGTTAAATACAATTCGGTTGCCTCCACCTGTGTTCTCATTCACTACATTTGGTGTCGCTGCCAGGATCAAAGGATGAAGATTCCATGGCCGAAGGAGTTTGAAGACGGGGATGTGCGGGGCTTCCTGAAGGAGTTTGAGGCCGTGGCGGAGCTGGTGGGGGTGAAGGAACCGAAGGCGAAGCTGGTGGTGCTGGGGACGCTGCTGAGAGGAAGGGCGAAGGCCGTATATGACGGCTTGGATGGTGCTGGCGGGAAGACGCCATGGGAGGCGGTCGTTGAGCGGCTGATGACCGAGTTCGACAGCCCGGTGGACAGGGAGGAGGCGTTGCGGAAGTTCCGGTTGGCGAGGCTGTCGGCTGATGGTGACCCGCTGGTGCTCGCTGTGGAACTCAAAAGGTTGCTGCGCCGTGCGTTGCCGAATATCGATGAGGAGTTGGAGGCACAATTGTTGGCGTCGCAATTTATTGAGAGTGTGCCTGCCGCTGTGTCCCAGCAGCTGAGATTAGTAAATGCAGCACAACCTATGGACATCGGTGAACTGGCGAAGGTGACTCGTCAGCTGATGACACGAACAGTAGCTCCGGTCGGGTGCGAAAAGCAGGAGATAAATACTTTCGAGAAGAAGATTGAGGAGTTAGAGCGTGAGATAGCAGCATTACGAGTAAATCATAAAAGGAACGATAAATGTTACGCTTGTGGAGAGGCAGGACATTGGAAGATAAACTGTCCAAGAAGACGACGACGACGATATTTTAAACATTATAACGTGTTTTCTTTCCACCCTAGGAATTGGGAGGTTCTTGCACTAGTAGATAGAGGGGCAATTTATGCCAGAGTGTACATAAATGAACGGGAGTTAGTGTGTTTGATTGATACAGGGGCAGCTATATCGTTAATAAGCAAAGAGCAATGTAAGACAATTAAACCATGTACATTAGCTGTCCACACCATAGGAGGGCATATGCTAGAGGTGTTGGGGGTATCTAACAGTATTGTAAAAATGAGTGGAGCTGAGATAAATTTTCCGTTCGTGGTAACCACAAGCTTATCGAGACCGATATTAGGAGCAGATTTCCTAAGAGAGGTAAAAGCAATAATTGACTTGAGAAGCGGGAAAATGGTCACAAAGTACGGTTCATTGCCAATACATGAAAGTAGCGAAGTGGCTGAAATAAGGATGGCAACGGACGTCTCGACCAAGAAACCTAACGTTAACGAGTTATGCGCAAAGTATGCGAAACTGTTCACTGGAGATGGGGAGCCGTATGGATTTTGTGACAAAGTAAAGCATGAAATTCCTATAAAGAACGACCGAGTAAATATATTTACAACACGTCGTGTCCCAGTGCATTTAGAGGCCGAGGTAAATCGACAGGTCCAGGAAATGTTGAAGGAAGGTATAATTGAGGAAGCAGACAGCCCGTATAGCTCACCGGTACTCTTGGTAAAGAAACCCAATGGAAAGTATAGATTTTGCGTCGACTTTAGAGAACTGAATAATATAACAGACCTGAAACCGTGCGCAATGCCAACAGTAGTAGAAACATTAGATCGACTACAGAATGCCACGGTGTTTACAGTGCTGGATTTACGGTCAGGTTATTGGCAACTACCTATAAAAGATAGCGATCGCAACAAGACAGCATTTACTATACGGGATAAGCAGTATCAATTTAAAAGAATGCCGTTCGGGTTGGCTGGTGCACCGTTCACGTTCAGAAGATTGATGACGCTGCTGCTTAAGAATCTAGATAATGTTGAGGTATATGGCGACGATGTAGTTGTATACAGCCTGACGGAAACAGATCACGTCAAGCATGTGGAAGCGGTCTTAAAGCGAATTGACGAATTCGGGCTTCGAATTAATAAGGAAAAGTCGCAGATAGCGAAAAACAGCGTCATATTGTTGGGACATAAAGTGGGAAACGGAGAAATAAAGCCATTACCAGAGAAAATTCTTACCATAAAAAATATTGCAGTACCTAATTCGAAAAGGAAGTTGAGACAGTTCCTAGGAAGAGCGGCGTTCTATAGTCGGTTTGTCAAGAATTTCAACGAAATAGCAGCGCCCTTATATAAGTTGCTGAGCAACACCAAGTTTACATGGACTGAGGCTGCTGAACAAACGTTCAACCGAATCAAAAACATGCTAGACGATCGTCAGATGACGCTGCGACTGCCTGAACCCGGTAAACTGTTTACAGTGGCCACAGATGCAAGCGATCATGGTATAGGTGCGGTATTGAGTCAGGCTGATAGAGTGGTGGAATACGCAAGTCGCGTTCTCACACCCGCCGAACAGAAGTATTCAACGATCGAGAAGGAATGCCTAGCAATCGTGTGGGCAGTAGAGAAATGGAGACCGTACCTTTTAGGTAGACGATTTCACATCGAGACGGATCATAAGCCCCTACAATGGTTGAAAACAGCAAAAGACCCTCGGGGGAAGTTGGCTCGATGGATGCTACGTCTGCAGGAGTATGATTTCAGCATCGGGCATGTGCCAGGGGAGGAAAATGTAATGGCAGATTATTTGTCAAGACCGGACACCGAAGCCGAACTTCCAGAGATAGCGTGTGCAGTTAACGGCCTAGAGGGAGACCCCCTAGAACTCGTCCGACATCAGAAAGCCGACCCTAACCTTCGGGAGGTAATCAGAGTGATAAAAGAGGGAGAAGATGTTGACAAGAGTAGAACAGATAAAGAATTAACAGTGTTGCTGAGGCAGAAGGAGAGACTGAGAGTGAACGGATACGGAGCCTTGACCTGGCGGGATGATGACGAGAATTGGGTAGCAATAATCCCAAAAGATCTGCGCCAGGAGATGATTCGTGAATGTCACCAGGTAGCGCATACAGGTATTGCACGGACAACTGATTTGCTGCGACAAAGTGCGTACTGGCCAGGTATGAGAGACGATGTTGCACGATATGTATTAGCGTGCCAGCGATGTCAACTAATGAAAGGAGATCGATGCATACGACCGCCATTGCAGTCAATTCCAGTAACAGCAGTTGGTGATTTGTGGTCAGTAGATGTTATGGGACCGTTCCCGCAGACGACAAGTGGTAACCAGTACCTGCTGGTGATGACTGAGCATGCCACACGATGGGTAAATGCCGTGCCGATGGCGGACCAACGTGCAAGGACGGTGACGGAAGCGGTAATGCGGCACATTGTGGCGGACCATGGGATACCAAAGATAATATTAACCGATCAAGGTCCCTGTTTCGAGAGTGATGAGTTCAAGTCCCGTCTAAAGCAGTTAGGTATCAAGAGAGTACGAACAACGCCGTATCATCCACAGACGAATGGGTTAACGGAAAGGAATAACCGAACGCTAAAGGAATGGCTAGCATCTAAAGGGGGTGACTGGGAGAAAGAATTACCATTAATCTTGCTGGCACATCGTGCCTCGGCACAGGGAACAACCAGGAAGTCACCGTTCCAGCTGATGTACGGCAGACGGCCGAGACTACCAACGCATGATAAAACCTGGCCGCAACAACAGAGATGGAATACAACAAGATTGAGAACAGAGCGGAGACAAGCAATCAGGAATGTGAGAGAGAAACAAACATCAGACATGGAAAAGTCAGAACAGGAGAGAAAGAACTGGAGATTGTTTGAAGTGGGAGATCAGGTGAAGTGTAGAGAACGGAAATATACCACAGGAAGAGGGCCAGGGTCAGGTAAGCTGATCCCGAAGTGGGAGGGACCGTACGTCGTCACCGAGAGGCGCGGCGCAGTGTATACGATCCAGAAAGGAAACAAACAGAAACGCGTGAATGCCAGTGAACTCCAAAGGTGGTTCCAAGTGCGCCAAGAGGGCGAGCCACAAACACTGATGAAGAAGACGGCTGTACGGAGATCAGAAAGACTGCAACGACAGCTTATTAAAAGGGGGGACGGGTGCGGTGCTGTGGTGCGAACTACTTATAAGTAGTATATAGCGTGAGTGTCAACGTAAAGTCTGGTAGCATAATATGGGGGGAAGATCAAGAAAGGAAGAGTCAGAAAACAATGGAATTTGTATGAAACGCATGAAGAGTGACAATGGATTGATGTTTGGCAACAGGAACAGTCCAGTTCCATAGGATGCACTGATCTTTTGCAAATGAACGATTTACGATATGGTTTTCCGATTTTACTGAGTAACTCTGTAATTTTCGTTAAATACAATTCGGTTGCCTCCACCTGTGTTCTCATTCACTACAAATCTACTCTCTTGGTTTCAAGATATTTGCAAGCAACTCGATTATTTTGACTTGTGTTACTCTTCATGTCGCTTCGAACTCAGCTTCACTGACTACATGATGTGAAAGTATGGCTTATGCTCCATTGAGGGTAACAGGCGTAAGTAAGTAAGTAAGTACGGATCTATATTTAGGCCATTTACATTTAATTCGAAAACATGAGCTGATATTATTCTTCAGATTTGTTTGCCTGAAAGAAATTATAACATTTATCTTGGAAAATGCATGCACGTAATAAAGAATCTTGAAGCATGAATATAAAGATGATGAGCATAGCTGAATCATATGAACTGGATTTTTAAATGAGTATTTTTTCTTATCTCAGGGTTATTCAACTAGTTGAAGCATTCTGTTTCCGTGCTGTTCTCATTTTCCTCTCACAAACTATTCATGTATTCAACCCGTAAGTAAACAATCGTTGGAACCTATTTTTTCAAAATTTTGCTGAAATCATTGTCTATTATTTATCTAATCTGTAGTGAACGAGAACACAGGTGGGGCAACCGAATTGTATTTAACGAAAATTACAGAGTTACTCAGTAAAATCGGAAAACCATATCGTAAATCGTTAATTTGCAAAATATCAGTTCATCCTATGGAACTGGACTGTTCCTGTTGCAAAACATCAATCCATTGTCACTATTCATGCGTTTCATACAAATTCCATTGTGTTCTAACTCTTCCTTTCTTGATCTTCCCCCATCTTCTGCTGCCGGACATTACGTTGACACTCACGTCATATACTACTTATAAGTAGCTCGCACCACAAATCTACATATCAAACCCAAATTAAATCAGTATGTCTTCTTTCATATAAAGATTTTATGTTCATCATTGTTACTGCATTCAAATTTACAAATGGTGGAGAAAATGAATAAAAAATCTCAGAATCTTTTCAAAGTAATTTATTCTTTAAGATCAAATAAGACACAAAAGTTAATTAGTTTACAAAAGTTTATTAAAAATCTGTAAACAATTTCATTTTACAATCAATTCATTTCTGTCCACTTTCCAATTCTTCATTATTGAATGCAGCCGGTAATAATTCACTAAATTTTTTAATTGTTTTCACTTCATTAAGTTTATTCACAAGATAAACTATACAATAATCACTGGAAAATTCCGCTATCACTTGTCTACACCGTCCACATGGTGCTACATGACTTAACGAATTGGTTGAAACACAACAACCAATTATTTTTTTATAACCATTCGATACTGCTGTCGCGATTGCACTGATTTCTGCACACCAACCACAAGGTAAACAAACATTTTCCACATTACATCCATTGAATATTTTCCCATCGATTGTCAGTACTGATGCACCAACTGAAAAATTACTCATTGGACAATAAGCATTTTGTTTAGCCAATACAGCAGCATTGATTAGATCTGTTTTAAATTTTTCTACAAAACCGGAATCTGACATTTTGAATATTGTTTTTTTTTTCTCAGTTTACTGTTCTATTCATCATAACTTAAATAAACTTGATAGTACCAATCAAAAGTACAGAATCAATTTGTAATCAATGATTGATTGTAATCATTAAAATATGATCACTTTTAGTTTTGAATGACCAATTACGATAGTCGTTAATTAATAGAAGTAAATATTATATATATATATATATATATATATATATATATATATATTATTGCATTGTGTGTAGGCGTGTATTTGATCAGTCTGATTTTTTTAAAAAAACAACATTCATTTGGGAATGGATGATGTGTAAAAAAATGTGTCATGAAACGAATTACACATAATTTTGAAAAACAAATTCTTTTAAACAACTAATAACAACTACAGGCATTTAGCCATAATTAAAAAAAATCTGAAATCATCAATCAATCATTGTTAGACCACCATTAGAAACCTGGAAGCACTGGACGGCCGTTTCGTCCTAGTATGGGACTCCTCAGCAGTGCGCATCCACGACTCCTGCTCCTCGCAGGATTCGAACACGGGACCTTTGGCATTGTAGGCGAATGCCTTACCATGGGACCAGTGGGCCGGCATCCAACGGTGTTAATATCTAACTCTGATTGATCTACGGATTTTACGCGACCTCACCGATTGGTCTTTGGTAGTTACTGCCTACACCCGACAGGGCTGAACTCCACTGGTCACGTCTTCTCAACTAGAACTCCGAGAATTTCCTCACGAAGCTAGTCACTAGTGAGCACTGTCACGGTATTTTGGGGCAGAGTTTTGGAGGTTTGAGTTTTTACACATTTGAAATCATCAACTGTGCCCCAAAAAATATCATCGGTACTTTTATTCAGATAAGAATGAGTGGTTTTGAAATATGAATGTAGTAGTAACTTGTCGAATCAACATACAAAATGTGAGCATAGATATATGTAAATATAACAATTCAAATTGTATACGAGTTCTATGTGATTTCAGAATTGTGAAATTTTAAATAAATGATGTTATATTTGTTCAATGTAGAATATTTAGGGATTGATAAAAAAAAATTCACGCGTTAAATTTGAATCCCTGTATTCATGAGAACAATGCACCAAGGAAGTATACTTTTAGAATGAGATTGGGTGTAAATCTGATTCGGATTGTACTTTGTCAATAACTGGATGAGAACGGAAAGTCATAAATACAAATCCAGTAGGAGTGTTGTAATAAAAAAATTACCAGTGAATCTCTGGTAATCGATATTCACAGATTTACAATTTCATAAGAGATTTTCGCGTTTATATAAAATTCACAAAAACTCAGGCAGAAGCATGAAAAACAACTATTTCGGAATTGGATCGTATCTAGATTAAATAGAATAACAGTCAAATTAGAAAAATTTCACATTTCCAGAGTAGTAATAAATAACACAAAACAAATCAATGTGACTGAGATGAAAAGATATTCAGATATGAGTTGGTTTCACATCAAATATACATTCTAGTACACATACTGATCTTTATAGATTTACAATTGTTTGCATCGATTACTGATCGATTAGATGTTGAGCGAATTTCACTCATCGAGTAATATTCACTAATCACCAATCAACAATTTTTCATATGAAAATAAAATTTACTACTGTCATACAATTAATTATCAATGTCATGGTCAGAAAATGTGATAACCTCATCATAGTGTTTTATATTGAATTTAACAAAATTAGCGTTAATAATGACATGTTGTTTTGTGAAGAGAAGACGATTTGCTAAGAGTATGCACTGTTCAATTAACGTGTATTATTGCATATCCAGATGGCATTATTATCAGCATAATGCAATCTAGTTGAATTCAACTGATATACTGTTTTATGAATAGTTTTCTTATCAATATTTCTATATTTTCATCCAATCAATACTGGATACATTAACTTATACAAATATATTTTGGGGATATCTGCACCTATCCAATTTACACTCTAATAATTTGAAAAATCACAATCTGAAGGATACCGACGCATTCTAACGTATCAGTATAAATTTCGGAAGCTGCTTAAATTTATTTTACAAAAAAAGCAGCAAGATAATTCAATATATTTACTATGTTAGAGTGAATTTTTACTGTTAGAGACATTTGATAGTTATCAAAAGAATACATTCATGATACTGAGTCTGAGGTATGCCGGGAGATGCAGACTACCAGGTTGAGGTCCGCGTGATAACTGTGGTCAGTAGTTAGATACTTGACATGACATGTCTCGCAGTCGTTTACAGTGGTGCCAGTCCACTCTTTATCTTCCTCTCAATCTTGAATCACAGTATTCCCTCAAACATGCCTTCTAACTCTATCTTTTCAGACTGCATTATCAAGGTTTCATAGTTGTTTGTATCATTGCTGCTAAATTAACTCGGTCTACCTTGTTATTTTCATCTCGTAATGCAGATGTGTTATGACAGCTTTGACAATGTATATCTATTCCAGGATCTATGTCAGTCTGTCTTCTCACCTACACATGCCTTTGACTCTGTACAGGACCAGGATTCTTAATGAAGACAATTCGTTTTGACCAACAACTGCAGATTCAGTTGTGCACAGCAAATATCCACTCATGAGTAGTATACTATTAATCAGTGATATAACAAACTTTATCGATAGTTGTAATGAAATAATCAGGTCACTAATGTATGTTTCTAATTTTCAGGAGAAGAGTGAATGACTGAACGATTGTTGGAAATAAACTCTGACGAACAACGCCAAACATCTCTTATCAATCTAATTAATCATGTACCTGAAATCATTCGATACTTTCTCAGACCACTCTGGATCGATTTGCTCGTTATTTGTTTTTTCTTATCAAGTGATCGTGAGTGATTTTGAGTGACGGCAAAAATGTTCCAATTTAAAATCTCACTCATTAGCAAGCAAGGTGCATGATTTCAATGTGCGTGATAATACACAAATGGTCAGTGTGTAGATAAGAAATATCACTGAGGTATTTCTCAGACAAGATTCATTCTGTTTTATGATAAGACTTTGAAAGATTCAGTGAACATAGATAATAATGCGTTTGTTACGAGTGACCTTATTTAGTTTTGTTGCTTACCGTCGATCATTTTATGATCGTGGTCATTGTTCATTTCTGTCTGATTTTACCAACAGGATTAACAAAATTCATATGAGTATCTCTAATTGCGATGGCATTTCGAATAAGTTGATGAATTGGATGTTAGTTATTATAACAGGATTACAGTTGTCAGAGCAAAAGTATAGATCAGAGGGCACTAACCCATCATTTGTCTCGATGGAAAACCCTTTCAAAGTCCACATTTATGAAGATACTGTGGCCTCGCACCCTAATGGTTTGTGGTCCGGTGGTAAGCAAGCGCATTTTTGAATACTTAGTTTAGATAATTCTTATCTATTTTTGTTGTTTTCATATTTTCACCTATCACCTATTCACCCTCGAAATCATCTACATTTTAAAATCACAAAACAAAATTACTAAACCTCCGACTAATTTAGAGTAATGATGATTAGTGTCGTGTGGTGTGAGCTACTTATAAGTAGTATATGACGTGAGTGTCAACGTAATGTCCGGCAGCATAATATGGGGGAAATTCAAGAAAGCAAGAGTTAGAAAACAATAGAATTTGTATGAAACGCATGAATAGTGACAATGGATTGATGTTTTGCAACAGGAACAGTCCAGTTCGTTATGATGAACTGATATTTTGCAAATGAACAATTTACGATATGGTTTTCCGATTTTACTGAGTAACTCTGTAATTTTCGTTAAATACAATCCGGTTGCCCCACCTGTGTTCTCATTCACTAAAGTAGTACCCTGGATTACTTAAAATTATTTTCATGTCAGTCCATTCATGACTACGCGTCAAATGAATTGGAGATTTATTCATATGACAAACTTCATGCCCTAATCAGAATTCTATCAATCAAAATTCAAACCTTATTGGCGTTTATGACATAAAAATTTTCATTATTAATAATATGAATTAATGATTCACAACTTTTCTTCAATCGTCTCTTAAGGAGTAATCACATCCGATGAGTTGTAAAGGACGGAATTGATCCTAGTGTCCATTAGTATGTGAAACTGGAATTCGGAGTCACTGCTTTCACAACGTATCCACTTTCTGAATCGGTCATCAATGTGATATTGAGAATGAAAATAGCAGTCATTTCACCTCTTCAGACATTACATTTCGTGCTACTGAATGAAGCATCGATGGAGAACCTACTGAATAATGCCCATAAATCAAAGTTAAGTCTATTTAGTTTGTGTATTTTCTTGCATTAAGTCTTTAATCTTCACGTAAATACTTAAGAACATTCGTTTCTTTTAAGATGCGAAATTTTTCTTGTTTCTACCTCATTTCTGTACTTTTCTTTCTTCCGATATCTTAATTTTTCAGTGTCCTAACTTAACAACTACGAATGATGCCATCTCTTACTTTTCATTTACCAGCCTGTTTCTTTACTTTTGTGGTGGTATGTAATTACATATAAATTAGCTTGCAACTTGATTCTTATTGGACATCAAGTCGATAGCCTAAAACAGTTTAGTTTACACGAACAGCATCGATCGGAAAGTTTCGAATAATTTGTACATTTCATAATGTACTCCACTCAAAATTTCATTTACTTAGTGGAGTTAAACTGTCCTACCCTTGACTTTAAACCGGTTGTTGAATGATATGGCTCTGTGACAAGCATGATAAAAATTTCTTCCAAAGTATCATAAATGCCTACAGAGGGACGCTGATTTTTTTGGCAAGATCAAATTTACAAACACTGCAGTATATTCATCAGTTAACCTTGTTATCTACTTTCGTTGACGTGTTGAGTAAAAACGTTCTTCTTACCAATCACGATAACGGAACTACTGTTGGTTAGGCTAAAGTGAACAATGAAAGCTGATGGTGAGTCTTATGAATGAAGCGTTACAATATTTCGCTATTGTTAGTGCATACTGCAAGTTTCTTAGAGTTTCGTAGATTAAAAAACCGATGAATAACCGCATCCATTCTGGTGTTTTTTGCGAATGATCTCCGTATGGATGATATACTCAAGCCTTTGTTTACGGAGTTTCTTAGTAATTACAAGGTATGAAATATGCTGCGGTCAGGACCCGTCTAAGTATTCAGAGTTCTGTATCACAATAATGTATCGAAGATAATGAACGAAGATTTTTGAGAAGTTTCGAGATTGGCTATGATTGTTGTGGTACCAACACTTGTTTGGAATATCTGTTTCTCGTGATCTAGAAACAGATATTTTCGGTGATGGGCTTATTCGGGGAAATTTCGATCGTTCGCGACTTTGCTGAAGGTTTAGGAATTGCGTTAAAGTATTATAGACATCTGTTTTGAACCTCGAGGCGTTTGTTCATCAGAAGAGGGATGTTGGTTCTAGTGATCTTTCCATCCCAATCGGCAGATGTAGCCAACTTTTTCACGGCGTTGTTTTGAAGTGAGACGAGTACAGCCTGCGCCTGTTAGTGGAATTTCGGATAAAAATTGTTGTCAGAAAAGGCCGTAACCAAGGGTTCCTTGATCAGTGACTCAATAACTATGATATAGTTGTAATTTGTTCTCAAATTACCAAGCGTTACAAGAGGCATGCAAATTTACAGGCAACATCACAATGTTCAAATATTGTTCATTGGGGTCAATATTTTACGAGTGATACTGTCTTTCTACGCATGGTTAATATACTTCTCATTAAATTGTAAATAAATACAATAGTTTATTCTCAAATGACGCGGTACTTGGGGCACGACAATTTGCGGCAAGATCAAAATGATGGAATTACTAACGTATATCCTGTAAAAGAATGCTCAGTTAGATAAATAATTTACAAGATACACTGACTTTTTATGGAGAACAAAATTTTTTCACATAAAATCTAGATAATGTTTCAGACTCTGCGACGTACGGTACAAGGGTTGCTGCCAGTTATGCTGATTGCGTTGAAACGAACCACTGCTGGCTGAGATTCTGGGAAAGTCAAATCCCGGTCTTTATATAACAAGAAGTGATGAGGTAAACATTTAGTGATCTTCTTGTTGAGACTCACTTGGTAATGATTTGACAGGCGCTTGGGTAAAGCAGCCAAGTCTACGGTAACATCAAGGCAAACGTTTAGGAGTAGAGTGAGGTGCTGGAAAATATAAATGAAGAGAAAGGGGCGAGGAGCAGAGCATAAAGTATCCTTATTTAAAGCTGAGTCATGACTCGGTAGATAATACTTTTGGATAAAACAAAGATATGATTGCTCATACCTTTCCTTTTTTGTATTGGAACACTAACTGTTCACTTGCATTTATGTAGGTTATTGAAAACAAGTCATTAGTGTTTACAGTAAGCAAGGGAGTCCAGTCAGTGCTTGTGAGGCGATTTCGGATGTTTATCCAATCAGTCTTACGGAAGGATTTCAAAATGCGGTAATTTTACGCTTAGTAGTTGTGGTTTTTATATCAACACTGCACATAACAATTTCATGGTCGCTACCAGGTAATGTTTTTCCAAAATATACGGTATTGAGGATGAGGTTACTGATGGAACCTAAATCCAAAATATTGTAATGTCCTGTAGGGTCGTCTACATATCGAGTCCACTCTCTAAACTCCAAGCATTCAACAAATGATGCAACGCGTTTTAGTATTTTGATTGGGAACCAAGTACACTTCTCTCATACATGGTAACATTTTAGTTGTTGAACCATGTTGTAGTTCGGCGTTGTGAAAAAGTTGGTTGAAACTTTGTCCATTGATTAGGTCTCCACGTTTGAGCAATGCTTTTCTCAAGTTGTCATACGATTCGAAAATATCACTGGCAAACTATCAGGTGTAACATACCTGCACAGCTCAAGCGGTTGTGCCTTTATTGCAGTGAGGAACTGAGCACGTGTTTGTGTCACTCTGCGCTTGTAGATCTTAGACTAAACATAGTGGAACTAAGCTACTTTATTTTCAGACAGGAATAGCATGAACTGAAAGTTTGGAGGCGCAGTAAACTAAATCTTAATATGTCTAGGTGCGTATTCGATACTGTAAATGTATTTCTACAGTGGCCGTTCCAATGGGTTCCAATAGGGGCACTCCTGTACGCTTTTCCCAGTTCCGGGTCCCAACCAATTCAAAAAGGACAAAATTCTAGGAGAAAGCGTCTTTATTAATTAAAATATGGAAATACAAAGCATTACCTGGAAATAGTGCTTCTTCCAGGTACGATTACTCCGAAGAGTATCAGACACAGTGACAGATAAGTGACGCTAAGTCCAGCGGCCACTGCATCAATCCAAATATGGCAGTATCCATATTAAAGATCAAATTTAAACAACATATGTACAGTTCAGAAGCAAACACAAAAACTTCAATATAAGTACAAAATATAGAAAGAATAACAATATACAATGATAAAATCTCAAATTGGAATCAAATAAAGTACCAAAAATGTCATGTCATGTCATAGCAAAAATATGTAAACATGGAGGGATTTTCCAAAACACAAAGCATTCAAAAAGGATTCTACAGATACTACAAGAATAGAATATGCTCTATAAAAAATTCTAGAGCAAAAATAATATTGGGATATATGAAAATATATAAATATACATGACTACTGAAAAGGATCAGACTCACAGCTTCTCACTGAGTGCACCAGATCAAATCAAGCTCTATAATAAGGATGTCATAGACGTCCAGATTTGAACAATGCTTCGGTCCATTTGAAACCGAGGATACCCAAAGTCGAGTCAAACTAGAAGTAAGGAGTTAGGATGATAGCTTTAGTTGAATGATGGTTGGGATTTCGTGCTGTGAGCTAAGCTTGCTAGTTGAAGCGTTGCACGGAGTAGCCAAAAAATGATCCGGCATGGATGTCACCGAGCACCTTCACGCATGATTGGAGTCCAATATAACTAGTATGATCCGCATCAATGTCGAAGACTTAGAGAACTATCTATTGTTATTATTATCTAATTTTGGGGTTTATTTATCATTGCACTCTCCTGTCAGTTTGTCAATGGCATTTCGATATTTCTCCTTGTTACATACAAGTAAGTCTGTCTATGTATGCTCCTGTCTGTCTTCTCTGTACATGTGTCATCTCTTCTGTTGTTCTCCGTGCTTGTATATATTTTTTCTCTGAAATTACCATATTTTTGTTTCACATATCCAAAGTTCGAAGCGACAGGAGACAATTCCAGACGAAGCTAGCCGCCAGAATAGAGGCAAACCCGAAACATCTGTTTAGGTTCATGTCCAAAAGAAAACCTACTAATCAAGGGTTGTGTTCCCTAAAAGGGCCTAACGGAGAAGACCTCACCAACCTAGAGATGGCCGAGATCTTCAACACCCATTTTTCTGATCAATTAAACCAGGCGCCTACATGTTCAGAGTATTACGCCAACCCAATGCCAGCTGACGGCTTAGGGAACATCCGTATCACTCCTGACCTAGTATTAAGGAAACTAAAATCCTTACGCCCAGGTAAGTCACCAGGTTGTGACAAAATCCGATATATAGTCTTGCAACAGTGCGCTGAAGCCCTCTGTTCACCGTTATGCAACCTGTTCAGGCATTCACTGGAGTCACACCAATTCCCAGCGGAATGGAAACAAGCTACTCTCTCTCCAATCTTCAAAGGAGGAGATAGAAAGGATCCAGCCTGTTACAGACCAGTCGCACTACTACCTATATTATCAAAGGTCATGGAAGGACTAGTGGACGAACAAATGAGGGAGTACATGGATAAGAATAAAATACTCCATGAAGCTCAACAAGGGTTTCGGAAAGGCAGGTCATGTGCATCGAATCTTCTCATCGCATGGGACAGTTAGACATCCTGCTTGGACGGTAAAATACCAGTGCACGTAGTATTTCTCGACTTCGCAAAAGCCTTTGACACAGTGCCCCACGCACGCCTAATCGAAAAGGTTGTGGAAATGGGCTTCACTGACCCACTCGTATCTTGGCTCAGAAACTACCTTAAGAATAGAAATTTTCGTACCAAGGTAAACAGAGTGCACGCGAGTTGGAGAGTATCCACTTCAGGAGTTCCACAGGGGACCATCCTAGGCCCACTCCTCTTCCTGATATTTATTAATGACCTGCTAGGCTTAGTTAGCTCACCGGCACTGATCTACGCAGACGATGAGAAGATATGGAGGTCCATTAGAAGCGAAGAGGATTCGACTGAGCTTCAAAAGCACCTTACATCTATTGAGAAATGGGGAGTGAAAAACGGTTTAAAACTCAACCAACGAAGTGCCACGTCATGCATTTCCTGCCTCATATGACGCAAACGACCTATACTCTCAATGGAAGTCCGCTCCCTAATGTCTCCTCAGAGCGCAATCTTGGTTTCATAACCACAGAAAGCCTCCACACGAGTCCGAACTATGTAGGGGATGCAGCCAAAGCAAATGCGGCTCTTCACTTTATGCAAAGACACCTTGGTGCTATCATCCCGAAATTATTTTTAACCCTGTTTAAGATGTACGCGCGCCCACACTTAGAGGTTCGCAACGACATCGCACCCCCTCTGCTTAAAAGAGACATTAATCTCTTGGATCGAGTGCAGAGACGAGCAACCAAATGGGTGATAGGGTTGAAAAATAAACCCTACGTCGATAGACTCCAGCTCTTGGGATTATTCCCACTGAGCTACAGGAGAATCAGCGGTGACCTGATTATGGCGTACACCATATTAAACACTCCAAACCATCCCAATGTGAGCATCCTACCGATGCATCACCACCACTCCCCTCGAGGCAATCCTCGAAAGATTGCACATCAAAGAGCAAATACTCAGATTCATGCACACTTTATCTCATTACGAGTCGTCGCAACTTGGAATGCTCTCCCAGCCGAGGTAGTTTCAGCCCCCTCAGTGGACTGCTTTAAGAAGAGACTTGATAATCACGTACTCACATACGGACTATCATCTCCCTCTTGGACAAGCTGTGCCTGATGCATATCTTGAGACCTGCTAGTTGTTACCATTGCCATCTCCTCAGATCACTCAATTAATCTATCTCGCCTATTATCTCTGTTTCCTCTCCCTTGCTTACACTTCGGTCCTCTCTCACAATCTTCACTACCAATTAATAAACTAAATTCATCTATATATTACTCAGTTCTGAAATTTTATTCATATTATCATTAGAATTTTATCCTTATTACCCTACTACCCTGAAACAAACGTTGTTCATTCAAATCCCGAGACATACAAACTCAACCAACTGCCAACTGACTAGAATCAGACAGTCGAGTGGCTAGACCTCCATCCATTGGACATTACCGAACACCTGGAACCGTACCGAAAGAACAAGAATCGAGCGCGAAGAAATTAGATTGATTTACACTAGCTCGTGAAAAAGATATTGGATAATGGTCATCCTTGGTAAGTCAATATGGTTTGACTTTTGCTTCACTTAAGACTAGACATCTCTCGGTTATTCTTATAGCGTTACGGGTCTTTGCAAAGCCCTTAAACATGAGTGCTAAATTGCCTCTTGTAACGCATTTAAAACGTAACGCTACTAACTCCTAGTTTCGATTGTTAGTTTTTCTTGATCTCATGCTTGTCATTTCTGGTTGCTGTCAGTTGCTTTCTTAATTAAAAGTAAGTGTATTCTATGTGCTTACTAATTCATTGACCCCCTTTTCGCTTGTCGTTTCCTCTTTCATAAAATATTACATATTACTCCTCACTTCTAAGAACACAAATTACGTACTGGTCAAACCCAGACTTACCAAAGGCTAAAGCTACACTTCCCACATATCTTAGAACGCAAGGTATCCGTAGCTTCGATAATAATTTGAATGTTAGCATGCCCAGTGTACCTAATGGGGTCCGCATCAATGTTGAAAATTTATAGAAATATTTGATCTTCTTAGCATTAGAATTTTCTTTTCATCATTCTCCACATTGTAACTAACTGATCTCCAGCCTGTTAATGTGATAGCTGCTGGTATCCATAAACTCTACTTTCCTCAAACAAACGTACTCATTCAAATCACGAGACATACAAACTCACAAACCACTGCCAACCGACTAGATTTAGTGCAATTGAGTAGCTAGAACCCTATCCATTGGACACTAGCAGATACCTAGAACTGTACAGAAAGAAGAAGAATCGAGCTCAGAGAAATCAAATTGTTCTTGTTAGCTCGTGGAAAAGATATTGGATCCCTTCACAACTAGTCATCTCCGAGGCCGGTTCGAGAAGGTTCGAAAACCGCAATAGAATAAACTCACAGCGGGATTCTATTTTTCACATCGAGTGGTCAATGACTGATACGCCTTATCCAAACCCATGTACCCACCAATGAATACTTTCAAGTAGAAAGGGAAAAACAGGCTGCAAGTATCAATATATGTCAACCTAGTAGCGTTTACATATCTTTGTGAGTGCACTTCGTGTCCTTTTAAGTGTACCTTATTGATGTTGAAGTGAAAAAATATTCTGGTACGTACCATGTATTATGGATGTGCTCTGAACATTAGGATGGTTCCGGGTTTGAAACACCCATACATTTAAACTGTGACTGACCTGGAATCCCAATTCCCCCGGCACTGGGGTTTGCCCCAAAACGGTTTCGAAATGAATTACTCCCTCGACATTGGTGGGAATATTAGGGCTTTTGGTTAAATTTCCATAAAGCTTACCATAGGATCTTGAATATTCCCCAAGGTTGAACTGAGATAGTTTAAGGCTAATATATGATTGATAAAATGTACGTTTCCAGACTTAAAGTACCCAACCCGTGGTAAATCAGATCTTAAGGTATAGAGTACGATTTACAACTGTTCTATTAACAGCACAAAAGTTAACTAGGAGTACCCACTCTCGTTTTTCCTTTAACGACAATGAATCATCTCTTGATAGCCGTTGACAGACATGACCTTTTCTAATGATAAAAAGTGCATAAAATGCACCTGGCCAACCTGTAACAAGCGTCTTTTTCTGAGCCATTTCTCTTATGAACTCCGAGTCATACTTATAACAAGCATCCAAACCATTACTTCTATAACCTCATTTGGATTACCACGTTTATTCTTATTAGTTTTGTCGTTTATTGGAAAAAATGACTAACATCATTTTAAGAGATTATCTGTCAACTGATGGTGTCCTAATGAGCTTTCAATGCATATATGATATTTCGGATCTCGTAAACGGTAATTGACTTAACTGTGCAACTTATTGTTCTTTCCTGAAAAATTCAACTGTTATTAACTTACAGGCATATCTGTTTGGAAACCGATAAAATTGGATAGCAAATGACTGAAAATTCACATTCATGTACCAGTCATACAGTGTTTCATCAGTCGACTTATCAAGATTTGAGTGAAATGGATTTTGAAAGAGGAATTTGGGGTGCTTCCACACGTGGTGATATCGATCGCGTTCGGAAATTGTTGGACAAACGTATTGATGTAAATATACCAGACAATTATGGGTACACAGCTCTGGTAATTTGAGATTGACATAATATTTACTAGCATTACGCTGCTAGAAATAACCATGAAGATATTTGTAAGGTGTTACTAAAAGCCGGGGCTGATATTTTCGCCAAAACAAAAAATGATGGTGCCACACCTGCTCACCGAGCAGCATATGCAGGACACCTTAACATTTTACAACTGCTTGTTAACAAAGGAGGTGCACCACTTTTAGAATCATGTGATAACTATGGTAGGAACTGCTTGCATCACGTAAGTAACCATGTCCACTATTCAGGATTTATTTCTAAACGTCCCTTATATTTTAAATGTACTGTTAGTGTTGATAAGCTGTTTTGAATGTTGCGATTTCGAATGTTCATGTCGACTTGTTGGTGTTTGTATAGCTACATTTTACGCCAATTTTTATACACTTATTATGGATGTTTAAAATTATAATTTCAGTTATGTACAGTAACTCGTCAGTATCTCTGTACTTCCAACTGCTAAGAAGTCAATGTCTTAAAACGTGCTTTTAACGTCGAATTTTAACGCCACTATCAATCTTATATTTTTCACAGGTTTATTTATGCATGGTAATTTTGCGAATCGTATTTATTTTCAGGCGTACCGAGGGGACCGAAGGAATATAGTAAATTGGTTATTGGAGAACTATCCTAGTCTGTCTAATACCAGAGATAACAATGGTCTTCTTCCCGACTCTGTTGGTCCATCAGCTATCGAAATTCACTGTAATGAATTGAGTGCATGACATACGGCAGACAAACAATTCAAATTAAGATTTTACTTTTTTAAAATTCAAACCTGTTCTTGCTTATAAGTGGTTCTGTTTATGTTCATTAGTATGTACTTCAAAATTAATGCTTGAATAAAATTTGAGCCAAAATTGCACTGTAGTTTACCATTTTCTTGTTAGAATTCGTATTATGATTTAATGATTAAATTTTTTTTGGAATAGTAACAAATTTTTTCAAGCTCTACGCACTACCTGTATTCGTACAATGGTAACCACACTTTTGGGCTCGGATTTCATAGTTTCAGTTGCATAATAGGCAAGGAACCATTTAGTTTGCTACCAGCTGGTTACAAGATTTCTAAAATCCCTATACGTCTCTCTAAGAAAGCCTTCACAGTTGTTGCAACTTTACCCAGTCTACGAGGCTGGCCATGATTTCGTTACCAAGTACGTTCGTTCACTACCGGTGCTCTGTAAATAATCTACTTTACAAGATTCATCGCTTCGTTAAGTAAATGTATTTATCTATACGCAAAAATATTAGAAATTCAATAACTGCACAACCACCAAGCGGGAATCGAACCCAGGGCCTCCGGTTTGAAGCGTGATCGTACAATCTGTAGACCGTTGAAACGGCATCCAACGGTCTTAGTATTAACTCCGCCTGTAGGACCCTTCGGGGCTACTTCCAGTCCAAAGCCTGTAAAAGGAGGATGGTTGACGACCCCATCCCGGAAAAAACTAACTTGCCGGAAAATCGCTAACAAGAAAATATAACTCAAACCATTTAAACTCTGCTCTGGGAGTTAAAAGGTCTTCATTTAGAAGAGCTATGACGTCCCGTGATGAAAGCCGATATCTTTCAGAAGTCATGAGGCCGATGCCCTTTCTGACAACCAGAACCCTTCCAAATTGTGGGCAGCCAGGAAGTAACATCCGCCCTCATACCCATAAAAAGCTCACGAGACCAAATTGGTCCCTTATACACCTAATAACTCACTTTTCTCCTCGACTTCCTTCCTTCCATCGCTTGCCATTGAAGCGAACGGTTTGAGCTCACAAAACGTTATCCTCAGTCTCCTGAAACCCCATACTCTCAATGTTCAAACCTTGTGCTGAATAAGACAGCAGGCCTCATTAGCTAGAACTCTGGAATCCTGGGCGATCGATGTATGTTGCGTCTCAAAAACGTGCATACAAGATCCGAGTAAAATCATCAACTTGATTTCAACTAGTGCAGATAGAGAAACAACACGGTTTACGCTTCGTGTGTCTAGTGGCCCTGATGCTGCTACCCATGGCCTCGCTGGCGAAAGTATAGTATCAAGTCGCGGTAGACAGTCGCTTATGCGCTGTCCGACCAAAGATGGTGGTCCAGTCTCAACAACTAGATTGACTGAGATCTTAGGTAGAATTTAGGAACTGGACGTGATCCCATCCGATTGGTCTCAATCCCTGATTGTCCAAATTTATAAGAAAGGGCAAAAGTCCTCCTGTGACAATCACAGGCGAATCAGTCTAACTAATATAGTTTCTAAATTCCTAGCTGCCTACGCCATAAGTGACGCAACTTGGCAAAAGCCTTCTGTATCCGTGCTGGGATTTCGTCACACACCAGGCCATCAGCACTGATGAGACTCCCATCCGATTGGTCTCAATCCCTGATTGTCCAAATTTATAAGAAAGGGCAAAAGTCCTCCTGTGACAATCACAGGCGAATCAGTCTAACTAATATAGTTTCTAAATTCCTAGCTGCCTACGCCATAAGTGACGCAACTTGGCAAAAGCCTTCTGTATCCGTGCTGGGATTTCGTCACACACCAGGCCATCAGCACTGATGAGACTCCTCAGATAAATGAAGCGGTCTACACGCTCGACTACTCCACTCTCTCACTAGTTTAGGTGCGGATACAAGCCAATCCTGAATCTCATCCCGAACATGCATACATTGTTGCTTAGGGTAGTCAGAAGACAGCATTTTGTCCCATAATATACGACGTATCTGCCCGTATGTCACGGAACTTCATCTCACTTCTTATGATACGTGAAACTAAAACAACCAGGTTGCCTTAATACGGCGCACGGTGTAAGAAGCTGATGCTTGTTACTCGGATGCGAGATTCCGGACCGTTTTTGATGAGTCACAGAAAGTAGCTAATACAAACTTTCTGTAGCGTGGAAAAGCTCTTCAGTTTAAGTTCCATACAGACGCTAACCACCTGTCGAGTAATTTTAGTTTATAACCTAGGCGGTATCACATTATAAGAAATATAAGGTCAGAGTTTTCTTTAGGACAATAGAATTATGCTACAGTTCCATCCTATCTCTAGAGTTGTTTTTGAAATATTATTGATTTTTAAACCGAAAATTAATGTCACGATCAGGCCATGCTACTTAAATCCTTCTGCTACATTGGAGTAATGGGAACTGCTAGTTGTGTCAATATTATGCCTGCGTTTGCCACGTTAAAACACCCACCAGACCAAACTTTCCCTAATAGACAGTTAGTTTCATTGGACCAATCGGAAACATCAATTTCGAGATACGAGTCGCTAGTCGATCTGCAATCACTTGACGGTAGCCAAGCAGAAAGTGAAGATCTGATCTGTGAAGTAATTACGTTTATCCGCATAATTAGCACAGTATGGTAAAAGTTATTTCGGAGGCAACTGGTAGCAGGATTTATCCGTTAGCGATTAACACTTATTTGAGGTGGTTATAAGATATCGATATCACTTCAATGAGCAGCGGCAACACCGCTGTAACAATCTGCCTGTCCAAACAAATGAACTGCTGACCGATGTTTCGAACCAGTCTCAATCAACAAGGCCAGTTCTTGAAAACTCAGATGCTGATGGCCATCGGAATATTTTCTGCATTCAACTGGGTAAACGGGAAGGTATCCACCATTATTTTCGCGGACTTTAAAACTAAAAAAAGTGGTAACAAGTACTCATGGTTTTGACAGCTTGTGATATAGACGAAAGTCTTAGAATTAGCCAAGGTGGCATAGAAAATATAGTACCAGCAGAAATACTTTGAATAACGTAAGTCGACTGATATGCTCCGTCACAATGCTAATTAACTGAAATGCATTCACGACTGCTATCATCTACTACCGTTACGTTTTGTGTTTATATACCTGGATATAAAACAATTGTAGAGAAATAATCATGATACATAATCTGTTTATTCAGCACAACAATTCAGTCCAGCTATGAGAATGCATAAATACGAATTGTATCACCGAAGAAATTTAAAAGCTCAGACACCAAGTTAAAACTCAAAAAATGAATGCTTG
Source organism: Schistosoma turkestanicum (assembly GCA_944470395.2). NCBI lineage: Eukaryota > Metazoa > Platyhelminthes > Trematoda > Strigeidida > Schistosomatidae > Schistosoma > Schistosoma turkestanicum. The sequence continues at coordinate 64,108,001 of OX103979.1, forward strand.
TTAGTTGTTTAGTGTAGACGGTCTTCATCCAATCTAATTGTTTAAATATTACTTGATTGGTCGACAACGATTATATAGCCAAGCCAAACACTGTAACAATAAAATACATCGACTTGTTTTCCCATTTTACTGTACAACTCCCTAGAAAAATACAAAATAGCATTGGTATGAATATGCTACCATTACACAGTAGGTTGTGACTCTTTTTGATAAAACTTCCGACAGGTCTTTATTCTGACAAATTATGAAATTTAGGGTCTTATTTCTACACCTTGTTCAGACTTTCAGACGCAACTTGACTGAAGAATGTTGCTGAACATTTAGTATAACAATATCTTTCTCCTTTAAACATGGATCAGACAGACAGATCCAACGCAGAATCTACTCTTATACCATAAAACAGCTTAAACATGGATAGTAAGAGTACTAGAGCTCCCTAACTGATAAAATTTGTTAGAACTTGTAACAGTCATTTTGATCTGTTTGATCTATTTCACGCCAAAATCGAACTAGCGTAACCAATTTTTGCGTTCTGTGGTGTAGTCGGGTCGATTATGGATAATTTTTTCATTAATAGCTCGATATGTCGTTGACAATGTCAGGTACAGTGCTTAAAAAAAACTGTATAATCTAGTGTATAGCACTTTGGTTCAGAATTGACGTAAGTCCTGTAGGATTAAAGCTGTGAGGAATATGAGGTACACAGTAGCGACCAATAGTGATTTATTGAAGGACTGATTTACAAACACAGGATGGATTGGATGTTATAGAACCATAGCATCGAAACAAGATTGATCAGTTTAACTAATATTGTTCCTATAAAGCTACCGTTTTCAAACCAAAAAATCAACTGCATTCACAGTTAGCTGACCCAAAAGAAATTTGTTCGCTGCAGGACAACAATGGACACTTTCCATACACTGATAAAGGACCATATGTCTTGTCAGTTTTTAACTTGGTAGATAAACAGGGATGGTGATCACTCACCAATTATAATATTATCGCAACTTGAATGAACCATTCAAAGTGTCTTTACACTACGTAGCAAATTTGAATAAAATTTCTATCTTTTGATTATACAAACGTCTACCGAAATTATGGCGAACAAATCCATGCAGACCTTTCAAGTTTAGGAAAAACGGTTTTAATTTCCGGCTTTGATACATCACTTACTTACGCCTGTTACCTCCGATGGAGCATTGGCCATCGACCAGTATTCTCCAACTACTCTATCATGGACTTCCCTTTTCAGTACAGTAAACCCGTACCAGGACAGACAGACAGATACAACACAGAACTTCGCACGTATGTATATCAGTTCAGGTTGCCATACCACATTAGCACAGAGACGCAATTGTCAGTTCAAATCCAATAGTGGTAGCGATAGTAGAAGTATTGGCAATAATGGAGAAGATAAGGGTATAATTAAATGATATAAAGTTAGAAAGAGAAAGATGTCATGTCGTCCAAGGTCTCCAACCATTAGTGACTTACATCTCGCGGACCCCAACCAGGTAGTCTACATCTACCAACATTACTCAGTCCACTTGTCAGTGACTTAAAGGATTTCTGCCATGTTTTGGTTGGGCCACCCCTAGCTTCCTTCCAACCTACTCCTACCAGGGCGGTTTTGCAGATATTTTGGATACCTCACAGCAAGCGGTTAGAGACCTTAATCGCTTTACCACACACATTGTACGATGCAGTCGTGGGAGAGCAATAAGAAAAGAGTGAACTCGATGTGTGCTCTCAATTTCTTTCAACTAGGTCAGAATAAGTCGTTGGATACAGCAGCTGAGTTTATAAGCCAATAACTAGAACCTTTGGAGAACAAACGTTAACTCATAGTAATTAACTTAAAAAACCATTAATTTGGTGTGTCTTTAGTTGGTTTACTAAATCTGACATAAGACGAGAATGGAAGCATGCCAGGAAAGTGCTAACAGAGACAACAGAACTTTTGTTCTCAGGACACAAAACAAAACCGATTCTAAGACATATTTACGTCAAAAGCATGGCATACGTTTCACTCACCGTCAGTAGAACTATCCCAGTAACACGAACTTGCAGTATGTAGTCCGGCTCCATTTTTCTGCATGATTACACAAGTGACTGAGATATAAGTAAAGAATATGTTCAAATCAAGCATACCGATGTATTTAAATGGTTTCCCAAGTTTAGTCAAGTGACTGAGGCATTGTTCAATCACAGACGAAGTCCACTGTTGTACTTTATTGTGTGAATATGAGCTTGAACCAATGATGCTCTCTATGCTCTAAAGGTTTGTTACAAATCTAAGAGTTGTGAAGTTTTTCGCACCTCTTTAACTATGTTTTTAACTTCATCTTGAACAAACGTTGTCTATTATCCAAAAAATCGTGAAAATATAAGACATTACCTCCTCAGATGTCTGGAAATCATCCATTATGCATTGAAACCGAATCACACGGTGGTAGCTAAGGCCAGGACATAATGACCCATGTAGCAAAAATGAGATAGTTAAACAATTCGATATCCAATTTCTTTTTCACCATTTGATTTCTGTGAACTCAATTATTGTTCTTTCGATATGCTTCCAAGTATTTTTCAGTGTACAATAGATGAGGATCTATCCATTCAACTGCACCGATTCTAGTCTGTTGGCAGTTGTTTGTGAGTTTGTATGTCCCGTGATTTGAATGAGTAAGTTTGTTTCAGGAGAGTAGCGTTTCTGGATACCAGCAGCTATCACATTACCAGACTAAAGATCAGTTATTTACGATGTGGAGAATGGTGAAGAGAAATTTTTAGCGCGAATAAAATTTCAGAACTCAGTAAATAAATGGATAAATATGTTAATTAATTGTTAGTGAAGATTGTGAAAAGGGAGCGAAGTCTAAGCGAGGGAAATAAAACAAAGATAATAAGCCATATATATAACGATAGTAATCTGACAATAATAACAACTAGCAAGTCTCAAGACATGCATCAGGCACACCTGTTTCTACAAGGGAGATGATAATCCGAGTGATAGTACGTGTTTATCAGGTCTCTCCTTGAAGCTACCTACAGAGACTCTGTGGTCACCGCGGCTTTCAAAGCGTTCCAAGCTGCCATAACTCTTAATGAGCAAAAGTGTGGAAAAATCTGAATTATTTTTCTTTGATGCGCAGTTTTTCGCGGCTTACTTCATGGGGCGTGGTGGTGATGCTTTGGTGTGATTCTCACGTCTGGAAGATTTGGTGTGCTTAATGTCTAGCCATTATCAGATCACCTCGGATTTTCCTATTGCACAGAGAGAATAATTTTAAGTGCCAGAGTCTGCCTTAGTAGGATTTATTCTTCAACCTATCATCTCTGCACTTGATCCAAGAGATTTGTCTCTTTTAAGGAGAGGGGGTTCGACGACTTTGTGAACCTTGAGTTGTTGGCGCGCGTATGTCCCTAAAAATGTGAGAATAATTCAGGGTTGATAGCATCAAGTTGTCCTCACATACAGTGAAGAGTTGCGTAAGCTTAGACTGAGTTCCCTACATAGTTCAAGCTGATGTCTAATATTTATGTGGTTATTAAAACGAGATTGCGCTCTGAGGAGACATTAGGGAGCGGACTTCTGTTGAGGATTTGAATCGTTTTTGTCACGATGGGAATCACAGTGCCTGCGCAGATCAGTACCGCTGAGCTAACTTGTTCTGATAGATCTTTTAGTAATATCAAGAAGTGAAGTGTACCAGAGACGGTCCCCTATGAAACTTCCGATACTGAGGCTCGCCAACTCGCATTCACTTTATTTAACTTGTTGCTAAACTTCCCATTCTGAAAGTAGTTTCTTAGCCAAGATAAGAATGGGTCAGTGAAGCCATTTCCCGCAACCTTCACAATTAGGAGTTCATGGGGTACAGAGTCGAAGGCTTTCGCAAAGTCAAGAAAGATTATGTGAACCGGAATTTTTCGGTTCCAGTAAGTTGTCTAGCTGTCCAATGCTGTGAGAAGCTTAGATGGGCACGACTGACCTTTCCGAAGCCCATGTCGAGCTTCATGGAGGGTTCTGTTCTCATCGATGTACTGCCTCATTAGCTCATTCATCAGCCCTTCCATTACCTTCGATAATATTGGTAGTAGCGCAACTGGTCTGCAACAAGAGGAATCCTCCTTAACTTCTCTTTTGTAGAGAGCTTAGCTTGTTACCATTCACCTTTGAGTTAGTGTGACTGCAGTGAATGCATGAACAGGTCACAGACCAGTGAACTGAGGGCTTCTGAACACTGTCTCAAAACTATAGGGGCAAATATTGTCACTTTCTTGCAAGCAGGGATTTTAGTTTTTTTATTACTAAGTCAGGTGTAAATCGTATATTCCCTAGGCCATAAGCTGGCACTAAGTTTAATTAGAACTCTGGATGGATAGGTACTTGGTTAGACTGATCGGAGAAATTGGTAATGAAGATCTCGTCCATCTCTCGGCTGGTAGGATCTTTGTCATTTGAACCTCTAAGGCCATAAACGCCATGGTTTGTAGGTTCTTTTATTCATGACCCTAAAAAGATATGTTGCGTTGTCTCTATTTGGCAGCTAGCTTCATCTTGAAGTGTCTTATATCACTTCGAACTGTGGCACTGCATCTGCTTTTCAATGCTAAGTAAGAACTACAGTCGGAATCCTTCAGAGACACCTTACACTCGTGCCTGGCTCTCCTTTCCACCTGTGGCAAGTGCTCAGTTCCTCGTTTGACCAAAGTTTTTCTCTTTCCCCGTGTGTGGTGTGCGTGAGGTACATTGTTTAGGACAACATTCTAAATCATGTCACTCACTGTTTGCCAATGACCATCTAATGTTATCCTCCACCAATCCTGTGAACGTGCGGCATGTAGAAGATGCTCTCTCATGTGCATGTAATTTGTGTAGCATAGGTAAGGCTCATTTCCGTCTCGCCTGAGTGTTTCATCTATGTCCGTGTTAAACGTGACTGTGTTATGGTCACTACTTGCTACTGGAATATTGACGTGAATATCCTCTATCTGAAGCTGATAATCTGTTAACAAGTAATCCAAGTTTCAGGTCTTTTCATCCTCAGTCCATCTAGTGGTGATGCATACATGTTTAGTCAGCCTAGAACTTTTAATGATCACGCCAATTAATTTTTAGAATCAACCAATCGGAGTTATACCCTATTTACTGAGATTTAGAGATGGTTTGTTGAAATCTCCAGCTAAGAGTATTTGATCAAACCTAAGGTGCGGCATTTGCAATATTGCCTAAGTTAATTTATCCTTCTGAGCCTTGGCACTTGAGGGAGGGGCCGTATGTTTGTCCAATCAAGCATTTGGTGTCATTTGTGTTGAAGCGACACCAGCATGATTCTGTCGCCTCGGTGAGTTGGGTACCATGTAGTCTTTCGGCCTTAAAATGACTGTTAATAAATGTAACCAATCCGCCTCCTGTCTGATGTACCTTATAGCATCGGAAGAGTGTCATGCCTTGCAAGCTCACTTCCTCATCTTCAATGTCGGGAGATAGCTATATTTCAGTTAGAATTATGATCTTCAGATCTACTTGAGGGCACATATTCTTGATTTCTAACAGCTCAGCCCGTAGTCCTCTTACGTTGGTATAGAGTCACTTGGTGGTTTGTCACATCACTCGATGCACCTCTGCAGCGTCAGCCGGATTTTCATAAAAGTTATTCACTCCGAGTTGACCAGTCCTGCTGGAATTGGTCTCTGCAAGTTTTTCGCATGTGCAGTACATTCAATTTGAGAGACCAAGATTTTAGTGTTTTGTGCCTTGGGTTGTCTACAGGGGTCAAGTGTAATTATAGTGGGCTTATTTTGGACTTTCTGTTGTTGTCTCCCAGATCTTGGTTGGCTCTCGCTCTAATGTGACTAGAGAGATCGTCATCCATGCAAAATCAAGCCTGAAGCACCTGAGCCAGATCTTTACGATTTCTGAAGTCCACAGTTCTCAGACTTGGAGAATTAACAGTGTTAAGGTGTGGTGGTTGAGGCATCTGGGGGACGCTAATTCCCATGGTAGTGTGAAGGCCCAAATTAATTGGTCCACATTCGACTAATAATCATGAACTAACAACCATCTTAAACTTCGATTGGATTATTTAAATTTTAGTTCGATTACAAACAAAGAAATTTGACATGGACTAACATGTTTAATAATCATTTTTCTGAAAAAGGTATATAATAAGTCTTTCTGATGCCCATTTTCGGCATTTATTTAACAATATAAAAACGTAACAAAATATTTTATTCACATAATGTTTAGCAAAACAGTAAAAATCAGAAGGACATAATAACTTTTATTGATACTCATTCTTGATTGTTTAGTTTATAATTAATCAAAAATCAGCCTCTAGAATCAATTCGAGTGATTTTTCAATGAAAATTTATTGGTTATAACTGTTACTGAATCTGTTCTAGTACAATTATCAGAAGATATGAGAAAATTTAATGAGTTAACCAACTACATTTGGTGGAAACTGAAAATCGATAGTTTTACGGGATGATTCCTATCCGCAATGGATTCATTTAGCACTACTGAAAATAGTATAGCATTTGAAAACAAAGCGATTTTGAGACACGCATTGAAGTAACTGTATTTGAAAGCCTATATTAAGTGATATTTCTTGCTGACAATCTAGCATCATCATTTTTATATTATAAGAAAAAGGAAATATCAAATATTACGAAAAATAGATTAAAAAATGTTAGGTGGAGTTTCATTTTACTTAAAGACTGTTAATTTACAATTAAAGTTTGTATTTAACATTTTATATGTCATTGTAATTTGAGCAGATTTGGTTTTATTTCTACTCCAAATTCATTAGGATTACGATCTTTTGCCTTTTAAAATTTCATTTCAACAGTCAACCAGCAAATCGAATCACTTATTCTGAATTTCTTGTTATTCTTATCATTGCACTAATTACTTTTCACATCTTGGATGAACTCCGTTTCGATTAATTTAAGATCCTGATATTAGTATTTCTTATAGTCTATAATTTAATCTGCAATAAATGGTCTCTCTGTATTTGCATAAACGGTGTTTCTAGAAGGTGCTCAGTTATTTTGAAGTGATTTCGATCTTGATCACATTCTCTGTTTGATGAAGCGATAAGAAGCTGAAAGAATGAATCCTGCTGACTGGAGTAATTTCATGGAGATTTTTCATATTATACGAAAAATATTACGTTAGACATTTGCTTGTAGTTACACTAATCAATAAAGCTATTCCTAGTTGATCAGAAAACGTTTGTGCAGTCATTAAACTTATCGTACTCTACTACTTAACAGCTCATAGGTATCAAAAAATATCTCAATTTTTGTTTCTGATTTTATTCATGAGTAAACTATTCACTTAATTGTTTTTGCAGTTGTTCTATTAATTAAGTATTATTAGTGTTACAATTAACATTACATAATTTTTCGTTGGCCAGACATGATCAGCGACAATGTACTGTGGGAGAGAACAAACCAGATTCCAGTGGAGGAGGAAATCAGGAAGAAGCAGTGGAAGTGGATAGGACACACACTACGAAAAGTACCTAACTGCGCCACGAGACAAGCCCTTATATGGAACCCTCAAGGCAAAAGGAAAAGAGGAAGGCCAAGGAACACACTACGCCGAGAAACAGAGAAAGATATGAGAAGAATGAACAAACATTGGATAGAATTGGAGAGGGAAGTGTAATGATTAGAAGTATATGTATCAAGAACTACGGGATAAGCACAAACGAATGTATTGTATTTAGAATTCGAAATCAAGCATTCCACAACAACAAGAAGTTACTAGTTCATTCAAACACCACATCCGCCACAGCTTAAATTGGAATCCAAGTCTCTGTAATCAGTTGTACGTCTTCTTCTCAAATTCATCCTGTGTCTGTCCGACAGTGTATTGGATAAAGGCTCTGTATTATCTAGAATGCTCTCATTAGTATTGGAATTAACAACCGAAATTGGAACAGACTCACCTGGCTCTTGGAATTGTATTTGATCAACATGTCGATTGTGTGTACTTAAGTCATTGATATCTAGAAGTCGCACCATAGATTTCCCGACATTCTTCAGAACGATCCCCGTGGATGGTCGAAGACCATTGCCACGATAATATGTAACTTCTGCAGACTCCAAACATCTCATATTCGACCGAAGAATTCTTCCTTTTAATAGCTTTGATGGAGTCTCTTTCGTCACTGAATGTCTGGCATTTCTATATTGCAGTAGAAAGGTATCTACTCCCCTCTCCAGCTCATTAAATGTTGAGGCGGCAATAGAATCAATAGCAGTTTTCATACCTCCACTGCACTTAGCACACGTGGCTATCGAATCTTTAAGTAAAGCATCAGAATTTTCTTTAGAAACTAGGAGAGACAACTCCACTTTAAGCCTTTTCAAATTCTTTAAACCCAGTATTGACAGTCCCGTTTCGCTAACTAAGAATTCACATGTTATGTATCAGGAATTATCATCTCTTATTAGCAATTCACAACATCCTCGTATAGGCAGTCTGTGTCCAGTAATCCCCAATATTGATACATCAGTGGGTCGTATCACAACGTTCGGATCTAACGATTTCAAGCTCTATACTGCCTGTGTCCACAATAAAGTCATGAAATGAACCAAGCGATGTATATAGTCGCTTTTGAATATGAGCATTACCTTTCGAAATGGTAGTTAAAGATAAATGATCATTAGGATCAGCTGAATTATTGGGATCTAAATTACAAGCTTTAGTACTACTTGAGGCAAAATGAACAGTAGCTTTGCATACTGCTTGAATGTGTCCTATCTTACCACATCTAAAACATTTAGCATTACGAAATGTACAATAATAACGAGAATGAAGTTTTCCACATGATAAACATTTGCCAAACTTGGTCTCACATTTTTGATTTCTTTTGTAATTCTTTTTTGAGACATCGTTCATATTTACACGAATATCGGAACCTCTGTTAAACGAACATAATTTTGATTGACCCTGAGATTGTTTTTCATCATGACAACTAATCAAAGTATTGGAAATCTTCATCGACTGAATATCAAGTTCATTCAACGCCTCGTAGTTAATGCACGCAGTTCTAACATCTTGAAAGGAACATTTTGACATTCTTAACAGCTCTCTTTCCAAACTAGGTATGTTAATTCCTTCAATTAATCGGTCTCTCAGCTGCACATGAAGTTGATCACTGAAATTACATTTGACAGCCTGTTTCTGCAATTCAAGAATGAATTCCTTAACATTTTGGTCATTTTGACGAATCATCTTATGAAATTTCGCCCTTTCACGGCATTCAAAACCAGGGCAATTTACATGATTAAATAACAACTCCTTTAGCATTGCATAAGGAAGTGAAATAGGTTTTTCTGGATATGCCAAGGTTTTTAATAAGCTGTACGCTTCTTTTCCGATGAATGTTAGAAAATGAGCCACAATTTTATCATCTTTGACATCTTTCCTGGTCATACTCCAGATTTCAAACCTTTCCAAATAATCTTCAAAAGCTTCAGAAGTAGAATGAATATCTAACTGTTCCATTACAAGTTCCATCGCGACGCCAGTGTAATAAATAGAAGTAAATATATCAAGAACTAAAGATATGCACAAACGAATGTATTGTATTTAGAATTCGAAATCAAGCATTCCACAACAACAAGAAGTTACTAGTTCATTCAAACACCACAGGAAGCCCAGAACAGAGTTGGTTGGAGAAAACTGGTGGGCGGCCTATGCTCCATTGGGGATAACAGGCGTAAGTAAGTTAGTAAGTAAGTAAGTAAGTAAGTAATTTTTCTGGAATGCTTAATTTTAAACACTTAATTTTAAGCAATGAGATATAATAATCAGATGATCATGCAATTTCACCATTAAATTTAAGTTGGCATCCGTTTAATTGAATAACAGCGAAACAACTGGAATCCAAATTTATTATCAACAATTTTCTTTGATTCCACTCTTTGTAATCCTCAAATTTGTCACCCAGTAGAACTATTGACTTTAAACACTTTATCATTGGTTATTGATGTTGCGAAAAGCATATAAGTGCTAAACATGTTGTGCAGGAATAACCTTTTTCAATAGCGACGAGCACCTTTTAAGTCTTATTGTGGTTACAGACAGAAATAATTTATTTCACAGAATACAATATCTTTACATAACTTTGAAAGGGAATTGTTTATCTAGATACATTGACTTCGCGTTTTGACAACATTTAAAACAATTATTATTTTTAATATTTGTTGTCATATTCGCGAAAATTAGAGTTAAGGATAAATAAAAATCCACAGTCGTTTTTAATGTCAACCTGTTTAAGTGAATAATTGTTTCGTTCAGTTCATCTTTTTCAAGTTTAAACGACAATGTTCAACACAATTTAAATAGGCTAGAAATTCCTATAGTATCAATATTCCAAAAATGAAATATAGTACTCAGATGCCTACTAAATATCACACTTACAAAATTGTGTAAAATGTTTACCTGTGCATGGTGTTTGTTTGAAAGACGTGTCTTTTTTTTCACACTAAACGTTCATTGTTTATAAAACAGTAAATATTACTTTTTTCATGATAATAACAGTTTAGACTACTGATTTATGGATGCTAAACTTAGTTTTTTTCACACGGCAGTATATCTATCAGTCTGAAGAAGAAATGATATTCACCTTAGAAGAAAACATTTTTTGTATAATAATTTGTCTGTAATTCCGTTCCAACATTTTATCGTAGGTATTCAAAATAATATTGATCATTGTCCAATGTTTTGGCGCATACCTAGTGTGAGCAATCAATAAAAAATGTTATACAAAGGTGAACTAGTCTAGTCTTGTTTACAAAATCGAAAAATAACTCTGTTACTTTTAGGTCAATGATTAGCGCTTTATTGCTGCCTGTAGTCACATTTTTTAATGTAGCTCGTTTTATTTATATCAAAACAACAACAAAATTTCTTTTATAAAATTAACAATTGACTTAATGAATTCCATTATGGTCTCTTCATTTTTATCGAACAGTATACTAATCAATAAATATGTCAACTATTTGACTAGTATGAAGAAAAAGTCAACTGATGGTATATCCAATGAAAGTTAAAATGTTTTTAACTCATAGACAGTTCATGTTAGAATGAAAATACAAGTGACACTTAAAAATCTTTATATTTTAAGATGGTGTCATCAGTGAGTTAATTGGCTAAATCGTAAAGTGTTCATTGTCTTCAAGGATTTATGGAAAGAATATACATATATATATACAATTAACGAACGATAAAATAGTCGAAAAATTTATTTTATTCATTACGAGCTTGATTCCTCTGAATTGTACACAGTATCAGACAATCAACATGATTGAACGTTATTAAACAGAATCATATTCACCTTTTTCCCAAAATGAAAGAACATGGAAACGATCTCGTGGTAATGCTGCATTTTAAATTGATCAAGGTCATTTGATCGTTCAAGTGCTTTTTGATTGGTCGAATATATTTCATACTACACATATACGAAAAGACTATTGGTCTAGACTGTAAAAAGACACATGAGAATTAATTTGCTTTCAGCTTCACCGTTCAGTGATTGGCTTTTTTTATAGATGTGGGCAAATTCATCAGTTTAAAAACTTGAAAATAAATAAAAATGACATGTTCGACATAATTTATAACAGTGTGTGGATATAATTTGTTATAATCCAGAGTTCCCTGTCACTATCTAATTATCTCTACTTAAACCTATAACACTGTTCCGTATTAATATAACTAGTGTTTATATTAATTGAAAATTTACTGCAGTCATATAACTACACTGTTATCAATCACAATCTTACATAATCAATCAAAAGCTATAAAATAACCATTCTGTAGTACATTTACACACACGATAGAATAAATAATATTTAAATCCTTCATTGTTTCCTTGAGTGTCTTAACAAATAACGTACGTTTTGACAATCACTCCATGGAGGATCCTGATAAGTCATTTAAATCCCAAGATATCCTGGGTAATCTCGCTTCATGGAGTACAATAACACAAACTACATCACAGACTACAACAAAACGAGATCGATGGAAATGGAAAATAGATTTTCTCATAGCTTGTATGGGCTTTTCCATCGGTTTGGGAAATGTATGGAGATTCCCTTACTTATGTTATAAAAATGGTGGAGGTAAATTCATTAAATGTTTTATGGTTTTTATATGATCATTTGATTTGGCTTATTATGAATTCAGCTTAAAGCAAGCAAAACCATAATCACAGTATTAATCACAACTTTCATTAATAGGCATGTTTTCATGTCAAGTTATTTTTTTACACTGAATGCCAAAATATACTGTAGATAGTTAAACTTTGCAAACGTTAATTGATACAAATGAATTGAAAGGTTATAAATAGATAAGCCTATATGATACTGATATATATATTTTTAAAAATTAGGTGATTTAATTGAATTGTTTTGAATAGTTCAACAAATCTCGAGCATAATATGACATTTTCTAAATATCAATATTGTTGGTGTTTTATGTTTGTCTCTTAACATATCACTTGGCAATTTATTTGATTAGTTAACTTAAAGGTCATAAAAGTAAGTGATTTTTTAAAAAAAAATTTGTTTCAATGACAGTTGAAAGTTAAAAATAACGACGCATATCAATAGGATAAACAAAGCTTACCTTAATGTTTGTTTGTATGTGTGTTAGTAGTTCTTCATTCAGCATACATTCTGTGGATGAACAGCTAAAAATAGATACTTAATGTTTATTTATATAGTGTATATCAAATATATGTTTCTATCATTATATCGCAACTGTTCAATTGATTTGTTTGATTGATCTGAGAAAATATTCAATATCAATTGAATTCTTGCTCCTTACTAATTAATTCCATCTAAGTCTTGAAGAATTTCATTGCATTGAGAATGAAAAGTCTCTATGCTTATGCATTTTATTAAACAAGTCTGATTTCTAGTGCAAATATTGATTTAACAAAAGACGAGGGATTATGAAATAATCTCTTTGAAATATGACTTGTCAATGTAAACTGAATTGGGATTTGATATTATTAGATGAATTCACTTAACAGTGAACAATATCATGTTGTTGACTTAGAGTATACTGATGGCATAGTTGTTCTTGGTGAAAACGGTGACAAATGCAGAGTTTTCTGATTAGCCTAAGCAACAATGCAAGCATGTTCGGGATGCGATTTCCTCGTCGAAATACAAAATGTTGTTTTAGAACTGGATTGTATCGGCACCTGAATTAGTGATAGGGAGTGAAGCAGTTGAGTGAGTTGATCGCTTCACTTATCTCGGGAGTCTCATCAGTGCTGATAGCTTGGTGACTGACGAAATCTCAGAACGGATACGGAAGCCCAAATCGGCCTTCGCCAACTTGCGTCACCTATGGGGTAGGCGAGATATCAGTTTGCTAACCGAAGGATGAGTGTATTGTGTAGCAGTTCGCTACTCCCTATTACATAGCTATAAAACATGGCAAGCAAGAGTAGATATTCGTAGGTTACTGGTTTTCGATCATAGGTATCGCCCAAGCATTGCTCGTTTATCATGGGACAATTGCGTAAGCAACCCTATCGTTAGGAAATTAGTACTAAGTAGGGACGGCAGGTCAATAGATGAACTATTGAAACTTCATCAGTTGAGGTGGCTGGGACATGTGTTGCATATGCCGAACCACCGACCGCCTAGTCGAGCTATGTTTTGCGATGTAGGAAGAGGTTGGAGGAGAGTGAGGGGCGGTCAAACCAAAACATGGCAGAAATCCATGAAGTCACTGACAAATGGACCGAGTCATGTTGGTAGATGTAGGCTACCTGGTCGGGGTCCGTGAGACGATAGTAACTGATAGTTAGAGACCTTGAACGGCAAGGCTCAAAATCGTTTGCAACGGCACAGGTGCATTCACTCTGTGTTCTGTCAAATTCTAATCTTCTTCATTCCTCATCATCTTTATCTTTTCGTTTTTAAGTTTATTTCACTCGACTATACTTCTTGAATAATATCATAAAACCCTAATCTTTCCGACTACCTCTACTACTATGGGATTTGAATTGATAACTTCGTCTTTGTACTAATGTGGTATGGCAAGTTGAACTGATGTACGTACGTACGAAATTCTATGTTTTAACTGACTGACTGACTGACTGATATCATCTTATGACGTACTAAGACCGTAGTTAGGGTTCATTCAATAATCGTAAACTGTAGTTTGGAAGATTAGGTAATGTGACCTTCAAACTGTTTAGATAGTGTACATGAATCCGCCAATCATTTTACTGCTTTCACTCATCCTGCACTGATAACATAATTTGTGTTTCAATATGTGCTATCGTTAACATTATATTTTTCAATTGTCACTTGGTTAACTTCCCTAAAGCTATGTAATTATATGCTAGGTCTTGCATTCATTTGATTTAGTTGATGAAATAAATAGACTACAAGCTTGTATTCAGTGATCTCCTCAGTTGTCAGAGCAATATATCTGACTTAAATATCAAAAATGATTCAATAACACAATTCCTCTTAGTAAGACTCAAAGAGGAAAGCCTAGAAATATTAAGTAGTAATTTGTAACAAGCTTCAGGTATTAAGATTATCAGAAATTTGTTGATCATAGTAATCAAACAATGCACTGCTTACAGAGGATATTGTAACTCAATTGATGTGGGTTTATATAGCAATTTATCAGTGATAAATGAACGAAGTTATTTGCGTCAATTCGAACTGTCAGCTGAAACTAATTTATCATAAGTGAATCACGCTTGTTTTGTGTATAAAACATGTTCCACGGATAATTACGAAAAATATTTAGGCTGTCAGTAGGCTGTCATGACTTAGTTGAAAGTATCTTTTAATTTTTTATGCATGTTGTAGGCTGGTTGCCTTTAAAATTCAATCAGTGCTTATGTGTGTTATGTCCTATGGTATTTAAAATTCATTCAATCGACATAGTTTGCAAGTGATAAATTGCACGAAACATTTTTAGACTGAGTTCAATAATAACTTCAAATTTGGAAAAAAAAAACTCACTACGTCATACTTTCTTTTCAAAAACAACTTCTAAATAATAAGTTTCATTAGAAATTTAATTAGGCAGTATATTTTTCTCATTAAACTAATTAGACAATGAATTTATATTTTTAAAAAATGTACAAATGGACAGAAGAAAAGTTTTTGTTTGACATATGTAAATTTCAAATTTGTAGCTAATTATTAACTAAAAAAAAATGTTAATTCAAATTGAACACATTCATGCTTTAGTGATGCATAGACAATTCAAATTAAGAACTTTTGTGGAAGTGTTAGTTAGATAAATGTGATCAGAATTTCTCACAGAGAAACCCCTGGTGTACTTATCATTCTTGTCTCTAAATTAAACTTTATGGTCTTTCAAACTAGAGTGAATACTTCGTCAGTCAGTTGCAACGTAGAACTTTGTACGTATGTACATCAGTTCATGTTGACATACCACAGCAGCACAGAGATATAATTGTCAATTCAAATCCAATAGTAGTAGAGGTAGTAAAGGTATTAGAAGTAATCGGAGAGGTTAGGATTAGAAGATATTATTCAAGAAGTATGATTTAGTGAGATAAGTTTATAAAGACAAAAGTAGAGGTGTTGAAGAATCCAGAAGATTAGGATTTAAGAGAACACAAAGCATAAATGCACCGGCGCCATTGCAAACGGTTTCGAGCCATGTCATTCAGGGTCTCTAACCATCGATTATTATCATCCCGCGGACCACAACCAGGTAGTCGACATCTACCAACATGACTCAATCCAGTTGTCAATGACTTCATGTATTTCTGCCATGTTTTGGTTTGGCCGACCCTAACTTTCTTCCAACCTATTCCTACACCACAAAACAAAGCTTGTCGAGGCAGTCGGTGGTTTGGCATACGCAGCACATGTCCCAACCACCTCAACTGATGAAGTTTCACTACTTCATCTATTGATCTGCCATTCGTAAACTTCATGTATCGATCATTCATCTTATTTTTTTCAAACCGTAAATTATTTTATTCGGAGAAAAATGCTAAAATGTCTAATTTGCAATATACGTCATAAAATTCACTATATGTAATTTATGGCTTATTAAACTTTGAGGAGAGAGGCTATAATGCTTGTTAACTAGACTCTTATCGTCTGTATGCAATTAATTATATGAAAAGCATAGAATACGCCGCAGATTAAGTTGTTACACATTTGAAATCATCAATCAATCATTGTTAGACCACCATTAGAAACCTGGAAGCACTGGACGGCCATTTCGTCCTGGTATGTAGTTCAACCCTGTCGGGTGTAGGCAGTAACTACCAAAGACAAATGGGTGAGGTCGCGCAAAAATTCGTAGATCAATCAGAGTTAGACATTAACACCGTTGGATGCCAGCCCAGTGGTCCGATGGTTAGGCGTTCGCGCACAATACCGAAGGTCCCGGGTTCAGGTGCAGGAGTCGTGGATGCGCACTGCTGGTGAGTCCCATACCAAGATGAGACAGCCATCCAGTACTTCCTAGGTTTCTAATGGTGGTCTAACAATGATTGATTGATTATTTCACGTGTAAAAACACAAACCTCTAAAACTCTGCCCGAAAAGATTAAGTTGTGTCTAGAATAATTATATAGCATCCCTGAAATATATGAAACGGCTGTTTGGAGACTTTACATGAATTCTGTGTGAAGCATACGAAATACTGTTATATACTGTGTGTTTTCTCCAAGAAATATCTTGATGTATTCTTTTTCTCACTGTATGTATTCGTAAGTATGTTGCGAGAGTACATTTGAAATTGACTGTTTTCTCTTCGCGCACTTTTTGTTTGAATAAAGCAATGAAGTTGGAAATAACAAATAATCTGATTCGTAATGTAAAAATCAACAGAATATTTCTTATCAGTTTGTTCTTATGAATGCTATAAAATATTCATTTACTGGAACATGTTTGACCTTGTATTTGTTATTTTGAACAACATATTCACGAGAATGGTTAAAACAGTAAAGATTCCCACTGTTAAATATTAGAACAACATATGTAAGGCCTTACTCTAATATACATGAATATTTATCTGAAGGCATTAAACTAATCGATTTCTAAGTTAATAATCACACTGAGATAGGTTACTTAATTACATACCAGAGGTAAAAATACAAGTTGATAGTTGGAAGACAGGTGTACTGTTAGTGGTAACAATAATAAAATACAATAACAATGACTTTTGTCAACAGTTGAACATTGGAAAATGTAGTTTGAACGTGAATAAATGAACTTCAATTAATAATCACAAAGCACTACTAGAATTACGTAATGAGAAGCGTGTTAGTTATTTTATAGTGAAGCATCTAAGCAGAAAAAGGCAAAAAATGATAAACGAGATGTTTTTAAATGAACAAAACCGTCTCTTGAGATATAGCCAGAGAAGGGACCGAAAAACCAGTCACGAATTACTTGTAAACACATAGACTGAGGTTGTAGGCTTGATTCCAATAGCTTCTGATATATGTGGGAGACGGAATCGAACGCAATCGGTAAATGATAGGTGTATATGGTAGATCACTTGGAATGATTCCTTTCTATCTACAACATGACCACTATCAATCAGATGTGGCAGGATGAAGCTACGTATTCATTTTTATCTGGCTCTTTCAAAACCATACTGAGAAATGTTCACTGATTCACGGTTTCAGTTGCCTAGTAGTGGGCTCATTATCTCAACAGGAACAGCTGAATTTATAAATGCACATTGAGAAGGAAAATTTAGATAACTCTATCATTCAGGACATTGCTTGTCACATTTATGTTGAATCTTCGTCTTAGGGATAAAGGTTTTTCCGAATGGTTAGTACTTCTGATATATATTGCGTTGTATATTTGTACTCCCTTATGAAACTTCTCGAGTGAAAAATCTCAGTCAATAGATTGCTAATGAACTCCAACTCATTCTCTATGGTTTTAACTGAGCAGGTCATTTTTGCTCTGCCTGTGAGTCTTCTAGCCAAATTTATGTGGTAGGGAATAAGTGTAAAACTATGCAAGTGTGTGTACTGATAAGGACAGAAGCTGTTTCTATACACGCCTCTGCTTAATGAGTCATCAGCATTGTATAAAACAACCTGATCAGAAAATTTAGTTTATTATCACACTTGTCCACACCAGTGAAAGCAGTAATCACTATTACAAAGATTATTTAATACGTAGTATCTTGCAGTTATTTGTCTACGCAAAAATACTTCGGATTCGTTGGCCAGACACCATCAGCAACAACCTACTGTGGGAGAGAACAAACCAGATTCCATTGGAGGAGGAAATCAGGAAAAAGTGGTGGAAGTGGATAGGACACACACTACGAAAAGCACCTAACTGCGTCGCGAGACAAGCTCTTACATGGAACCCTCAGGGCAAAAGGAAAAGAGGAAGGCCAAAGAATACATTACGCCGAGAAATAGAGAAAGATATGAGAGGAATGAAAAAAAAATGGAAAGAACTAGAAAGGGAAGCTCAAGACAAAGTTGTTTTGCGAAAACTGGTGGGCGGCCTATGCTCCATTGGTGGTAATAGGCGTAAGTAAGTAAGTAAGTAAGTAATCTAGCAGTTAGGACTATTTAATGATGAATAACAAGTAGATAGCAGAGGAATTCGGGTTAATAAATTACACAAAATCTTATTAAAAAAATTTTAAAAAATTGTCGAACCATAAGGTTATCATGAATTTTTGTGCAAAAGTGAAAGTAGAAATGGCAATCACTTTGTGTGGAACTCTTGAATAGATGAGTATAGATAAATTCTGAAATTTGTGATAATTGTTCACTCACAGTCTTCAACTTTCTATTTTTAACATTTATATTTTAATGCGATAACGAAATCTTTAGCATTCCTATTGAACTGAGTTCATCTATGATTGTCTTTATCAAATGGTGCTCTGTTTATAGTGCGGTTCTTTTTATTGCTTCTTAAGCTTCAGCCACTTCTACACTCTTGAAGGATGGTGATAGTCGGGTATGAATAACACTTGATGAAACAATATTTAAAAATATAATTTTGAGTTGATAGCAAACTAATTCCATATTCATTGAAGTTGGATGGATATTTCACACAAACAAAAATCTTCTAGTGTGAAGTTGGTTAGTCCAACTTAAATCATAAATTTTACAGACTAATCTATAATTTCTATTTGATATACTTAACTGATAAAGTGAAAATAATTTTGATATTCTAATGTCATCCTAGATTGATGCAATAAATTGTAATAAGCAAACAAGTACTGACCAAATTTACATTTTGAATGAACTAATGTTAGGGTAAACAATAAAATCTTTCCATCATATAAATAAATGATAGTTACCCGATTAATGGGAGGAGGCGTGTCGAGACGATTTATGCACTGAAACAAATTCATTCTTGTTTTATTGACATGTAACTTTGTTAAAATGAAGAATGACCAGAGAATCTTTTTTTCTTCTTACATTTAATTTAGGTGCTTTTCTCTTACCCTACTTCATCAGTGTAATTGTGGCTGGTGTACCGTTATTTCTTCTTGAAGTTGCTTTAGGTCAGTTTATGTCCAAAGGAGCCATTGCAGCTTGGGATATTTGCCCACTTTTTAGAGGTATGAATATAATATATAGTTAACGTTCAAGAAGTTGCATATTAATTTATCAATTGTGGTATTGTTTCATTCTCTGAGCTGGTTGTTTTGGTTGTGGAGCTGTCATTGTTTTTCTGAACAACATCATCAGCACAAACTTCAGATAGAAGTGAAGCATTCGACTGGTTTAAGGTCAACAGCAACCAATCAAGATTGAGGTTAGCAGAACAAGCTACAGGTCAAACGTGGAGAAATTCGAATGCTTCACTTCTATCTGAAGTTTGTGCTGATGATGTTGTTCAGAAGAACAATGAAAGCTCCACAACCAAAACAACCAGCTCAGAGAACGAAACACCACCACAATCATCCACCTAAGCTACAAGTTTTCTCCACCATCTCATAATTTATTAATTAAATATTTTTTATTTACTTTTAACTGACTAAATTTTTCTGTCTTTACATTGTAGGCATTGGATGTGCTAGTACAATGATAAATTTTTTAGTGAACAGTTATTATACAGTGATTTTGGGTTGGGCATTTCATTTTCTTTTTGCTTCATTCAATAAAGAACTACCATGGGCTAAATGTGGACATTTATGGAATACAAATTCATGTTTTGATGGTGCAGTTAGAACAAATGTAAGCAATTCAACATCGATCCTGCGACAAGATATACTTGGAGCTGATCCTGCTTCCGAGTATTGGGAGTGAGTTCATCAATTTCTGTTCACATACAAAACAACCAGTTGATAGCTGAACAAAAGACAATAAATTATCATGAATTCATGATATTCTGCATATGTTCTATTTGTTAATTTCGTTTAAATTTGTGAAGAGAACCAGTTGCCTATACTCTCTAATTGACATTAGTTTATGAGAAGACTATACTGTGGTTTCTTAATATCTCCGTAATTAGAAAAAGTATAGAAGTCAAAAGCTTAAACTAAGTATGAATCAGCGCACTAACATGTTTAGCATATTGTTGGGGATGTTAGATCCCCAGAACTCGCCTGATAAATGTCTTATTTTGGATTTCACGTTTACGAGAATGGGCTGATCAGTTGACCTTGAGATTTCATTTACCACCACGAAAAAATATCCTTGGCTGTGATTGGCTGCTGTGTGTGTATTTTAGTGTGCTATTTTCGTAACTATCCCAAGGACGTTTCTATGATACAGAAATAAACGAGAGTTGTGTGCTTGATTGTATTGTGTGATTGCTGAGTGTTTGTAGAATAATATACTTTCTACGCTTATCAAGCCTTCTGTTAACAGCTTGCGATTCAAGGTAGCTTATCTGGACGCTGGTAATTGTCTCGTTCGCGTATTATTATCGACTAAGGTGAACACGTAATAGCTTACCAAGCGTACCAAGTGACGAAATGAACACATATGACAAGAAAAGTAATGAAATTAACAAATACATGGAATTCTTTTCTTTTGCTATACAAATGACTCAGCTATATAAGTGAATTAAAAGAGCTTAATCAAACTAAATGAGAACAAACTCAAAGGTTTATGGTGGTACTGTAATATTTAATGAAGATAAAATTTTAAATATATCACAACATGTCAAATAATCTCAAACGAAGAAATGGTTTCTTTCTCCATCGATGTAATATTATTTAGAAATCATTTTAATTTAAAAGCCGAAAAATGATTGACACCATCAATCAAGAAAATAGAGTGATTGATAACTGTCATAACTGTAAGATTTAAGCGATCGTTTTTTGTCAATGGTTTATATCAACTAGGTAGAAATAAAATAAGGTGCGGCGAATAAATGGCCAGAAGATGGTGAAAAGTCTGTCAAAGAATATCAAAAAAGAACTATGATACAAACATACATAGTGACGTTAAAATGTTAAAACGGTTTCGAATTTGACAGTAATAACTATAATAATAATGATAATAATAAAACCTGAAACTATAGTTAGTGTACCTGCCATTATTCATAATAAGCGCATTATTGTTACTTTTAAACTGTAAAAAAATAACTTAAATCTTAGTAAATGATAGCCATTGGAGAGATGACTGGAGATGACTGATGGAGAAAATTTGTAGCTCATTTGGATGATTGTGGCGGTGTTTCTTTCTCTGAGCTAGATGTTTTGTTTGTGAGGCTTTCATCTACTCCTACTGAACAGCATCATCGGCACAACCTTCAGATGTAAGTCCATCTGAAGTTTGTACCGATGATGTTGTTCAGATGAAGAACAATCAGAGCTTCACAACCAAAACATCTAGCTCATAGAAAGAAACACCGCCACAAAATTATAAACAAAAATGATATAATCAGTTATCCGAAAGTTTTATTTATTAGTGCTAGTATGACTAGCTAGATATATTTTCCACGAAAAATAAATCCATTCTATTCATTTTTAGTCAATTTGAATGGAGAGAAGTAGGAGGATTTTTAAGTCACAACAAAATATGATATTTCTGTATAGATTTAGAAGTCTCTTTTTTTCAAATGATAAATAATATCGTTTCTGTTAATGTTGGGGATGTTAGATCCCCAAAACTCGCCTGATAAATGTCTTATTTTGGATTTCACGTTTACGAGAATGGGCTGATCAGTTGACCTTGAGATTTCATTTACCACCACGAAAAAATATCCTTGGCTGTGATTGGCTGCTGTGTGTGTATTTTAGTGTGCTATTTTCGTAACTATCCCAAGGACGTTTCTATGATACAGAAATAAACGAGAGTTGTGTGCTTGATTGTATTGTGTGATTGCTGAGTGTTTGTAGAATAATATACTTTCTACGCTTATCAAGCCTTCTGTTAACAGCTTGCGATTCAAGGTAGCTTATCTGGACGCTGGTAATTGTCTCGTTCGCGTATTATTATCGACTAAGGTGAACTCGTAATAGCTTACCAAGCGTACCAAGTGACGAATTGAACACATATGACACGAAAAGGAATGAAATTACCACATACATTGAATCTGTTTCTTTTAATTGAATTTAATTTAATTTAAAAATAGAGCCTATTATATTCATGAAGCATTGATAAGCTGAAAGACAGATAACATTCTTTTCAGTTGTAAAGTTATTTTGCTGATAAACGTTATTGTTTATTTAAGATTAAGTATCAATGCTAACAAATTGCCTAATGAGTCATTTTCACATATGCTTAGAATGTATAATAAATGCTAACTGATAACAATTCATTTCATTAATTTAGTGTTCTTTATTCACTGATGTATGTGAAATATGTATATATTTTTTATTTATTTCAATCTTAGAAATCGTGTCTTACGAATATCAGATGGTATCGATAATTTAGGCACAGTTCAATGGGATTTGGCATTGTGTCTTTTACTAGCATGGATAATCATATTTTTAGCAAATTGTAGAGGTATAAAAACATCTGGAAAAGTAAGTTTACTGAAGTGATTTTGCACATGAGTTACTATGTAGTTTATATTGCAATCTGACCAGATGAGTTGTTTGCAACAGTAACGGAAGATGTTACACATTTCTTCTGTAGACATGGATTAAAGTAAAAATAACTGATGAATATCACCTGTACGGAGAGAGTAATGTGAATGTGTTGTTCCTTGATTGTACCTCAGTCAGCCAGTCGACAACAACTTGGAACTTCGTACATACATCAGTCCAAATTGCCATACCACATTAGCACAGATAGGAGAGTGTCACTTCAAATCTCATAGTAATAGAGGTAGTAGAAGTATTAACAGTAATCGGCAAGTTTAGGGTTCGACGATATCATTCAAGAAGTACAATCCTGTGAAAAAACTTAAAAGATGCAGGTGATGAGGAATTCAGAATGTTAGGATTTACTGGAACACAAAGAATGAATGCGCCTACGCCATTGCAAACGGTTTTGAGCCATGTCATTCAAGGTCTCCCAGACGCCAACCAGGTAGTCGACACCTACCAACATGACTCAGTCCATTTGTCAGTGACTTCATGGATTTCTGCCATGTTTTGGTTTGGCTGCCACTGGATTTCCTCTAATCTATTCCTACACCACAATACATAGCTCGACGAGGCTGTCGGTGGTTGGGAATTCGTAATACATGTAGCAACCACCTCAACTGATGAAGTTTCAATACTTCATCTATTGATCTTTCACGCTGGTTTTTTTCGATCCAGAAACTTCATTTTCTACTACATATAAGTTTTCATATTTTTAATAGCTGAAAAGTATCACATAATATTAGATATGATTTGACTGCCAACTTGTTTCTCAAGAAAACGATTACTCTAATAATTATCTTTTGAAATTCATTGTAACTCTAGGTTATGTATATAACTGCAACTACACCATATATATTCATGATTACATTACTGATAAGAACAGCACACTTAGATGGAGCACTAAATGGTATTACCTATTATTTAAAACCTGACTGGGAGAAATTGACAGATATGGCAGTAAGTATATTAATAGTTTTTATATTCAAAGTAAACGAATGCATGTGTAAATCTCTTTTATCTCTTTTTATTATAGAAAACAAGCAGAATAGAGTAATGAAATGTTCATGAAAAGTTAAAAATTTCATTTTATTTACACAGAAATTTTCATTAGTTTGATATGTTCTCTACTAATTTTCACAGTTTTTCAAAAATATCACATGATGTATAGATAAGAAAAACTGATAATTGTGTTCTGTTTTTACGACAGGTTCACATTTTAAAAAGTCACAATCCAGGTGCAAATATTAGTTTACTAACTAATCCAGGATGGCATTTTGTAAATTGTATGTCTTTTTCACTTTCTAGTAAAAGGGAATATTTGTAGTCGAAGCAATGGAAATGTTCCTTTTTTTTTCTTTCATTCAATGAAAATGTTTGTTGACAGCCAATCTCTCACCGAGAATTATTATATTTTCCCTCCAGTTAAATACCTTTTAACGTGACAATCATAGATTGATATTTTAAGCGTGTCTGAGCAGATCTACTGGAATGGCTATACTGCTTACTAGTTTAAGTATATACAAATAATTCTATTTAATTTATACTGGCTTCCTTAGGTTGAGGAATTAATTAAATTCAAGGTTATTGTGTGATGTACCGTTTAAATATTTCCCGAAAAATGAAAATCCCTCAGTGGAAAGAAAAAACTGAGAGTAGTTCATAGTAAAATATTAGATTTGCCGTAATTAATCTTAAGGGGAAACCGCTTTGATCGTCTACTTCTAATCAGTACGTCAGTTCCATCTTCATTAAATCCTTTTATTTATTATATTTATAGATTCATTATCGATCTAGTAATAATAATAATAATGTATTTTTAGATCTGCTTTAATCAATAAAATATTTATTGAAATGGAATGTGGAAACAGTTCAGTTTCGATTTATGACGAGTGTATGTTTGTGAGGAAAATACGTAAATATCCAAAATTTCCATTGTATAAATGAGAATAACTAGATATACTTTTGCAATTCACACGTAAACAACCAGCTGTTTCATAGAACTAAAGATTTTGATAACATAGTTTGTTGGTTAAGTATCTGCGAGAGAGATCAAAGCCCCAGTGTTTCGTTCTCGCCTGCGTGTTCGTGGATTCGCACTACTGAGGTGTCCTACGTGAGGGTGGACATTCCCTCTAGTGATTCTCTATTTTCAATTAGATTTAACAATGCCTGTATCTCCTTATTGACATAACTAAACAATTGAAAACTTCATGTCAAATATGTCTCAGTTTATTGTTTTAAAATACTGATTTGAAGGCATGAGCTCAACCACATTCAGAGTAATTTCCTCCTGACAGATGATCAATTCAGAGTGTTAGTTTTTTTACATTAACATAACACTTTTCAAATTTGTCAACGATCATTGTCATTGTTTCAACTAAACAGAAATCGTTTCTACGCAATATTATTGTTGAGGACGTTAGATCCCCAGAACTCACTTGGAAAAGGTCCTAATTTTGGATTTTTTTTTATGTTTTCGCGCATAAGCTGTGTAGTTGACCTTCAGCTTACATTTCCCACTCGGAAAATCCTTGACAGTCATTGGTTGATGTATTATTTTAGTACGCTATTTTTGTGGCTCTCCTAAGGATGTTCCTATCATGTATAAATAAACTCGATTTGTATGCTTGTCAACCTGACATTTTCTGGGTACTTGTAGAATACACCCAATATGCCTGAAACAACGGAATAGAATGACTTATCGTGTCATTACATCATCTAACTTCGCTCTCGTTTACCGAGCAAGGTAAACTCGTAATAGTTTCAAGAGTAACAATTGACAAGCATATCAATTATGCGTTTTGATTCACTTTCATTCAAAATACTTAAATTGTGCATTCTATGTACTGATTAATTTCTTCGTAAATGAATAAAATATCAAAATCTGGTTAGTGTATTCGTTACTTGAATATTTGGCTACAGTAGCAAACGATCTAACCATTCATTACAAAAAATCACTCATGAACTTGAACTCTAAATTATTGATTAATTGACTGCACTACTACTTTTCTTTAACTTGAATTTTTCACAGTACATCTCATAGATAAAAGCTAACTTGACTGTTTCATGTTTTCCTATTAAGAGTTAAGAAATACATTACAGTTTGATAATATATAAAGTGAATGGAATGTCAACTCTTAAAATATCTTGTATTTTTACGTAGTTGTTGAATATAAGAAACTTCTTGTTCACAATATCTATCAATTAATCATCATCAATCTCAGTTTAATTATTCATAATTTATGACCTCATTCAGTGAACAGATGGTTGTTTTCAATTGTTTATTGTAATATCATGAATGATAAATCACTGGAGTTATTTTCAAGTTTTTTTGTAACAAGCACAGTTTGTACATCTATCTAGTTTTTGACATTGAAAAGCACTTTTTAAATTATTTTTTTGTCATTGTGTATTGATTATTATCAGTATTGATTGGTATCAGTGATCATATTGACATGTTATTTGCCAGTGAAGTTGTGCAAAGTTTGTGATAGATGACATTGTACTTTATTCAAGTGAAAAATGAGGATTTTGTTGTTTTTAAAAGTTATAGACGTTAAGTGTATACTACTGATGTGTGATAAGTAAGAAAGTGATGTTTGTATTTTTTAAACAAGAAGGAATTAAGTGATTTGTGTGAAATTAAAGGGATGTATGTGATTGAATTGTGAGCAGCCAGCACAGAATACCTCTGAAATAAATTGTTTAACATTGTCAAATCTTTTTGTAATATTGTTTGGGTGTTTTGTACCACAACTATGGAGTTAAACTATGCCGTATATCAAGACTGAAGTTTTAATATGTTGAAATATTGTAAAAATGTAGTAGGAAAAACTGAGCAACAATAAGGTTCAGATGATTATTCAACTCAGTCAAATCATACACCACTCGTTGAAGATATATAAACAAAACAAAACTCAACATCTAACCAAACTTGAAATGAATTAGTTTACAGAACATACATCACTCCTGAGTGTTCACAGTTAGTGAGTATAGAATAAAATAAATTTAGTATTGAAATATATTTCATATTGTGTAAAAGAAATTCATTGCATTAGTGTATTGTATAACAATCCTAGACTGTTACGTAGGACCCCATTTACGGTCACCAAACTAGAACAGTGATTGTAGCTACATGTTTGGTTGTGAATCTATGCTATATTAAGAAAAATAATAAAGTTATCAGCAGATAATGTATGCAACTTCTTTAGAATATCAATGGAAAGTTGAACAAGGCATTGTCTGTCTCATAACATACTTTTTATTCAAAAAAATCTTTCATAGTATACTGAAGCTGGACTAAAACAGAATGAATTACCGAAATTGGTCGGAAAATTTTCTGTCCACCTCTAAATCTCACCATTGATTTCATTCAATGTTCACAGTTGTTAACTGTGTCATTAGTCAACACATGTATGCAATGTTAGATTCTTACATATCAGCTGATTAAAATGCATGACTTCATATAGAAAAAAGATGCCTTGATGACGACTTGTTAATAATGTTTAACACATTAATCAATGTTTATTCTTGATTGTCCGACACGATTCAATATTCAATATTCATGATTTACTCTTTCAACCCCACATTAAATGATATTATTTTTTCGCTATTTATTGTGCATCTTGCCTTTTATTCTGATTTATTGAGTTGACTATTATGACACTTCGTAGCGGATAACTGTTATTTGATATTCACAAAAATTTTAGACATACTCAGATATGCTGTCTTGGTTTGGAAATTTCAAATAGATCAATGTTCCGTTAGCATGAACATATCACTAGACTTGTGTGAAAGCAACATACACCTTATTTATCAATCTATTCAATGATTGAACGTAATGATATTTATTGTTAATAGTTTAAACAAAGTTGAGATCAAAGAGAGCAATACTTGTTCCCTTCTCAATGAACTACCTCAACGATATGAGTGTACTTTAATAAAGTGTATAAAACTGAAATGAAATAACCGTTCTACAATACCATGATTTCAAATTACTCTACGACTAATATGGATGTTTTTTAATGAAACTGTTTGCCTGCTTTGTTCAGTTATTTAATTGTTTATTTATACGCAAATTTTAACAACATTCAAATGAAAATTTACTTGGATAGTAAAATGGAACTGTTGTGGATAAACCGCCTTTCATTAAAGAACACACCCTGTTATTCAATGCATACATCTTTTGTTAACTAGACTAGCTGCTTCAAATTTTGAATATCACATTGTTTACTATTCACAAAAACATTTTTAGAATTGAACTTTTACCTGAATTATCTTCTAGGTTCTAAACTAATGAGTATATTGTGCATGTCACGTGAATGGTTTGTGACACATTCCTTAATTGAAGCGAATATTGTTCTACATTCAGATTTCTTTTGTGAAACATGTTTATCCATCTCTCAATTTGTGCCTTTTCGAATTCACCAGTAAAAAAGGGTGATAACATAACAGATTTACTTTTCCGATTGATAAATGATATGAACGAAACATCGTAATTAACTAAAGTTAAGGATATTTGACAAATATAAAATTTCCTAGAAACAGCAACACTCAAAATCTATTACTTCTGTTTCTTACAATTTAGAAAAAAATATTACAAAGCGTTGTTCAACGATTAGTTACATTTCAGGATATCCTGTTGAACACTTACAATCACCTGATATCTGAACATACAAGATCAAGGCAACTAGAACAATGGTTCATTTCAATCTAATTGACAGAATGCGATCAGTACTGAAAGACTAGAGAAACGAGAAAGCGATCACTATTCTGTGACCAGTAAGAGTAACTACCTCGTTCATACAAAAGTTCAGTTACTGGTCACGTAACAACATCTCAGATTGTATAGTCGGGTGATGGGATTCCAATCCCACATAGGCTTTAGTTCACTCAAGTTTACGGGGACACTTTGTTGATAAAGGCTAACTTGCATGAAATGTATGTGGAAAACAAGGTTTCCTACCAAATACTCTCAATCATATAAGAGTTACGCGCACTAAATCACAGACCGTATATTTGTCTATACGTTTCTCAACTAGTTGATATCAGAACACTCAGTAATTTGTCAGCACGATATACGACTCAAGCTTACTGCCTCAAAAGTTTATTTCTTTCGGAAAGTGTTTTAAGTCAATTTTTCTGAAGATCAATCATTCTATTTTCATTTTCAATGTAGGTTTGGTCAGATGCTGGAACACAAATCTTTTTCAGTTATGCTATTGGCTTAGGAGCGTTGACTGCATTAGGAAGTTACAATCCTTACCATCATAATTCAATTAGGTAAGTGTAATCATTATAACCATACATTATCGATAGTCATTTTAGTTTTGTTGACATTTTCTGATCTGAGAAGTGACTAGTATTTTGTTTAGCAAATAGTTGCATATTATAGAGATTAACTTCAAAAACGATTTACATGAGAAAACTGTTGCGAAGAGGTCAACTCCGAAAATTCTTATCATACACATAATGCACATTTAAATCATCAACCAATCAATTATTATTAGACCATGGTTAGAAACGTGGTATTACTGCACAGCCGTCTCATCTTGGTATGGGACTCATCAGCAGTGTGCATCCACTACTCCTGCACCTTGCAGGATTCGAACCCGGGCCCTTCGGCCTTGCGCGCGATCGCCTAACCTCTAAACCAGTGGGCCGGCATCCGACGGTCATAATGTCTAACTCTGATTGATCTAGAGATTTTGCGCGACCTCACCCATTTATCTTTGGTAATTACTGCCTACACCCGACAGGGTTGAACCTATTATGCCAATGTTATGTATATAAGTAGTTTTCATTAAAGACTTCTGATGATCAAAACATTGATGGAATTTGATAGTGGATGTTAGAACCAGTCAGTCACAAGGTTTAAGTTCAATTATCGATGTTTTAGCACTATCATCTGGAAAAGGGGATTGTTATGTGATAGTGTATCATTTACTGGAACCATTTGAATTAAGAAACATAATTTCTAACATATTTCACAACATAAAACACATTTATTTGTTAGCTGTTCACTAGTGTGCTATAATCACGCTGTGTTAAAATGCTCTTATCAAGAAAACGAACGAAACTGTGTATGTAAAGGAAAACGAATTCGCTTTTACAAAGTAAGGAAACTAGACGATGATTGGTGATTGGAGATGAAAATAAAAGAATGTAATTTTCTGTAAATCTTCAGACAAATAATGACAGCACTGTAAATCCAAAGTGATTGAAACACATAGACCAAATGTGAAGTTATCATCTTACAAAAATATGTCTGACTGACAGCAACCGGTTGTCTATGAATGTTTCAGTCAGTAGCTAAACTAAATAGAATTATACTACAGTCAGTTAAATGCAATACTTTTTTCACAGACTCATCTTTTAACTTATTTAAATGAGGTGAATTAGAAGTGATGAATGACTAGACTTATTTGATAAAATAACATGACTTTACGCAGAGTATTCGTATAAAAATATAATCAAATGTACTTGACGACTGAGCGATAGCTGTTTTTGGTTCTGCTATAATTCTCTCTTTATTACAACCCAGCTATTGTTAATACTTAGTATTCTTGGTCACCGATTTACTTGTGACGTTCTCCCAAATCAGAACACGGTTGAACAGTAGAGTGATTATATTCCAACGAGAAGGTTAGAAGGAAGTTAGAGAAGTCCGAAACATTAGTATACTTATAGTCTTTATATGAGAAGATTCTAGAATGTTCCCTCAGTATCGATTAGCGTTGATTGGATAAGAAAGAGCCAATCAGCGTGCAACAACGCAATCCAATCTATGTCCCGTTAACAGGTTCATGCAGTGAAACGTTTCTGCCTAACATTCTTGTTCATCGTTCCATACGTCAAGTAAATAATTTTTCTCAGGTATCATGTATACATCAAGTGAAAATACTATATTATCATTTCACAACTTCAGAATAACATTTAAATAATACAGTCTAAAATGGACGCAAAATATTCCACACTCATAAACGATAAGTGAAAAGTGTATGGAATACATTTCAAGTGATAAAAGTTTTGTCTATCATTCAGATTACCTCAATTTTCCATTTGCCATTATTATACTCGTGTTTTAAATAAATAAATTCATTTCACTGTAAAAAAACTTTACACCTTTGTTGAACTTTTCTTTGATATTTTATAGAGATTGTCTTTTATTCGCTGGTGCAAATACATTTACAAGTCTATTGGCTGGTTTTGTAATCTTCGCAACACTTGGAAATATGTCTTATGTATCTGGTGTCCCGATACATTTAATTGCTGAATCAGGACCAGGTTTAGCATTCATTATTTATCCAAAAGCATTAGGAACAATGCCTGGAAGTCCTATTTGGTCATTTTGTTTTTTTACAATGATTATATTACTAGGAATCGATAGTATGGTTAGTTGATTCAGTTTTGAATTGAAACACAATTTATATTGATTCGATATGAGTCATCATTTTTATTAAAGTTGTCATAAGTATTGTAATAAAATGTGTGCAAACAGAAACTGACGAAATGGATAATTAGGCTTTAGACATTCACTGAATTCCCAAACATTGTTATACACTTAATCAGTAAACAACTGTTTATATTTTTTCAAATGCCTTCCATGATCAATAGACGACGTTGAAAATAATTTACGATCTGCAGGAGGATCGGAGTATTTCGTTTTAATCATATGACGCCATGTGCATATACACGGAAAAACTATATCCGAAACAGGGACTACTTATCATTTTTTTCTAAAAAAATATGTAAACAGTACGTTTTATAATTTAAACAAATGAGTAATACAATCTGAAGTGATAGTCATAAATCATTGATTAGTAAATAATGGATGTAGTGTTTTTTTTCAGAGTGACCTTCATCTCATCAAACATTTGTTAACCGTGCACTAATCAATAATGCATGTAAAACACTTATGCTGATAAATGAAAGATATAATTGAAACACTGTATTACAATAATGCAAACTGGTTGTGAATAGCGCGTTTGATGTTTAAAGTGATAGGTACTAGCTTCGTGTCCTGATTAAAAAATGGAAACTGGGATGTGATAACATTCAGTTGATGGGCCGTAGCTAGGACGAACTACTCATAATGGATTCTTCCACTGTCAACCACAAATCTAGTTATACTCTAGATTAGTAGTATACTGGTGAAATATAACATAAAAGATCTATTTCGGCACACATAAAATGAAGCTGCAAAACTTGGGTACTTAAGAAAGCTGATCAGAAACTAATCAGGCATAAACGTCGTCTGAAAATATTGTCATCATTCTAGTGTGATGAGAAAACCCGATTAAAATGTGACAAACTTAACTGAATAGTCCATCTGAGTTTCTGGTTAAATCTAATAATGACCTTAAACTAAATCTTGAGCACAAAAAATATGGACGGAAAATGAAAGACCAAGATTGACGATAAGAATTTATTTGTCTCTGTAAATAAATCAAAAATATTTACGAATACAATGAATTTTAAATGATTTATTCGTGATTAGATTAATCCTCTGATTTGTATAACTGTCATGATAGGGTTATGAAGTTCAACCGTATCTGATGTGAGGCAGTCACCCATTGAAGACAATGGATGAGATCATTCAATATTGTAGATTGATTGAAGTTAGACAATAACACCATTGGAAGCCAGCTGAGTGGTGTAGGATGAAGGCCTTCTTGAGCAAGGCCTAAGGTTCTGAGTTTCATTACCGCTTTCAAGGTCGTTGATATGCACCACTGATGAGTGTTGATTATGTCCGGATATTAATATTAATGAATGCATGTTTTTCTACTGATCACTGTAGATTTCAATGCTTAAAAATAAAGTTAAAAAATCTTTCATCAGTACAATTAGCTTCGTATAAACACTAACATAGTTTGGTTAGTGAATTTTTTTAATTTCGAAGAATCTTTGTACAAGGATTTATATTTACGTTGTGGATTTTACAGACTTGTTTACATGTGTACAGGATTATGTTTGGCATGCAATTTTTTTTTAAGACTAGTCCCCAATGATCATTTTGAATCGTTTTCTTTTCATGACTTTTTTAAAATCAATCAATCAACTGCTTTCCCGATTTCTCTATTTTCATACTAAACACATTTTAGTTTGGTGGAGTTGAAGGTTTTGTCACGGCAATCTCAGATTACCTACCTCAAGTGATAATACATCCATGGTATCGAGTTAGTTTTGTTGCAGCCACATGTATCTTATCTTATGGTATCGGTTTATTTATGATAACTAATGTAAGCAATGTTGTTGATGATAATTATTGCTTATCATTCAAATATCTAATGATGCAGCTAATCATTTTGTATACGTGAACTTTTGTTTGTTATATTTTATAAATGTTGAGAGAATCATGTTTCAATCATGTTGAATAGTGTAAGGCATTTTGTAAGAATGTATGTATTAGATATATGTGGATATGTTCGTTAGTCAATCATCATGAAAGTCAGTCTGCTTATTTTAAAATATACAAAGCTGGTGATTTACTTTTGACAGATTTGTTTCTCTAAATAAATAAAATTACACAAATTAATGCAATGTGTATTTTAGGATGCAGTTGCACTATAACATATGTGAAATTGAAATGAAAATTTTTTCTACCTGTAAATATTCACAAATAAACTAGAGGTAGGCAGATTTTGCACGATAAATTCACATCTGAAATTAAAAAAACCAATAATAAATACACCAATGCACTAAGAAATAAAATATTTTGACTGAAGCTCTTTTTATTTATGAAATCGAATGAAAATGTAGCTTGATTTAACACTAATTATCAAATTACATATAATAGTGTGGTGTGTGCTACTTATACGAACGATATAAGTAGTATAAGAATGGACGTGAAAGAAGAAGTCTCACGGTCAGAAGAGGAAAACGGAAAGCAAATCGAGCAAAAGCAAGAAATAAATAGAGTACCAACAGGAAGTAAAGGAAGCAACAGCAAGAATGGAAGAAGGATGGAGCGTTGGAAGTCACGACTCAAAGATGGTGTGCAAATAGAGTGTTCAATGTAATGTTGTCGTTTTTAATTTACAGTGTAAATTTGGACATTTGGCTAGTGATGAGATTCAGACACAAAACAGTAGCAATTTAAGAAATCACTGTATCTATGGATAAAATCGTTTCCATTCAGCCCTCGAAGGGTTTTGCGTTCGCTCACGAGTCCGAACGTCTTGGGCTCCATCCCCACTGGTACGGTCGTAGATGCAAGCAGCTTAGTAGCTGCACACTAGATCTAAAAGGCCATCCAGTGTTTCCACATGTCTAATGATTATCTAACTTTGATTGTTTCTTACTGAATAGCGGATAAAACTCTATTAGGAATGTGTAATATGTGATAAATCCCAAGGAAAACAGTTAGGGCGAAACCAGCAGTACTACATTACAATGATATTACGTTTCATCTCGGTACTTTGCCATTGTGTAAATTTCCACATGGTCAACATTAGAAACTTTGATATTGGGAATGTTTGCCGTAAAAAATACCTTGACCGAAAATAACATGACATTTACAGGTTCACATCCATCATGATTTACACTGCGCTGAAAATATTCAGCCTTATTTCCTTGGTACTACTTAAACTTGTGTTAACTTGTCTCGGTTATTTTTATTTATCTACAAGCAAAACTGTAAATGTAAACGTCATTTCTCTCCAAATATCAGTAGTAGTTATGAAATTAATTGTACCAATCAAATGTGAATAGATTTGAATGATTGACGTTTAGACAGTCAGTATCTTGTGAATATAGATTATCTGCACATTATGTATATCTCTTTAATAATAATGTACGAGTAAACCGACCAAGTAATTTTCGTACAAAATTTGTATACTGACTTATAAGTACTTTACTTAAAATCAAATTCAGATAGTCTAAATCATACAAGGTTATTTTCAGTATTTACTTCAGCAATTAAAACAATTTTATTCAGTAGTCTTGAATATAAAGAAACTTGTACTTATAACAATAAATAAGCCGATAATGAAAATCAATAACCGGAATATTCTCTGAAACGCTTCACTTTTATATTTTACTCGGATTAATTATACACAATCAATCAGGTATGATTTCCACATTCATCAAATAATGCAGTACTGTTGTAGTGAACGAGAACACAGGTAGGGCAAGCGGATTGTGTTTAACGAAAATTACAGAGTTACTCAGCAAAATCGGAAAACCATATCGTAAATCGTTCATTTGCAAAATATCAGTTCATCATATCGAACTGGACTATTCCTGTTGCAAAACATCAATCCCTTGTCACTATTCATGCGCTTCATACAAATTCCATTGTTTTCTAACTCTTCCTTTCTTGATCTTCCCCCATCTTCTGCTGCCAGACACTACGTTGACACTCAGGTCATATACTACTTATAAGTAGCTCGCACCACACTGTGACTGTTTACACATACGTATACGTCATTTGCTATTATACTTCATGTATGGACTTCATAATGACTTGTAACAAAGTATAACGCTTGTTACTATTATAATCTAATAGATAGAAACTGTTCAATGGAGTAAGCAAAACATATTCATCAGGTTCCTGGGTATTGTCCATGATTAATTAATTTATTTATACTATCAAACCCTGTATAATGAAATGAGTTTATTTAATTTAAATAAACCTTCAAACTGGTGGATAAAGTTCAAATTGTTAGCTAACACAAATATCCGGCGGTACATTTAAAAGTACATTTTAGTTTTTAAGCACATGATTTTTATATTTTCTGTCACTCCGAATTGTGTAGTGTGAATAAAAAAAATGACGATCTACCAATTAAATTAATACTTTCTGATTGATACATTTGTGTTTTATAATAGTCTAAATTCATA
Organism: Schistosoma turkestanicum; assembly: GCA_944470395.2. NCBI lineage: Eukaryota > Metazoa > Platyhelminthes > Trematoda > Strigeidida > Schistosomatidae > Schistosoma > Schistosoma turkestanicum. Next base: position 64,143,879 of record OX103979.1, read on the forward strand.
GCATAAAATTCAGATTTCTGACAACCGTTAGATACCGGCTCAGTGGTCCGATGGTTAGGCGTTCGCCTACAAATCCGAAGGTCCTGGGTTCGAATCCTGCGGGGTGCAAAAGTCGTGGGTGCGCACTGCTGAGGAGTCCTACCATACAAGGACGAAACGGCCGTCCAGTGCTTCCAGGTTTCTAATGGTGTTTCAACACTGATCGATTCATGGTTCCAAAAATGTGTAACTTAACAATCTTCACAACCCCTTGACTAGAATATTTGTTATGCTCATCGAAGAGGTTATGCAGTAAATGGAACAAGTGATCAATCAGAGACGTAAATATAATACTTCCCAAAGACACGAATCGATCTTAATTAGTCAACTGTTGAACAATAGGAATCACTGATTGGCTAGGTTCAATCCTCGGGAGATTCATAAATCCCTACTGCTAAGGAATCTTAAACTAAAATGTAACGGCCATCCGGTGCTTCGTAGTTTTCAAATGTGGACTTGTAGACATCAATGCATGAAGGAATCTACGAAACTTCAACAACCTTCATAAGAGTTTGACGTCAGTCATTAATGTTTAGTTTTAGACCATCAAATTCGCCTATCGATTTGATCGATGATGCTTCACACGTTTGTATTTATTCACAGTTTCTTACATACAATCCATTTGATGAAACAGAAATTATATGAATAATATTTTAAGGAGTGTTAATATTCACCGAGTGCTGATAAGCAAACGTATCAGTGATTATTTTGCTGATTATTATTCTTCACTTTTGAAAGAGGGTTTATTCAGTTTTCAATGAAAATCTCTCTTCATTTAATAGTCATCTTGGGCTAAGCTACAAGAAGTGACTGAGTATAAATCTGATCACGGAAACGATTCTTGACCCTACATCTTTAAAATATTTGTTCAGATAATCCATTTAAATTCAGAAGGAGAAATTGACTAACTCATTTATTCATGTTATCTTGAGATGGAATATTGGCTTGCTTGTAAACACAACGTATAGCGCATGTGAATAGGGATTCAAGCTACAGATAGTCTATAATCTTGATTCTTGATATAATGTAGATTGTTCCCGATAACCTAACATAGAACTATATTGCATACTGGCTCTACTCAACCTCACTATAGACTATATTTCTTGCTATCTGACCGATAGAGTTTGATTAACTGTTACAGTCGGATAAGAATGATATTAGAATGTAACTCCGTGACTAGTCAGTGTATAAATGTTACTCACTACCGTGTCATGTCAATACAGCCAACCTTCACGATTGCTGAGACGCGTTAATTCCTTATCACTTAAGGTTTCAGGAGGAGTTAGTTGAATCTGATAACCCCCTAACTAACTTGAGCACAAAAGAAATGGTGTAAAATATAAAACCAAAGACTGATGATAAGAATTTATTTGAAATAAATCGAAAATGTTTATGAATACATCACATTTTGTATGATTTCATGGAGATTAGATTAACTGTCAGATTAGGATAATTGTGATGATGGGGTTATAGAGTTCAACTGTGTCTGGTGTGAGGCAGTTACCCACTAAAGACAATCGGTTAGATCACTCAATATTGTGGATTGATTGATGTTAGACAATAACACCATTGGAAGCAAGCTAACTTACTCAATCATTCATATTATCAAAAGAAGGATTATTGGCTTGCTTGTTAGCTTTAATGCAACGACCTTTCATTACAGACAAACTGATATTCATTCAGATATTTCACTATTACACTGTTAAAATAAAAACTGAAATATGTAACAAAGAATAGTCGATTTTTAAATATGAACAAGTACCACTTTGCCAAAAATATCTTCATAGCACGTGAGTGCACATAATAGTGAATCGTGAATTTATGTTAACTGTAAAACAATAGAATTACAAATGTGTAGTTTACAGACAAGTTATTTCTTTATATTTCTAATATCTACCCAATAGTAACACCGTACTATCAAAGTGCAAATCGTCCTGCCATTAATTGAATTCGTTACTGAGATTAGAGAGTCATAGCAAGATGAAAAGTATCTAGCATTTGACTTCCAATGAGATCATGAATACTCATTGTTAAGAAATCTCCAAACAAGCATAGAACAGCTATTCACTGATTTCTGATTTCTAGTGATTATCTAACAAAGATCAATAAGCGCTTCTATAAACTATGAAAATATTATAAAAGAAAACTATAAACTTTGATAGGTTCGATATAGTTTATTTGAACGACTCAAGCAATAGCAGATACTCTGGTCGTCAGATTACCGTTATTCTACCTTAATCTTATATCATTTCTTATTCACGTCTAATTGGCAAACAGACCAACAGTGCGTAGTGAACGAGAACACAGGTGGGGCAACCGAATTGTATTTGCGAAAATTACAGAGTTACTCAGTAAAATAGGAAAACCATATCGTAAATCGTTCATTTGGAAAATAACAGTCCATCCTATCGAACTGAACTGTTCCTGTTGCAAAACATCAATCCATTGTCACTATTCATGCGTTTCATACAAATTCCATTCTGTTCTAACTCTTCCTTTCTTGATCTTCCCCCCATCTTCGGCTGTCAGACATTACGTTTACACTCACGTCATATACTACTTATAAGTAGCTAACACCACAAGGGAAAATAAAATCACATTTTCTCACTACATCAAGTGTTTATACGCGTACTCTTGATTGAACAACTATCTTTATACAATTCTGGCATCATAAAAGAACTAGATTACATCTTTTCTATGATCATTCATGATAATTCTATTTTTATTTCTTGTAATTAATTTTTTTTTAGGGTGGTATGTACATATTTCAACTATTCGATTATTATTCAGGCAGTCGTATCATATTATGTGTAACATTTTTGGAATGTTTTGTGATTGGTTATATATATGGTAAGATTTAGGTGTGGAAAGTTTAACATGATCTATACATTGGAAACTTATTTCTATATATATATATATATATATATATATATATATATGTGCAATGAATGTTCGTATTTGGCCAGTAGTTTTTAATCGCATTTCATTTGTCATGTTGTAGATAATCGGTTCGCTCCACAATCTCTTCATAGTAGCATCTATTTTTAAGCAATTTTCAATGATAAATGTCATAGGAAAAAAGAGCTGTTGTTTTTTTGTACAAGTTTCCGTGAATTCATTAATTTGTGTTGCTGGTGTGTTAGATTACACATAATTCAAAGTTCATTATTCGTCGGTATATTAGCATAATCATTAACATAACAAATTCCTAGTCATTATTGAAGTTACTATGAATGTTGAAGTAATCAACTGTGCTTATTTGATAATAACTCACAAACTCAATCAACTACAAACGTTTACCTCCTGCTCGTCATTGTGCTGCTATATGTCAATGGCATCGTTTTAACGGCTGTCAATAATGTAAATCTGACAATTTGTACAACTCAGACTTGTTTTATGCTTGCGAATACGATTATCAGATAATGGGTATTAGCAGCTGATAAGAAAGTGTAACAGCAAGAAGTGTTTTTGGGGGGCGGGTTTGACATGTAATGGTATTGAGAAATGAATGTGCTTGTCGTTTATCTGCCTGACAGTGATTTTTACCGAGAATCGGATTTTGACGTGAACAAACCTAGCAAATTTGTACGACTAATAAATTTCATTATTGATTCATGTTTTCTACCTTGATATAGCTTATTCGCATTCATTTTCAATTTGGCCATTGTATAAGCAGTAGATGTATCCTGCTGAAGTTACAACAAGATGTTTAACAGCCTTATTCTATTTTATATCTAAATATAACTGTAACTATAGTCAGAAACAGAAGTATAGGCCAAGTAACACGTCAACAGTTGAAATAATCTAAAATAGACTAATCCGTAAAAAGTGTTTTAGTTTTTAACAAGTTGTGTAAGCGATATAGAAAGTGGATTGACATATATCCCTTCATACACAGGTATGTATGAAGCATGGATAGCTCATTGAGACACATATGAAATAAAATACCTTGTAAGTTTGTGGCTATTTGTAAATAGTCAGAATGACTAAGAGGGTAAATCTGAAACTAGTGAAACTCAGCAAGTTTGATTTTACTTACTATAAGACCATTAGTATTTAACACTGTAGAAAACGTGGATATTTCGTGCTAGACCATAAATCTAATGTTCTCTTCAGTGACTTGACTATTTCACCATTTCAGCTGGTGTGTTATAGTGGCCAGTTATTCGATTGGTACATTTCACTTATTCACATCATAAAGATATACCAACGAGCTAAATCTAACTTTATTCTTTGGATTTGAGTCAATTAATGAATTGACACAAGAGGGTGAATACTGTGTTTAATTGAATGCTGTTGATGAAAGTCTCATGAAATCGATAACAAATTTTCATAGCTAACAAATTCATAAAATCTAAATCGCTAAATATCATATTACTTACTACATATAACTACTGCATAATTTACAGATTTTGTTTTTAATTATTAGTGAATATTTCATATTGGTGCCATCAATATGAAATGAGAATGTTTTTCGATTTTCACCTCTACGAATTGAGCAAATACGCTAAACACTAGAGAATTCAGTTATACATGTAATCTGATCAGTTGATATGGTTTCGACTAGTTACTCTGTTTAGTATTGATTAAAATATATTTATATCTATAGTTATGGCTTGAATATTAATAACTTGTAGCAAATCTTGAGCTATTTTTAAGTACGAAACACTAATACACTTTATATGCAGTCATAAATAACATTCGCTGTCTGTTTTTGGTATTTTTAGGATGGAAACGATTCGCCAATGATATGAAGTCAATGTATGGATATTCATTGAAATGGTTGTGTTTTTTTTACTTGTGCATTATTACTCCACTATTTACTTTGGTAAGTTTTGAAGCGTACTTTTTGAGCTGTTTTTCAACCTTATCTATTTGTATGTCTTTTGTAAATGAATATTCTAGTTTGTACGCTCTAATTTAAATTCATTTTAATGACTCGAATTTCAATGATATCGACTTTTCTCCCGAGAAAATACTTGAATCTTCCTCAGTGAAATCATCAAAATCAAAATTACCAGAATGACTAGGGTTCAATAACAAAATATCACTATAAAAGCGTCGGAGTAGCTAACTCATGTACAATCTCTAATGTTCAAATAGTTCATTGGCTGTAGAATTCATGAGTGTGCTAGCGTGTATTTGTATACTGTTGTTATTTAGCAATTCGTGACGAAATATTGATTATTCTGACTTTGAATTAAAAGACAGGGAACCTAATCGTTTCTGATAATTATAAATCTGACTATACATATGAGCAAAATAAACTAAAGGCAGTTTATCCGTAAATCAAAACAGTTAAACAGTTACTTATGATTCTAAATATACTCGTAGATATAATTCTCAATACAATGAATAAGTACTCGTTCATAATATTTTTCGATGAATCGGTTGATATCACTGGGCATATTCAGCCCACCACTTGATGTAATAATACAAAATGCCAGTAGTAATTATATCACGAAGTGACATGAAGGGATTTATTCCCATACTCATTGGAAAACATTTGATTCTGTGATGATTATATACTTTAACTTGAATTATATAACACATCTAGCAAGAATTCAAATACATTTGTATTCATTTCTTTACTCCTACATTTCACCTACTGTTCTTATTTGGATATAAAGATAATTTTAATTTTTGTTGTAATCGGCGATCGCTGATTAAATGGAACGCCATTTCTTTAACACAAATTGTCGGATATATGTACAAAAACCTATGGATTATTGTTAAAAATGATAACTTTACTGTTATGCTCGTCTATTGATACGGTTAAACTATTACGAGTTCGTCTTAGTCGGTAAACGAGAACGAAGACAAATGATCCAGTGACTCGACAGGCTACTCTAATCCGAGAGTCCCAAGGCTCCGATAAGCAGAGGAAAAGTTTTGACAAGACTTAGAAAGTGTATTCTACAAGCACAAAGTAAATATGCGGTTTTTTACAGAAGAAGTAGAGGAGCAAATAACTTTGTAGACAATGCATATTTATCCAGTTAGGTCGACCGTGAATACTAACCAATAGGAAATAGCATATAAAAGTAGTTGAACTTGATATTGACCAATAGGAATCGATCAGTTGGATAAGACTTAAAAAATATTTTCTTTAGGATAATTGATGAGTATCCTAACATTTACATACTGAACAAATAAAAATGTTGACATGAAAACTGGTCATTGTTTTACTTCAGTACAGTTAAAAAGTACATTTTCTAAACATAGTTAGCTAGCTATACATTGTAAGTAGTCTCTTCACATGAACAAGTGGTTGAAAATCAATCATATTTCTGAATTGTTTTCACGAACGAATTCTGCTCACATGACGAGAGTAGTTCTCACACATTTGAAATCATCAATCAGTCATTGTTAGACCACCATTAGAAACCTGGAAGCACTGAAAGACGGCCGTTTCATCCTGGTATGAGACGTCCAGTGCTTGAAGGTTTCTAATGGTGATCTAACAATGATCGATTGATGATTTCAAATGTGTAAAAACGCAAACCTCCAAAACTGTGCCGCAAAATATAGTAACAGTGCTCACTAGTGACTAGCTTCGTGAGGAAATTCTCGGAGTTCTAGTTGAGAAGACGTGACCAATGGAGTTCAACTCTGTCGGGTGTAGGCAGTAACTACCAAAGACAAATGGGTGAGGTCGCGCAAAATCCCTAGATCAATCAGAGTTAGACATTAACACCGTTGGATACCGGCCCAGTGATCCGATGGTGAGGCGTTCGCCTACAATGCCAAAGGTCCCGTGTTCGAATCCTGCGAGGAGCAGAAGTCGTGGATGCGCACTGCTGTTACATGAAGAATAGAATTGATTTTAGTTGTGGTTTATATGCATAAGTTTGCATATCTGATTTATTATGTTTCATAATAACAATAATACTGGTAATTATGCTAATAATAATAATCATAGGTTATACAAACTCGTATAATTCTTCAGTTGCATCCTATGCATCAGTCAAATTGAGTGTTCTAATTTATTTTTGTTATTGTACATAATTTCCGTGTACATTTTAGGTGCTATTCATCTTCAGTGTAATTGTATATGAAGAACTCACATATATGCGTGCTGTCAGACCTGAACCATATCATTTTCCTAAATGGTCGGTAATATTGGGCTGGATGATGGCCAGTTCAAGTTTGTTCTTTATTCCAGCTGTTATGGTGGCAGAGATTATCAGAACACCGGGTACATTTGTAGAAGTACGTTCATTTATCTGAGTTATAAGTTAGTGAAGATGTGAGAAAAATCTTTTTGCATTTTCTACAATTTTGAGGTTAAATAGAAAATGAGTTTTCTAAAATAGTGGATGCGACATTCGTTGTTTGGTAGATAAAAAGAACTCTACACTTAGTGTAGTCACTTATTAGATGCAGAAAAAATTTAATGTTTATCTTAATATCACTGGTGATTGAGACATGTGGCCTGGATCTACTATGTCACCAATTAAATGAGGTACTGATTTACATCATATCATACAATGATGAATAAGGCTTAGAACTTCATGCTTAAAGTAATGAAGACTGAGGCTAGAAAATTCCTTCTAAATCTCCTTTCATAATACAGACTACTTACAAACCATTAAAGTAGAGAGACTGCTTACGGTAAATACCGCTGGTCAGTATTAGGCGGTGTTTCGAGACATGTTTACACATGATCCGAGAACAGCATATAAGAACCAATTAAACGACAAGTGGTATTGAGAAATCTGAATTTATATGCCCTAGAGTTTTGCAACCAAGGCTACATTTAACTCGTGCTGACAGGAATATTTATTTTCGGATTTAATTTGTAAAACATGGTTCTAGAATGTCATTACACCTAAGCATGCTATATGTTCTCTAAAACTAGAAACGACCAAATCCCACCGTATTTGGAGTAGACTTGATAATATTTACTCACTTAATATAAAAACTGAAAAAAGAAGTTATTTTGTGCATGATTTACTGTTTATATATTTATTTTTAATTCTATTTCACAGAGAATAAAATCCCTTTGTACACCTCGACTTACTCAGCATCGCTGCTCAGTGACTTGTGCAAGTGAGTTACATGATGAAGTAAAACTACTCTGTTTTTGCAGAATAATAAAGCATGGGTAAACCCATCAATTGTCAGTGCAAACTGCTAAGAAGTATTGATTGACCGTTGTACTTACTGGGAAAATTCAAGTGTAATGTCATTTTCAATAAGTGTGTTAAATACACCTCCGTGAAAAAATTTAAAAATACTTAGTGGTTTCGGTCGCATTAAATTATGTACGACATAAGTGAAAGTCTTCGGAAGTTTTTTTAAGCAAACTATATGCATAGTCTGCCAGGTACTTCACATGAAAGATTTATCTTTTCCAGAAGGTGTTTCCAAAACACTTATCCTAGATAGTTAGTATTTTAGGCAGACGTTTCTCATAGCTGTTATACACAATGAATAGTAGTTACGATATATATATATATATATATATATATATATATATATATATATATATAAGTGGCAAACATGATTTCTTTAAAATGCTTATCCTCAATCTAAGGTTGTTAGTGGCGGATTAGAACGAATTGTTTTCTTCATTAAATTTCTTTGTGTAAATTTGCTACTAGTTCAGTGGATTCTCAGTCTCCGATACATCACACAGTTGATAACTTGGAATAAGTCAGGTAAATAAATACAAAAGCGGATTTGGATTGCAATGGGTCAAAAATGAATTTAGTTCTTTTTTTCAACCCGTATAATGCAATGTGCTTGTGTTTAAATCTATGTATTGCACCGAATCATTTAGGATATTTCAAATGAATGTAGTTATTTTCAATTAACATGCAATTTTTTCTGGCTTAAATCTCACAATTCATGAATACAATGAAATTACCAGTCATGAGTAAACGTACAAGAACATCTGTTATACATTTAACAAACAAATGCTGAATCGAATTGATGAAGAAGTTTGAAATCGTCCATTATTTATTGTCGTGGTTAGCAATCATTCTTTTGAATAATGTGTATTCGTTTCGGTAATTTCATTCCATAATAACCTAATTTGTGGTTACCTATTGTTTCATGCCGAAAAGTTATTCAAACAATTTCGAATTCTGTTTTTATATTGTCCTTGGCTGCGAATTCGTCTGCGCTACTACTTACAAAATGATCTCTTGTGAACTAGGTTGATCCTGAGTTCAGTTATTCAGCTCAGGACCGTGGATCAGCGCCACTGATGAGTTTCATCCTACAACAGAACGAAGGCCTATTGCTTGTAGGTTTTCATTAGTGCTCAAGATGAGATCATTTCTTGTTAAAAAGCTCTCTGTGATTTAATTTCTTTTCAATTTTTTTCACAATCTTACATTTTCATCATTTCAATTTGATTCAGGTCTAATTGATCCTGAAAATTCCGAGATTCACGAAGATAATCTCAATAATAATCCGAATGCAGTGAGTTCTTGTACAACAGAAGAAGAACAACATGAAGAAAATAATAATTCAAGGAAACGAAAAGACACATTAAGAATAAGTAACTTTTGTAAATCATGTATTCGATGAAAACACAGAGATAATCATACTCTAGACACAATGAAAGATATATTAATTCACACTTCTATACATATTTATACAACAGAGCCGTTGTTTTATACGCGTATCATTGGATTTACTCACATTTGTATTGTCTATACATGTGTGTTTAGATTACACTTATTTCATAGTTTATTATTATCATTATTATTAGTTGGCATATCAACATTCATTGTCACAACAAATTTACATTCAATGTTCAAGTGATCAACTATTTTTATTTGATCACAATTCACAACATTCACAATCAATCATTGGTTGATGAAAAATAGAGAATTTTTATTCCCTTTTTATATACATAATTTGCCTCTCTCTCTCTCCCTGTCTATTTTTTATTCATTTCATAAATTCATGTAGAACTAGATCAAATGAATCATAAAAATGCATTCAATGCTTTTATTCAAAATTTGTATTATTATTTGGTTTATTGAAAATCAGTTCTTCTTGTTCAATGTTTTCAATATATTTCACTAGTTCAATGTTTTTGTTTTGATTTTGATTTTGTACAGTGTCATGTAATGATTCATTTTTTTTGGCAGATTTTCATTTTGATCATTTCTGATGAATAATTCTTTCAAATAGGTATGTACTTACTTACTTACACTGACTTTCATTCTTTCTGTGTCTTCTTGATATTATTTTATTCATCAGAATTAGTTTAATTGGTAGACCAAATATGTATTTTGTGTTGTGTAGTTATCAAACTTTGTATATCATCAATTACTACTAGCTAATGTTTACTTTTCAATACATTATTGAAGAGAAAAAAGTAATCTAATAGTCTTCTAATGGCGGTTGGTATGAAAAAAATCAGACTATCAGAAATGGAGAAGTAATTCACCGATACCGTTTATTTTAAGCTCAATTTAATTAGACACCGAAACATGAGCTTAATTGTTTCGTAATCCTCATTATGTCTAATTACAAACTAGAGTGAAACAGATGCTAATCTTCATTCCGGTTTAGTTATTGTTCAGCTGATGTGGGATGTCATTGAAAATTATTCACAAAATCTATAAATGATCCTGTGAAATTATCACAGGTTATCGAATTTCTGCTAACAAATGTTCTTTCGTGAATGGATAACCGAAGTAAAACTTTCGCTAATTCATATTTCTGCATGACTATCAGTATTTTCTGATTGGTTGCTACAACTATTTGTTTGCTAATGTTTTATTCTGGAGAGTCATATCTTGTCGGTAGTTATAAAGATATTCTATTTTACTAAACCTTTTTTACACCCCTGTCATCCTGCTAGATTTCATGGTATGGAGGAGAATTGTTGAAACGTTGTTGATGTCGCTGGTTGAACTGTTGAGATTACATTGCTTTCAGTTAGTATTAGAAGAAATCTTAGTTGTATATAATTTGAAATTACTGATGACACTAACCAATTCTAAACGTAACAGTTTCTCAGAATATCGAAACTGAAATATTTCTTTCTATTTTTAATGTTGATATTAGTAGATAACACCAATGAATTGCAGTTAAATAATGATGAATTTTGAGTAATAAACAAGAGCGATCAAATAGTCAGGGAGTAATATTACAGCTGAGTTCATGTGTGTTATTTCAATCACTGATCACTTACTACCATGATTTAGACACTCTGTTATCAATCACAATCAGTAAATTAATCATTCAGTAATGTATTCACACACACACACGATAGAATAAATATTATTTAAATCCTTCATTGTTTCCCTGAGTGTCTTAACAAACAAAATACGTGTCGAGGATCACTCCATGGAGGATCCTAGTAAGTCGTTCAAATCCCAAGATATCCTGGGTAATCTCGCTTTGTGGAGTACAATAACACAAACTGCATCACAGACTACAACAAAACGGGATCAACAGAAGTGGAAAATAGATTTTCTCGTAGCATTCTCATCAACTTGGGGATTGTGTGGAGACTATTTTGTAGCTTAAATTATAATTTGATTAAGCTTGTTATGAATTTACTATCCATTAAAAGCAATTTATCACAAGGAAAGATTTATGGATGTTTATGAGTCAAATACATAAATGTCACAAATTTCCATTGTATAAATCAGAATAACTAGAATAATTTTTGAAATTAACATATGAATAACAAGCTGTTTCATATAATCGAAAGAGTTTACTGATGTAAGCTGATGGTTAATTATCCGCCCGAATTCTATTCCTGTTTAGGCTTTCATGGACACGCACTTCTGAGGAGTATTATACTGGGATGAAACTGCCGTTTATTGATTCCCGCTTTTCAGTTTGATTCAACAATCTCTTTATTTCCTTATAGACATAACTACACCATTGAAAACTTCATAACAAATGTGTCTGGATCTATTATTTTTAAACACTGATTTGAACGCATGAGCTCAACCACAATCACAGTCATTTTCTCTTGACAAATGATGAACTCAGAGTGTCAAACTTTTCTTAATAACGAGAAACTTTTTAAATTAGTCAATGTTCACGCATTATTTCAACTAAGCTGAAATAATTTCTACGGAATATTATGCATTTTGATTCACATTTTTTACAATACATAAATTGTGCATTCTATGTTCTGATTAATTTCTTTGTCAATAAATAAAAGATCAAAATCTGATTAATATATTCGTTACTTGAATATTTGACTACAATAGCAAACGATCTAACCATTCATTACAGAAAAAAGTTGCTCATGAATACTCATGAACTTGAACTCTGAATTATTGATTAATTGACTGCACTACCACGTTTCTTTAACTTGAAGTTTCCACAGTACATCTCATAGATAAAAGCTTACTTGACTGTTTCATGTTTTCCTATTAAGAGTTAAGCAATACTTTACAGTTTGATAATATATAAAGTGAATGGAATGTCAACTCTTAAAATATCTTTTATTGTTATGTGCTTGTTGAATACAATAAACTTCTTGTTCACAATATCGATCATTATCAATTTCAGTTTAATTATTCATAATTTATGACCTCATTCAGTGAACAGATGGTTGTTTTCAATTGTTTATTGTAATATCATGAATGATAAATCACTGAAGACATTTTCAAGTTTTTTTGTATCAAGCACAGTTTGTACATCTATCTAGTTTTTGACATTGAAAAGCACTTTTTAAATTATTTTTTTTGTTATGGTGTATTGATTATTATCAGTGATCGTATTGACATGTTATTTGCCATTGAAGTTATATAAAGTTGGTGATGGATGACATTATACTTTAGTCAAGTGGAAAATGAGGATTTCGTTGTTTTAAAAGTTATAGACGTTAAGTGTATACTACTGAGGTGTGATAAGTAAGAAAAAGATGTTGTTCTCGAAAGTTCGAATCAGTGTATACTACTGATATATCTAATGAGTAGGAAAATGATGTGTGTATATTTTAAAGAAGAAGGAATTAAGTGATTTGTGTGAATTGAATTGTGAGCAGCCAGCCCAGAATATCTCTAAAATAAATCATTAAACATTTTCATATCAGTTTAGAATATTGTTACGAGTCTAAACGAAGTGGGCATTTAAAAAGAGTTGAAGTCAAATGGAGTAAGATAAAATAACTGTTTGTAATACTGTGACTTCAAATTATTCTTTGACTAATGTGGATTGTTTTCAAATTAAAATATGTCTGAATGCTTTGTTTCATTGTTCAATTGTTCATTTATAAGTAAATTTTCACAACATTCAATTGAAAATTTACTTGAAGCATAAAATGATAAATTTGGATAAACCATCTTTTATTAAAGAACACACCCTGTTATTCAAAGCATACATCTTTTGTTAATTAGACTAATTGCTTCAAGCTTTGAATATCACATTGTTTAGTATACACAAAAGACATTTCTAGATCATTTCCGAATTAGTTCACTATTATCCACTACTTATCCAATAAAAAGTCTATTATTCAAGGAATTCTCTGTGCATATTACCAGCACTATAGATAAACAAAGTGCAGGTGTGTGTTCGTGAGAAAAAAGGCTGTGATTTATTAGCGATTTGGTTAAGTACTTAGTCTTAGGCCAAGAATATAAGTTTCTCTCAGACGTTGTAAATATCAGAACCGAACAATATCGACCAGGCGTAAATTTGTAGATACATTCTAGGTTTTGGCAACACAAAGTTCATAGGCAATGAACGGACAAACAATGAACAATCTTCTTATGGAGTTATCATCTATTTTTTGTCAATACATACCTAATCTCATGAGGGCATTTGAAAAAATTATAATTCGTTTTCTTAAATGATATTTCACACATCAAAATTAAAGAAGTCTCTTCTGAATTTAATAATTCATTCAAAATATGTTTTTACAGACTCATTTCATTCGTAATTGGATAATAAGTGCTGTGAAAATCTCTTGAGTTCTGTAAACTAAAACAGTTACAGTTTTTGATGACTATGGGAATGTTAATCATGTGGAATGTAACGTTTTATGGAAGTACATCCTGTTTGAGGGGAAAGTAAAAATGTCGCTTTGTGTTGGGGACTTTAGATCTTCAGAACTTACTCGATATAGGTCCTAATTTTGGATTTTGTGTTTTCACGCGTGAGCTGATCAGTTGACTTTGCGATTACAAAGCCCATTCGGAAAATCGTTGACTATTATTAGTTGATGTATTATTTTAGTACGCTATTTTTGTAGCTCTCCGAAGGACGTTTCTATGATGTATAAGTAAACTCGGTTTGTGTGCTTGTGAACCTCATATCCCCTTGGTGCTTGTAGAATACACTTTCTACGCCTTATCAAGACATCTTGATATAGTTAGCAAGGCCGGCGACAATAGAATCAGAATAGCCTATCGTGGCACTAGACTATTTGTCTTCGCCCTCGTTTACCGAGTAAGGTGAACTCGTAATAGTTTCAAGCATATCAATTGACGACCATATCAAATTGAGAAGCAGATTAACGACCATCATCAATGGTTATTACGTTACAATGAATAAATGTACCAACACAGAAGAGATTTTGCACGTTGAATAACACCCTCCTTTATGCGACATAGAACCCATAACCTTCGTAATTATCTTCTGGGTTCTACTATACTAATGAGTATATTGTGTAACATGAATTGCTTGTGACACATTCCTTAATTGAAGCGAATATTGTTCAACAGTGAGATTTCTTTTGTAAAACATGTTTATCCATCTCTCTATTTGTTCTTTTTCAAATTCAGCAGTAAAAACGGGTGACAACATTACAGATTTACTTTTCTAATTGATAACTGACATGAACGAAACATCGTACTTGACAAGAAATAGATATTTGATAAATATTACATTTCCTACAAACAGCAACACTCAAAATCTATTACTTCTGTTTCTTAAAATTTAGAGAAAATATTAAAAAATGTTGTACAACGATTAGTTACATTTCAGGATATTCTGGTAAACACTTGCAACCATCTGTTATCTGAACATGCAAGATCAAGTTATTAAAACCGATGGTCCATTGCAATCTGATTGACAGGATGCGATCTTTATTGAAGGAGTAGAGAAACGAGAAAGTGATCACTATTCAGTGGTCAGAAGGTATAACTACCTCGTTCATACAGAAGTTCAGTTACTGTCCACGTAACAACATCTCAGACTGTATAGTTGGGTGATGGGATTTCGATCCTACATGGACATTAGTGAATCCAAGTTCATGGGTACACTTTTTTGATGAAGGCCGACTTGCATGAAATCTTGGTGGAAGACGAGGTTTCTTGCCAGGTACCTTCAATCACATAGCTGGTACACACACTCATTTACAGACTGTATATTTGTCTACACGTTTCTCAACTAGTTGATATCAGAACACTCAGTAATTTGTCAGAAGGATATACGACTCCAGCTTACTGCCTCAGATGCTTATTTCTTTCGAAAAGTGTTTTCAGTCAATGTTTCTGAAGATCAATCATTCTATTTTCATTTTTTAATGTAGGTTTGGTCAGATGCTGGAACACAAATCTTTTTTAGTTATGCCATTGGTTTAGGAGCGTTGACTGCATTTGGAAGTTATAATGCTTATCATCATAATTCAATTAGGTAAGTGCAATCATTACAACCATACATTATTGACAAACATTTTTAGTTTTGTTGACGTTTTTCTGATCTGAATAGTGACGAGTATTTTGTTTCAATCCAATTTCTAACATAACAAATTACCAGAATATTGAAACTGAAACATATTTTTTCACTCATATCTTTATTTTAATCAATAACCGCAATGAATTGCAGATAATTCTTGATACATTTTGACTAATGAATTAGAGTGATCGAATGACCAGGGAGTAATATTACAGTTGAGTTCATCAGTATCATTTCAGTCACTGATTATGAAGTCAATATACATATTTGTTTACTGAAACATTTTGTTACATCCTAGATGAGTGAAAAATTAGGACATAATTTCATTGTTTCACAGTAAAATACACTTATTGATCAAGATGGTTGATATAAACTGTAGAATGCCATAGGATAATTAAATTGGGTTTAACTTAACCGTTCACTAACTGACTTATATTAGCTATGGGTAAAGATATCATATAAGAAACTGAAACATTAATGAAAATGATATATTTGGCATAATTTATAACACTGTGTAGATACTTATTGTTATAATCCAGAGTACAATGTACAACATTCTTTTAACCTACCACAATGTTCCGTTTTAGTGTAACTTATGCCTTATTAAACTTTGGGGAGAGAGGCTACATTGCTAACTAGACTCTTATAGTTTGTATGCAAATAAAGCATAGAATACATGGCAGATTAAGTTGTGTCTTGAATAATTACATAACATCCCTGAAACATATGAAGTGACTGTCTAGACAGAAACTTTATATGTGTGTAAATTATGATGAAAAATAATATGAAATAATGTTATAAATTGTGTGTTCTCCAAGAAACATTTTGATGTATTCTTTTTCTCACTGTGTGTATTTGTATGGTGAGAGAGTACATTTAAAATTGACTGTTTTCTCTTCGCGCACTTTTTGTTTGAATAAAGCAATGAAGTACTGGAACATGTAAAATCTTATACTCGTTATTCTGAACGGCTTATTCACGAGAATGAATATAATGACAACTGTACGATATAACAAAGAATCTCACTGGAAACCATCGTAAACCACAGCGGTCAGTAAAAAGCAAGGAAGGCAAAGTAATCAACAACACTGAAGAACAAAGAAACAGGTGGGTAGAGTACTTTAAGGACCTCCTGAATAGACCAGCTACACTGAACCCACCCAACAGCGAAGCAGCATCCACGAACCTCACAATCAATGTAGCCCATCAACAATTGAAGAGATCAGTATGGAAATCAGACAAATCAAGAACGGCAAAGCAGCATTACCAGACAACATTCCAGCTGAGGCAATGAAAGCAGATGTGGAAGCAACTGCAAACATATTTCACATTCTCTTCCAGAAGATTTGGGATGAAGAACTAGTAAAAACGGACTGGAAAGAAGGATACCTGATCGAAATACCAAAGAAAGGCGATCTCAGCAAGTGTGAGAACTACAGAGACATCACTCTTCTCTCAATACTAGGCAAAGTCTGCAACAGGGTATTATTAAACATAATGAAAGACTTTGTCGAAGCCCAACTTCGAGATCAGCAGGCTGGATTACGTAAGGATCGATCGTGTACTGACTAAATTGAAACATTATGGATCATTGTAGAACAATCAACTGAATGGAATTCACCACTCTACAACAAATTCATTGACTACGAGAGAGCATTCAATAGCGTGGAGTGGACAGCACTATGAAGCCTTCTTCGACACTATGACGTGCATGAGAAGATAGTCAACATATACGGAATTATCATGATGGATTAAAGCGCAAAGTTGTGAACAGAGGACAGCCGAAAGATTCGTTTCAAGTGTAAACCGCTATCAGGAACGGTTGCTTAGACTCTTACAAAATTACAAAATTTATTTGCCGTCTTATATAATTTGAATTTTAACATTGTTGAAGTTTACTTGTGTCACGTTTCTAAATGTCCAATTGTCTAGTTTTGCAATGATATATAATTATCGTCATCGCATACTTCATTTTTGCAAACTGCTTGCTTAGTTTTCACATGATCTAACTTTGCAGATGGAGCTCATGTTCAGAGTTAAATAACAGGGAAACCGGTGCTAGAAAATTCATTCTAAATCTGCTTTCATAATACAAACTACTT
>OX103979.1:64162129-64241004 GCA_944470395.2 Schistosoma turkestanicum
GGTAGATATAGAGATGTTCTATTTAACTGTACATTGTTTTACAGTGCTGTCATCTTATGTGATTTCATCCTGTCGGAGACGTTAGATCCTCAGAACTCACTTGACATATGTCTTTATTTTGCATTTTATTCATAGGCTGATCAGTTGACATTGAGATCGAATTTCCCACCGGGAAAATCCTTGGCTGTGATTGGTTGGTGTGTTATTTTAGGATGCTGTATTTGTGACTCTCCCAAGGACGTTTCTATGATGTATAAATAAACACGCTTCGTATGCTTGAATTCATTGTGTCTGCTGAGTGTTTATAGAATATACTTTCTACACTAGATCAAGACTTTTCGTTAGTCATCGGATCAGGGTGGCCTACCTGGACGCTGGTTCATTGTCTCGTTCTCGTTTATTGACTTAGATGAACCCGTAATAGTTTCAAGAATACCTAGTAGCGAACGTTTCACATCTTACGGAGGAGAACTGTTGAATTGTTAATAAGTCTATGGTTAAACTGTTGGGTTTACATGAATGCCTGTTAACATTGGAATAAATTTCAATTCCATTTAATTCAAAACTACTAATGACCCTATCCAATTCTAAACGTAACAGATTCTCAGAATATTGAAACCGAAATATTCATTTTCATTTTTAATGTTGATACTAGTAGGTAACACCAAATGAATTGTAGATAATTATCGATAAAGTGTTTTATCGAATAATCAGGGTGTAATATTACAGCTGAGTTTATGTGTGTTATTTTAGTAACTCGTTACTCATTCATTGTACACATATTTGGCGAATGATACATTTTGTTACATTTTAGATAAATTCAAAACTGAGACGAAATTGGATTATTTCACAGTAAAGAGAAAAAAACTATTTTGAAATTAATAAGAAATCAATATTCACTAGCAGTCATATGCTGTTTTTATGATTCACATGAAAAACACAATGATTAATAACATTAAATTTGTTGAATGAAGTAAAAGCATACTTTGATTTCGAACAAAAATAAGCTATGAATTCTGTATCAATAGGTATACGTTATGTAAATGATCTCATATATTCATGGTGGCCGATGCCTCACTAATTTCGTGGCTGTCGGTATTCGATGCGTTCTCGAACTTCGTATGCTACTCGCGCAAAATCCCCAGATCAATCAAAGTTAGACATTAATACCGTCGAATGCCGGCGCAGTGGTCCAATTGTTAGGCGTTCACGCACAATACCGAAGATCCCGGGTTCGAATCCTGCGAGGTGCAGGATTCGTGGATGTGCACTGCTGATGAGTCCCATACCAGGACGAAACGGCCGTCTTTCAGTGCTTCCAGGTTTCTAATGGTAGTCTAACAATGACTGATTGATGATTTCAGATGTGTAAAAACACTAATCTCCATAACTCTAATTGAAAACCGTTACTAAATAACACCTCACAGTTGGGAAAATCAGAAGAGCAAGACGAAGTGTTGAATAGGTCTTATTTTGGCGCACTACAAATAGACCACAGGCATGTAGAGTGAAAATCAATACGCACACAGGATCATGAATGAATCATCGAACTATTTAAGAGCGCTAACATTAAAGCGAATAAAATGAATATGTACGTATGTAGGCGGAAAGCAATGTTCAATCATGCCACCAGCTCATACAGACTAGACAATAATCAAAGCCGCCAATGGTAAATATATAAGTTATTGCTATACAAATGACTCAGCTATATAAGTGAATTAAAAGAGTTTAATAAAATCAAATAAGAACAAACTGAAAGGTATATATGGCGGTACTACAATATTTACTGCAGATAAATTTTAAATATATCACATCATGTCAAATAATTTCAAACGAAGAAATAGTTTCTTTCTCCATCGATGTAATATTATTTAGAAATCATTTTATTTTAAAAGCCGAAAAATGATTGACAATCAATCAAAAAATGGAGTGATTGATAACTAACTGTCATAACTGTATGATTTAAGTGATGTTTTTTCGTCAGTGATTTATATCAACTAGGTAGAAATAAAACAAGGTATTTTGTAGTGCGGCGAATAAATGGCCAAGAGAAAATTCTGTCAAAGAATATCAAAAAAGAACTATGATTCAAACATACATAGTGACGTTAAAATGTTAAAACGGTTTCGTATTTGGCAATAATAACTATAATAATAGTGATAATAATAAAACCTGAAACTATAGTTAGTGTACCTACTATTAAGCATAATAAGCGCATTATTGTTACTTTTAAACTGTTAAAAAAATAACTTCAATCCTAGAAGATGATCACCGTTGGAGAGATGACTGGAAACAAACGTTTTTCATCGAAAATGTAAAAACATGGTGGAGAAAATTTGTAGCTCAGGTGGATGATTGTAGTGGTGTTTCATTCTCTGAGCTGGATGCTTTGGTTGTGAAGTTTTCATTGTTCTTCTGAATAACATCATTGGAACAAATTTCAAATAGAAGTCCATCTGAAGTTTGTGTCGATGATGTTGTTCAGATGAAAAACAATGAGAGCTTCACAACCAAAACACCATCCAGCTCAGAGAATGAAACACCGCCACAAAATTATAAGCAAAACTGATATAATCAGTTAACCGAAGGTTTTATTTCTTAGTGGTAGTATGACTAACTAGATATATTTTTCACGAAAAATAAGTCCATTCTATTCATTTTTAGTCAATTTGAATAGAGAGAAGTAGGAATTTTCTTTTCAATCAAACACAATGTTTGATATTTCTGTATAGATTTAAAAGTCTCTTTTTTTCAAATGATAAATAATATCATTTCTGTTATTGTTGGGGATGTTAGATCCCCAGAACTCGCTTGATAAATGACTTATTTTGGATTTGACGTTTACGGGCATGGATTAATCAGTTGACCTTGAGATTTCATTTCCCACCAGGAAAATCCATGGCTGTGATTGACTGCTGTGTGTGTATTTTAGTGTGATATTTTCGTAACTCTCCCAAGGACGTTTCTATGATGTATAATTAAACGAGAGTTGTATGCTTGATTGTATTGTGTGATTGCTGGGTGTTTATAGAATATACTTTCTACGCTTACCAAGCCTTCTGTTTACAGCTTGCGATTCAGGGTAGCCCATCTGGAAGCTGGTTCATTGTCTCGTCCGCGTTTTATTGACTAAGGTGAACTCGTAATAGCTTCAAGCATACCAAGTGACGAACATAACAGTTATTCAGTCACTAATGATAATCAGTTGGAATTTACTGCATGACAAGATCTCATTGTTATAAAAAGAGTTATTCTATTTGAAACAGTCAGCGTTAATGCAATCGTTAGCTTGTTGATTGAAAAAAAATTGGAATAGTGGTTTATTATGCATGTACATACTACTTCCAGCAATTCAATTCAAAAATTTATAATTAATTCTCACGATTAAGATGAACGAACAATTCACTAATCAGTGAATGGGTTCTTTCCACTTTTTCGTTGATTCTACATTACTCATGGTTGGTTCAGTCAGCCAGTCAGTCAATCAATCACAGCGTAGAACTTCCGACGTACGTACATCAGTTCAGGTTGCCATACCACATTAGCACAGAGACGCAACTGTCAATTCAAATCCAATAGTGATAGCGATAGCAGAATTATTAACAGTAATGCAGAAGATTAGGGTTCGAAGATATGAATCGTGGGTAATTATTGCCGTATGAATTCAATAAGACATAACCATGATAATAATCTGAAATTCGTCCACATAATATATGATTATTCGATTGAAGTGAATAAGCTTACACTCTTCTTATAATCAATACATATTTGAAAGAAAGTCGAATATTATTGACAGATGATATTCGAGATGAATTAGAAAAGATTGATTTACAATATCATGAAAAGAGAAAAGTTTTATTATTTAACATACAATAGATAAAAGTTACAAGACAACTGATTCTTGATATTGTTAATATACTGTCTTGTTTTACAAACTCAGAAAGTAACTAGTTTTATATGTTCAATAACTGCTGATAATACGTTACATAAATCAAAGTCAATTTGTCTTATGCTATCGGAATCACAAGTCTCAGAAAGATTTGTAAAGATATATATACTTGCAGTAACGTCTAAATTAGTATGATTTACTTTGATTAATAACACATCTTGTCCAAACAAAACATACTACTAACTATTCGTTTGATTTTTGTAGAAAAACGTTTAACATTTCAAATTTGTGAATTACTAATCTTTTATGCATCGATGAAAATCTATCCATTACTAAATTACATTCCTTCGATTCTATAAACGATACCCGTTTGACTAAATATAGGGATTATGAAATAAAATTCAATAAATAATTTTGATTGATATACATCAATGAATAAAGAACAAAGTGTCATTATGTACATCGGTTTTTTCAAAATTTCTATTTTCACCCAAACGAAGATTTGATTCATTAAAAATATATTTGAAAACATGCGTTCAGAGAAGTTTCTACTAGGAAATATTTTCTGAGAAAACATTTTTCGTACGATTAATGTGATCTCTCTCGTTCCAGTTTACTCTGTCAGAATTTGCATAACATTAATAAGTAGAGTTGTTTATTCCCCTCAATAACATATCGTACCAATATGTAATTTTTCGCATTTCATCAATGTCAAAGAGCACCATTTCATTTAAATGGTTTTTGTGAGTTTTTCAAATTAGAACTGACTACATTCAATACTATCTAATGTAAGATTCATTTTTGAAGGCTTTGTTTGTGAAAATTCCTCCATGTATACATTTGTATTGTGTCGTTATTCATTCCTTCAGTTGTACATTTTGTTAGTCTGTTTGATTCCATTTTGAGATGATAATATTTGTATTTTATTACAGTTTCTATTTCTTTTACCTTCACTGAGTTTCTATGTTTCTTTCTGAACTGAACTGAATTTATGTTGTTTAGACAGATACTTAGTCATGGCGACAGCCATATTGATTTGTTCCTCTTTTAATTGGATTGCTTGGTTTGACTGGAATTGTGCATTTTGATTGTGAATTGAAGCACTCTTCCAGAATTGGAAACACTCTGTGTTATTAAGCAACCAAATATTATCTGTCGAACGAATCTGATCAATCCAGGAGGGATAGAATATCATTTATTTGAATAATTGAACAATTATTGATGGGATAACTGACTGGTAATATTTGTTTAGGTAATGATGTAAATTTATATTTATGATGATTAGTAGAACCGTTATTTACCCAAATCTTTTGTTTTGATATCAACTGAGCAAGACGCGTATCTAAACTACCTGGACAGCTATTCCTCAATCCAAATCTCAGTTTGGATCCTACATCCACTAATGTAATAAATTATTTGATTAGTTATTCATGCAGTAAAAATAGAGTTTACTAAAACAACAGATAAATATGTCAAAACCTAGTTTCGATATATTGAATTTAGTATGTTGTAACCATCGAAAACTTGGAACAGACGAACATTGCTTGTTGATGTCACGTCTCATACCACAGTATACAAAGAGTATAGATGAACATGATTGAAAAGGGAAGTTAGGAACATCAATGCTGTAAAATAAATAAACTTAAGAAAACTAAATGAAAAGGAACTAATGTACAGGAAAATAAATGAATTATGATGATGCTGCTATTAGGTTGTTATTTTCTGAACTAATCGGTAATGAGCTTCGGTCTGATTGATAATTATAAATTTACCTACAATGTGAAAATTATATCCTCTATATCATTTTAGGTGAACAATATTCAATTTATGTCGTTATAGTAATTATGTATTTGTATGTAAAAATTACCACTTAAAGGATTGTATTTTAAGTCTAGTAACGACATGATTATTGTGACTTGTTTAAGAATATGGTTTAGAGGCGTCAACAAAATCTTTATTGTACCAGACTTTCATGTTCTCATTAAACATCTCAGTTGTTGCACATTGTCAGGTATAATCAACAAGACTGCAAATCTAACGGAGTCCTTATGTACGTAACAGCGATAACTTACGCGGACAGTAATAGAGGTGCTCGCCTCAAACATAACGCTGACGACACGCAGATCACACTTACAAGCTTACAAGAAGATACTGATTGAATGAATAGAATCAAGTCGTTGACACCGATTTCAATTCATACCATTCAAAATCATTAACAGAATGGAATCTGATTTTACAATCAACTCATACAACAGTCTAGACTTATTATGTCAGTTGGTTGATATACATCACAAGTTGTAGTATAACTTGTAGTTGTTGTTGTTGCTAAAATCCAGCTTTTGAAAAAAAGTGACAAATTCTTTTTATCAAATCAAGAATGTAGTGCACTTTTTTATCACATGTTAATTATTTCATCAACAACAGAAGAATAATAATGATACTATCAATTTATTCACTGATTAAATATTCGATTTT
This sequence comes from Schistosoma turkestanicum, assembly GCA_944470395.2. Classification (NCBI taxonomy): domain Eukaryota; kingdom Metazoa; phylum Platyhelminthes; class Trematoda; order Strigeidida; family Schistosomatidae; genus Schistosoma; species Schistosoma turkestanicum. The sequence continues at coordinate 64,168,494 of OX103979.1, forward strand.
TTTTCACCAAAGGTACAAAACAAGTTGAGTTAAGTTTTCAAAATATTTCACTGAAATTTTTCTCTTAGAAAATGTGACTGAAAAAATAAAATTTAACTGAAACACACATTATAATCATGTGGATTTTTATTATTATTATTATTAATATTATTACTACTTATTATTTACTATTCATTATTTAAGTAGATCAATCAATATTTCACAAAAATCAACCAATCAAAACAATAGGTCATTGTCATCTGGTGCTACTTTTTTTTTCGTTTTGTTTTAATACGTGTGATTGGAAAGTAATCCAAGGGAATAAAAAAATACCTTAAAAGTGCTCAATCGCTATTGTGTTTGATCATTTCAATATGTCAGATTTGAATAATGTGACTGGATCAAATATTGTAAGTTGAATTATTGTTGTAAAATATGGACTGTTGTTTAATGTAATTGAATAAATAAATCGTTTCGGTATTCATTATGACAACTCTCTATGTTGAATCATCGTTCTCGGGTGTTTCTCTATGAATTAGACAATAATTGACTGATATGGGGTTATTTTTATTGAAATGTTTATTATAACTCATTTAATTTTTGAAACCATGAATCGATCAATGTTAGACCACCATTAGAAACCTGGAAGCACTGAAAGACGGCCGTTTCGTCCTGGTATGGGACTCCTCAATACCGAAGGTCTTGGGCTCGAATCCCGCGGGGTGCAGGAGTCGTGGATGCTCACTGCTGAGGAGTCTCATACCAGGTTTCTAATGGTGGTCTAACATTGATCGATTCATGGTTTCAAAAATGTGTAACTTAACAATTTTCACAACCCCGTAATGCGAATTCATTTAATGTAATCGACAATTCTCAGACTGATTATTTTTATCGCCTTCATATGGTAAAAAAAATTCGATTTGATGATTAGTGATGGAATTGAAAATTCATGTTACATAGTCTCTGTTAATTTGTTAACTAAATTTTCAAACAAATTAACAAAGTGCATCTTTTAAGCTAATATGATTTAATTGCAAATGTCACCTTATCATTCTAGACAGCATTACCATTACGTACTTCACTCAGAACTCTTTGTTCACATTTTAAATATCATTCTACAGGTATCTGACTACACAAGTCAATGTAAATTCATTATAATTAGTGTATAAAGAAAGTCACGTATAAACATCGAATGGCACTTATGAGTGAAAGGGTCATTCCACTTTTAACATGAGGTTTTGAATAATAGGTAAAAAGGTAATTAATTTGACGGATTCTATATAAAAGTACTTTTCTAGATCAACACTAAGTAATCCAACTTGCATTCTCATTCGGTACATTCAACCCTCGATTCATAATAATACTAGTTAGTTCGAATTCATATCATAAGTTATATTTTGGGTAAAAAAATTTTATTTTGCCTGTGACTTGCATATTTATCACGGTTCTTACATACCGCTCAACAATGACTGATTCATGATTTCCGTAATAAAGAACAATCTCTAAACTCGACAATGAAAAATTGTACAATGTGCTCACTAGTGACTAGCTTCGTGAGGAAATTCTTGGAATTTTAGTGAGAAGATGTGACCAGTTGAGCTCAAATCTATCGGCTGTAGGTGGCAACTACCGAAGACAAATGAGTGAGGTCGCGCGAAATTCCCAGATTGATCAGAGTTAGACATTAACTCTACTAAATGCTGGCCAGGTGGTTTAGGGTTTGGCCGTTTGCGCGCAAGACCGGAGGTCCCGGATTCGAATCCTGCTAGGTGCAGGAGTCGTGTATGCGCACTACTGATGAATTTCATACCAGGATGAAGCGACCATCCAGTGCTTCCAGGTTTCTAATGGTGGTCTAAGAATGATTCACTCATGATTTCAGTGTTATTATTATTGCCAAACTTGAAACAACTGCTTAGTCCACATAGAATTCATTTTCTTTTAGCCGTAAAGTCTTCATACTCATCATATTTAACAATTACTAACACCCTCTAATGTAACCTAAAGTTTACTTATAACTGTGGAACCTAAAATAAGATTGAATAAAAACCGTTTCTACGTTCAATCATTCCTGACTCCGATAAGTTACTGAATAACATTTTTCATACTCACAGAATAGTATACCATGATAAAAAATTATCTACAGTTTTGTGTACTCAATCACCATGAATTACTTATGAGTTAAAATAATTCATATACTCTATTTAATAAACTATAATTACCTATTTTATTTGAACACGTTGTTAATATTGGCAAAAAAATTTTCGGAAAATTATATGTAGGTCCTAAAGTTGAAAGAAGGTTATCAGTGAAGTTGCTAAACCGATCGCTAGTTTGGATCAATCGGTATCACATAAACTTTGTATTCAATTTTCAATGATTTGAGGACGATGAAGGGAATTTCTTACAATCTTTAATAACTGTCGTGTAAAAAAATCCTCAGAAGAATTATAGTTTCCTGTAGCTTCAAAAATGTTCTTTAAACCTGTTTCTATACCACTTTAGCATATTACTGATAAGAGCAGATGCATACAAAATACTGAATTTGAATGATTACTAAGAAATTCTGACTTCTTTCTGATAAAAGCTGAATAAAACTAAAATGATTATATTCAAAAGTGTATCGTTGGTATTTAGTAACCTTAGTTTTAAAACGGAGGATATTGTTAGTTATTTATTTTCTTTGTAAAAGCAAGAAATTTTTTTTTAGAACACCGATATATTTTTATTCATTAAGTTACTCATGGAATGCGGTAAACTTGATCTAAGTGTATTTTTCTTAACATCCTCACAATAAGAGAAAAAATGGTTGTAGTAAGAGCATTTGCAAAATGGTGTCTACGAAACGAGAAAAAAAGTAACTAAAAAAAGTCGAAAGTATGGCAAGTCATTAATCTCGTATTTACAAAAAAAAAGTAGTATACAAATTTCGTACACTTTGGTACACTTTATCTAAGCTTTTCAATCCGAAAACTACAATTTTCTCTACTTTATTCTAGAAATTTTTACATAAGTCAGTACCTTCTAGATTGATACCTTCTTATTTCTTAATACTTAATCGTTTCACAACAACTCAGAGACAGTTTGAATAACTCAAGATTCTTTTCTTCTAAACCTACTGAAGGTAATTTAAACCAGATGTACTGAAAAGCCTTGCTACTATCTAGGCACATGTTTGCTCACTTAGTTGGTCGATAATCTGTCTCTCCATAAAGGAAGATCAAATTATGTACTCATATGATGTACAACGATAATCTCTTTCGTTAAATTTGACAAACCAGTAAATTTTCAAGCTAATTATATTTACTGGGATCTTTTTAAATAATAAATAAAACTAGACATGCTGAAACTGTTTACATTATTAGTGGTTTCTGGTGCGTGATAGTAACGGCATCAATAAACTCCATAAGATTAAATAAAGCTAGGATGTTTATTAATCATTTTGAAAGATTGCAAGATATCAATCTGATATTTCAGTCAGTAAACGTCTCTTGGATACAGGATATAAAACTGATACCCTACAGTTCTTCAGGGTGATAAATAGACAACCAAACTCCAATCTTCTGAAATTTGCCAAAGCCGTTACTATAAGGAACTTGAAACCTAATCGTTGTTAATCTTTCCTTACCTTCGTTACATCATCAGAGTTCGTTCAATTCTTTTTTCAATTAACTACGACAGTATTCCCCAACCAACTCTGTACTGAGCCTTCCTTTTTAGTTTTGTCCAATTACTGTTCAACCTTCACATGTCTCTCTTCACTTCTCGGCCAAGTATATTCTTTGTTTTCCCTCTTTTCCTTGGCTTTGAGTGTTCCGAGTGGAGGCTTGTCTTGCGGCGTAGTTGGGTGCCTTCCGCAGTTTGTCCTATTCACCTCTACCAACTTTTTCCCATTTCTTCTTCAACTGCAATCTGTTTTGTTCTCCTCAACAATAGATTGTGGTTGATGGTGTTTGAATAATATATGAAGAGTTTCTCACACCTGTATCTTGTGGATAATGGTTTTCATAATTCTCTAAGTTTCCACTCCATACATTAGAACTGTGTTGTTTTTTGAATTGAAAATTGTGACTTTGATGTTGGTTGATAGTTGTTTTGAGTTCCAGATGATCGTCGGTTGTAGAAATGCTGGCTTTGTTTTACCAATTCATGTCATGACATCTGCATCAGATCCACCTTGCTCAGAACTTCTCCACGAAGTGTGATGGAGATGATCGTTGGTGCATGTTGCGTTGTATTGAAGGTTCTTGCTTTATCCCTTCCGTATGTTGAGACGCGATTCTGCTACGGCCGCTGCTGCACTGGTTTTCTCCTTTTGCATTTGTTGCTGTTTTTGAAAATAGAAGAGCTTGATCACCAGCGAAGTCCAGGTCGTCCAGATGCATCCGAGATGTAATCCATGCTTCACCTCAGATTTTAACGTCTTCACAATCCAGTCGACCATCAGAAAGAAAGAGGAAAGGAGAGAGTTAGCAACACTGGCTGATGCCGGTCTTCACTTGGGATGAACCTATGAGCTGACCTCTATGTATGATCTTACAGTTCAATCCGTTATAAGAATGCAGTATGATGTTGATTATATTCTTACGTACACCGTAGTGTTGTAGAAGCTGCCATAACGGCATCCTGTCCACTCTGTCGATTGCGATCTTCCATACAAAGGCATTGATGAACAGTGGTGAATTCCATTCAATCGACTGTTCATCGATCATCGTTAGTGTCAAACCTGATTTGGTCGGTTCATGACCGATCCTTACGGAGTCCAAGATGCTGATCTAGATTTAACAATTCTCTGTTGAAGACTTTTCCTGGCAAAGAGAGAAGAGTAATGCCTCTGTCGTTCGAAAGCTTTCTAAGATTTCCTTTCATGGGATTCTGATGAGGCGTCCTTCTTCCCAGTCTGTTGATGCATATTCTTACGCCCGAATCTTGCTGAGGGGAGTGTGGAAAGTCTTCGCAGTTGTGGCTATGTCTGCTTTCAGTGCCTCTGCTGGAATGTTGCCTGATCTTGCTGAGTTGCAGTTCTTGATTTGTCTGATGACCATGCTGATATCTTCTATTTTTGGTAGGTCAACATCGATTGGGAGTTCTGTAGATGCTGTTTCAGTGTTGAGTGGGTTCACTGGGGGCTGTCGATTCAGTAGTTCCTTGAAGTGCTCTATCCGCACGTGTCGCTGTTCTTCAATATCGGTCACTGCTTTGTTCTCTTTGTTTCTCACTGGTCAATCTGATTTACGATGTTTTCCTGCGAGCTTTTTCATTGTGTCGTACAGTTTCCTCATTTTCCTTCCCCTGCAATTTATTCTACTATCATTGCTTGTCAGCTTTATTTCTCCTCTTCATTTCTTCGCCTTTCTGTGCTCTTGCTTATACGATATTGGCTGCTGCCTCCCAGTTCTTGAAACAGAGGTCTATTCCTTGTCATGACATGCTGAGGTTATTGATTACTTCCAGTTATTCTTTACTGCAGTTTCTTCATCATCAATGAAGATCTTCCAACTTCTAGAGTTTAAATGGCTAGAACTTATTTTTCTGGTTGGCATTTGTTTTAAACCATTGCTATACTATACTGATATGTACGATTATAACAACTTTCAACTAAACACTTTCACGCAAATAATTTCAGTCCAATTTGTAGTACTGATTTTAAATGTAATGTAAGCAGCTGATGAGAACCAAATGAAATAAAATCAATTCACTTTAATCTGCTCAAAACTCTGCTCTTGTCCTCTCCAATCACCGGAACTTATTATGAAATTTTTAAATTACTGCAGCTGTTATACTTTATGATTTCAATTTGCGCTTAATAATCTATCTTCAATCATTGTATATCCTTGAACATTTAAATTCAACTTGTCAAAGTATCTGACAAATTGAATTTATGATAGTTTTGTTTCACTAATGTACACACTGTTTATAAGCATTAAACTATAAAACAATAACTGAACGGTATTTCTTAGTTTGTTCACGTGTTATTATTTTATGAAAACTATTACTCTTACTGATTAAGGTTTATACAAGATTTTTAAACACAAAAAACAGCTTCTAATTAAAACTGATTCAACTTGAATTCATCAATTGGAAATGACTGATTAAGTTAGAACCATCAGAGTTTCAGTTTCTATTGCAAAAATGTCTATACATGTTTTCTAATATTTTTTCTATTCTTAAAACTATTTAATATCAATCGATTTATGCACACATGAAATAACATTATTCTTCATACCAAGTTTTAGTGTGTGTGTGTGTGTGTGTCAAGAAAGATTATGTTAAGCATATTTCTTTAGATGCTGGAATGTCAGTTATTAAATGTTCACAATAATTTTAATTACAATGTTGAAAACTTTATCAGGTTTGTAGTTAGCCCTTAGACATTGATTGGTGTGAAGTGTAAGCATGTATAAGAGAATCTGGAATGGGTAAGTGAGCAAGACGAAAAGTGGAAATATCAATTCAGTAAGTGCACACAGTTTGCTTTGGCATTCAGTAATGTAAGTCGACAGACTAAGTAAGATATAGTCATAAGGTTATGAAAATCGATTAAATGAAACTAGCAGTTGGTAAGGTTTCAAATGCCACTGCAAGTAATCCCATTCTAAAAGTATTCGGTAGTTAATTTACCTTATGTAAAATAATTGCTATTTCTTCTAGGGAAAAAATTGAAAACTCAATATCACAAAATATTAACACCTACATGAAATCGCATTGATTTACAAATGATTGAAATGCAGATCTCATGTTCACAGCCCTAGTGAACTAACTACTAGTACTACTTAACTTTAGAAAAAAACAAAAAGTACATTTGAATAATGAATGGATATTAATAAAACTGTTATGTTTTATTAATAAATCTGGTCAATTCTATCTACGTAAAAGGAAGTGATTGAATTATTTTTGATCATGTGGTGTACACATAAAAAAACAAACAAACATACATATTCTGTAGTTTTAAAAAGTGTCACATGATCAAAAATGATCAAAGACCATTTATCCGTTTGTCCATAGGATTTTTTAGGACAAAATGAAATTCCATAAATAATTAGAGTATATAAATATATTTTAAAAAAAATTAGTCCATTTTATAAATTATGATAGAACAGTGAAAAGACGTCATAGATCTGAAAAATGTGATGTATTTTCGCTATACATTTCGAACAATCTGGTCACATATATACTTACTTGTCAAGGCATTTTATATGAAAATGAATAACAGGTCTACCGAAGACTGTGTATGAAGTTGCGCAACTCGGTGAATTCGATCAAGTTAGACATTAACACCGTTGGATACCGACTCAGTGGTCTAACGGTTAGGGCGTTCGCGCACAATACCGAAGGTCCTGTGTTCGAATCCTGCGAGGTGCAGGAGTCGTGGATGCGCACTGCTGAGGAGTCCCATACCAAGACGAAAAGGCCGTCCAGTGCTTCCAGGTTTCTAATGGTGGTCTAACATTGATCGATTCATGGTTTCAAAAATGTGTAACATTCTTCACAACCCCATATTGCAAATTAAATAAAAGTTCAAATAGACGTAGGGTGATAATTGTAAATTCAGGAGAGAGAAAACTAACATAATGTGAAAAGAATAAGAAGGGGTAGGAAAATTGTCACATTACCCTAGGCTTAAAGATTACCAAAGTAGATTCAAGGTTATGACAAATTGTTTCTGCGCACATAAGGTGAGTTTTAATTTTTTAATAGCCAAGGACTCCATAAACCTCAAAATTTGTCCTTCAACATTTCTATACAATGTTTTGAAGGTTGTCTTGATTTCAATCTTATGCCCTGTCTCAATTATGTGTTTTGTGATCGATGAACATGGTTTTCTATTTCCAACGCTAATCGGCTCATCTGACATTAACTTATTTTGAAGCCACTTAAGTACATGTTCCATAAGCCTTGATTGCAAAGTTCGATTACTCTTCCCTATGTATGTGTGTCCATACAAACATGTAAATTGTTAAATGCAATGGGATGTGATGTAATCATTCGAGCAACGTTTAGGTATATGTGAAATCATGGACTTGGTCTTTTCAATGATAATCAGTTTAGCAGCGTTGTATGTGTTCTCTATGGCTGCTTTTAGTCTCTGTCTTAAGACTAGACCATTTTCTTCACCTCTAAATGGTAAAGTGATATAAACCTTTTTCTTCTCATCAGAATGAAAAACTTGCTTTTGTTTTAACTGATCTCTACACCTAGTGATATATTTCATTCAGTTTATACAGAATAGCGTTTAGAGATTTTTGAAAAGGTTCAATTAGAAAAAGTGAATTTCCGAACTTCAGTAAGCTCATTTTTAAAATGATTATCAAAGTTGAGATCTGTCTCTGTCTATAAATCATTTATTAATTGCAATAACAGTAATTAATCATAGTGGTTAGAATAAACAGTTGCGAAAAATCTTAGTTATCATTTTTAACATCGTTGAAGTTACTAAATAAGCTTATATCATATCTGTTAGATTGGAACGGATTCAGAGCCGGTATGTTATTGTTGGGGACGTTAGATCCCCCTTGAACTCACTTGCTAGAGGTCCTAACTACGGATATCTTGTTTTCGCGCATAGGCTGATCAGCTGACTTTGCGATTACATTTCCAAATAGGAAAGTCCTTGACTATTATTGGTCAACGTAGTATTTTAGTACTCTATTGTTATGGCTCTCCCAAGGACGTTTCTATCAAGTATAAATAAACTCGATCTGTGTGCTTGTCAACTTCATATTTTCTGGGTGCTTGTAGAATACACTTTATACGCTATATCAACACTTCTTCCTGTTCTTAGTAGGGCCTTGAGTCGCCCGGATTAGAGTAGCCTATCGTGTCACTGGATCATTTGTCTTAGCTCACGTTTACCGACTAAGGTGAACTCGTGATAGTTTCAAGCATATCCACCGGCGAGCATAACAATTATCTTGAGAGTAAGGTAAATTAATTATATTTTTATGGTTACTAAGAACGGCAAGTATAGTGATAATTCAAGTGCGATAAATTAAATCAATGTAGTTTGTTAGAGCTAATAGTCTTTTGAAGAGTATCAACTGCGAAGAAAACTACTGTTAAATCTTCATCCTGATTACTTCTAACCACTTACTATCAAAGTATAGTGCATGCCAAGCAGGCGGCATATTCTAATTACATAGATATAGCTCAATTATTAATTAGTGCAAAAATCTCGGTTCTAGTTTAATGAAAAATCGACCAGATAAAGCACAGAGTTAAGAACTCTGACAAGTCACAAGTATTTGAATTTCATAGGAGAAACATTTACTGAGAAATACAAAAAAGTCTTATAAATTAGTGCTAGATAGTACAAATTTTGGGTCTAAGAATCCCTATTGATTCCCTGCAATCTCTCGATATCTAGGTTATAGTTATCTGACGATTGGTTTATCATTCTGAGAGTAAATGGTTATATAATAAATACTATATGTATGTAATACTGAAGTGCGTTAATCTGATGAATAACTGAAACCTTTAACAAAGTTATTGTTGATTTTTATCATTCAGTATTAGTTTGCTAGCCATTTTAAAAATTCCCGTAAGATACTACAGTCGACTGAATGTGCAACTTTAGTTTATAATACAATCGTATGTACAGATAATTCATTTAAAAAGTCCGATTTATGTTATAATCATACAACCTATGTATTTGATAGTGTCAGGTTAATAGGAATCACTGAAACCTGAATATATTCATCTTTTAATCTGATCCCTTACATGTTTGTCATTCTCTGCTACTAGATTCGTGTTTAAGAACTCATGTTTTTATTATATATTATATCTTTATATCACATTTACTGGTCTTCTGTTAATTTCACAATAGTTTCATTTTACAACAACATCTGATTTACTAAAAATAAATCATAGATAAATCTTTTGTTTGTCACATGAGCGAAGATCAAATAAGCTGTTCGAATTACGAACGCATGATTTATATAATTCAGTTAACATTAATAATTGCTAATGTGAAGCCATTTTATTATTTTCTGATTAGACTGGATGCAATCAATATTTTTCTGTAAATGTTATTATACAGTTGTAGAGATCATTGAGTTTTTATTCAAATCACTGATCAACCAATGTTAAACTACCATTAGACACTCCGATAATTCGCTTGGAGTTTTAGTTAGAAGCCGTGATCAGTGGAGTTCAGCAGTGTGAGGTGTAAGGCAGTTACCAACCGAAGACACTGGATGAAGTCACGTGATATCGTGGATTAAATAATGATAGATATTAACTCCGCTAAGAGCTGGAGGTTCACGCTCAAGACCAAATATCCAAGGTGCGTGTTCGTGGATGCACACTACTGTTTAGTCACACATTAAGACGGAATGGCTATCCAATGCGTCCAGGGTTTCAACGATTGTCTAACATTGTTCAGTTCATATTGATAAAATTTTTCTGTAACCTAAATATTAGTTAAAACAATAAATCGAGTGCACTGAAACACAGTATTTCCTAATAATTTTAGACATATTTCACTTACAATGATTTCTGTATTTTATTTTTAGCTTAAATTTTCACCAGAAGAAGCAGAAAATATCATTAAAAAAGTAAGTGAATGAAGTTTTGGGGCTTTTTTGTTTCAAAATGTATTTATCAATCAATCAATCAATCAATCAACCAATCAATAATCTTCTTTCTTATTTCTTCTAGTGTATTCAAAATATCATTGGAACTAGTTCATACACAAATGAATCAGCTAAAGAATGGGCTAGAACTATTGTGGATAATTGTAGAAGTGATTTAGTGAAATTGGGCAAACCATTTAAATATGTTGGTAATTCTATTTGATTAATCTAAAGTGTAAATTTTGTTTTTTTTAAAAGTCAATTGTACTATAACTCAAAAACCTGGATCTGGTGTATATAGTGCTGCATCTTGTTATTGGGATACTGCGAAAGATGGTAAGTTCAACATTCAATGTAAAATTAAGTGATGTTCTATATTATTTGGTTTCACAAAATTTTAGCTATATATTCATTTGATTTAAACTTGAAGATCATAGTTATAGGGGAAGATAAATATATGAAATCATGAATTGATCAATGTTAGACCACCATTAGAAACTTGGAATCACTGAAAGATAGCCGTTTCGTCCTGATATGGGACTCACCAGCAGTGCGCATCCACGACTCCTGCACCTCACAAGATTCGAACCCAGAGGTTAGGCGTTCGAGCGCAAGACCGAAGTTCTTGGATTCGAATCCTGCGAGTTGCAAGATGAAACGGCCATCTTTCAGTGTTTCCAAGTTTCTAATAGTAGTCTAACATCGGTTGATTCATGATTTTATTTGTGTGACTTAACAATCTTCACAAGCCCGTAATGCAAAGATACATATGTAAAATAAATTGAATTGTATACAACTGATTATATTCGATTTGAAGTTTAAAGTAATCTGAAATTGAATGTATCTAATTTAGTGAAATTTTATTTCAACAGTATTCCATAAAGTTTGAAACTATAATTTACGGTTGTCACATGACCTTTAGTCAAGAGTCAAATACTTGCTTACACCGACTGAACTAAGAGTAATTAAGTAATGTTTCATTATTTGGGAAAACTTCCCATTATTAAATGTAAGTCACTAGAATAGATGATGTTCGAATCAAAAGGTCGTAGATACTTGATGCTATACTGAAATCACTTAATTATCTATTTCACTATACTTGAGACACTTTGAATTAATAAGGTCACACTTTCATCTTGACCTAAGAACTAATATTTTTGGATGCCGACCCAGTAGTCGAGAAGTTAGGCGTTCGCGCACAATACCGAAGGCCCCAGGTTCAAATCCTGCAAGGTACAGGAGTCGTGGATGCGCACTACTAATGGGTCCCATACCAGAACGAGACGTCCGTCCAGCGCTTGCAGGTTTCTAACGGTGGTCTAACAATGACTGATTGATGATTTCAAATGTTTAAAAGCACTAATCTCCATAACTCTAATCGAAAATATCCTAATCTTTATCGTCGTAAAGTAAGACGAGACAAAATGTTACGTAACAGATGTTGCCTTTGATTAGTGCCCAAATATCTTTCCTACGCAGTAATTAGCACAGATAGGAATAAGCATGAAGTGTGTTTTTAAAAATCTGTTGATATTTCGATAACGTCAAATATGTTAAGTCAGAGTATATAGTTAATAGGTTTAGGGAACTTAGTGACTTGAATCATATTATTAATTATACACAAAATCATCCGGAAATTGTTATGTTGTGACGGAACTAGTTTAAGCTAGTTAGTGCAACTTAAGTCAGCATATTTAAACAGAATAAGGAATAAAAATATTCTTTTCCAATCGACGTCGAGGTGACTTACTTAAACAATGGATAAACATAAGGTTTGCATTGATGAAAGGTTTTCGAAAAACCGCATTCTGAGATGGTTTAAAAAATTTGTAGCTCAGGTGGATGACTGTGCGGGTGTTTCGTTCTCTGAGCTAGCTGTTTTAATTGTGAAGCTTTCATTGTTCTCCTACTAAACAACATCATCATCAGCAAAAACTTCAGATCAAAGTGAAGCATTCGAAATTCTCCACATTTGGACCTGTAGTTTGTTCTGTTAACTTCGATCTTGACTGATTGATGTCGGCCTTAAATCGGTCGTTGTTTGCACCTTTGTTTTGATTGTATCCCCCAGCTCAGAAACAGATCAAAAGGGCGATACAAATAAAACAAAGGTCTAGACAACGACAGATTAAGGACCGACATCAACCATTCAAGATCGAGGTTAACAGAACAAGCTACAGGTGAAACCTGGAGAATTTCGAATGCTTCACTTTTATCTGAAGTTTGTGCTGCTGATGATGTTGTTCAGCAGAAGAACAATGACAGCTCCACAACTAAAACAACTAGCTCAGTGAATCAAACACCACCACAAACCGCATCCTAGTAGAATATTTAATTACTCTAAAAAGTTTATCAGTAACCGAAATTATGAAGAATATCTGTTAACAAAAAATAGTTATCATAACCTTTATCAAGTCTATTCAAAATGATAAATTAATGTTATTTTAAGTAGGACTTAGAAAATAAGACAAAATGTAACCAGTTTGTGAATTGGTTGTTTTTTTTGGTCTTTACCGAAGTTTAATAATTTATCAGTTTCAGATTTATAGGGATTTTGAATACAATGATATTTAGATTGTGGTTAGCTAAAGTTGTTTGATAATTATGATCATAAATTCCCTTAGCCCTAAATCTCTTTCCCATGATGAATATATATATATTTGGTTTTTTCAAAAAACCAAAAAAAAACAAACATTTATCATTTATCATCAGAAAAAGTTAAGAATTTTGGTTAATTCTAATAGATAATGATTTCAATAGCCATTGTATATAAGAAGAAACAATCTTGTTCAAAATCACTGACTGTAAACCATAATATAGTTTGCTGAAATTGTACGGAGTATTGTATTGTGTTGGACTTTTTCTCTTCCAATTATATCTTGGTTAACCAACAAGTCTGCTGCAAAAGCACTCCGCTGCTTTTTAAGCAATACAAGGATTCTCACGGTAGTCGTTTAGTGATCACCCCTGCCCCATACGGGAACGCACATTTTGTCTAGATTGACCAGCAAACAAGTCGGACGTCCAAACAGCACGTCCAATCAATCCGCTACCCACAATCCCCAATCCGCATGGGCGGCAAGGCAGGCTTACTCAGCGGGACCTGGCACCCCGAACGGATTACCGAGCCACCCAGCAGTGCACTAACTAGCAGCCGTTCCAACCGTCTGGCCTCCAACTGCCTTGTGCTGATACAATCGATCGGAGCCCTAAGACCTCACATGAAGCTAAAGATTGAGTATGTCCCACAAGGTCAGCCGGAACGTACACCCTCCCATGGGGTAGATGTCATGAACTCGACCATGCGCATGCACTCAGCCAAGCAGGGTTAATCCCACTACATAAGTGGGCAGACATCATTTGCGACCAAGTATTCTTTCAACTCATGATCCTATAACCCAACTGGAGACCCTTGTTTAAGGGACCTCGACGCCAGTTGATACACTACACCGAGATGCAGAGTGTTTGGGACAACCACATAGGGTGGGCGTCAATATTCCAAGATCTTTACGGATGCTTTCCCAAACAAGTCGTGTGGGGCCGCCTCCAAGAAAGCTAGAAAGCTATATCTCTTTCGAGGTATTTGCTACTACAGGAATGATAGAGGGAAGGTCCTCTAATCATTAATTCAATTTCCCTAAGCTCAGTGGGAGGGATTCAGACCTAAATGCGTTTAGTCATAATCCTCCAGATTGGTACAATCCTAAGCGTTCGGCTTTTGGCCGCAGCGCTGTAAACAACGCCACGTTGCCTGACGGGACGACGAAGAGGTAGCCGCCACCACTACCCCCGAAAGGCTCCATTTATGCACGTCACATAATATACCCAAACAGTTTGATGACGAGGCATTTGGCTACCTTAAGAGAGTCATAGTTATGTTGGATTTTTTCTCTTCTAATTATATGTGTTATTCAGTTAATGATGTTTAGTACCCCGTTGTGTAACTCCGATTCGGACGAATGATGCAGTATGTAATGAAAAACATCTTCCCTTCAATTTCTGTATATTTTACAAAAGTGAACTCCGTTTGTGAGACGGGGGTATAATAAGCCAAATACAAATTCTTGAAGACAGACATGAGAATAAAAAGCGTACATGCGGAGCGAAGCGAAATCGAATAGGCGAGTAAATCAACTCAATGCAATGAAGCATGACTAATTATTTATAGCCAGACAAAATAGGCTAGGCGTATAATGAGTGGAGTAAGCAATACATATATGCATTCAAGTAGAAAAAACCAGGGTTTTAGGCGAATAATAAACAAGATCGAAAGATGTTTGAGCAATGACTCGAGAAGAATGGTTTAGTAAAGTTGTCCAAAAGCTGGGACAAGCTCTGTCGCCTCGATACATTTGTACACACTCACACTGCACAATATATATTTTATTTTTTTATAACTGAATTATTAATCTTAAAACTATAGTAAGTTTTTTTCTTTCTGATTTTTTCTAATCTAGGTAACTGTAAAGTGAAATGGGAGAACAATCATGTTTATTGTATTGTTGTAGCATTCGCAATTTCACTATGATCAAGTTTATACAGTGAGATGACAATACTGATAAAATATTATTCGACGTGTTGGCTTACGGTTAGAAAAAATGTTAACTTGTTTTAAAGTCATATATATATATATAACAAAAATCTACCCCATCACTTGAACGAGAAAAATTCATGTTATATTTGGTAACTTTTGAAATAAATTATTTTTTTTACTACTCAATATTTTTACAAGTAGTGATATAAAGAATTTCAAAAAAAATATTCATCGCAGTGCTTAGCGATAGCTGATTTTCTTAAATCATTTAATAAAAAATGAACTTGGTATACTGATGAATAAAACTTCAATATAAATGCAGCATACAATGTTCTAGTAATTTTTTGAACGGCACTTCTGTATTTTATTTAAAACTCTTGATTATTACTGAAAAATTCCGTTGTTTTGGGGAAATACGTTTATAGGTACTTGACTCGAAATGACTGCTCGATACTGGTTCGCTTAATACTTATCATGATTACTTTGTAGATCTTGGATCAGAAGTTCATAACTTTCAAAACTGACTTTCGAGAGTTATGAATATTCATCAAATCTACCTTTCAATTAGTTGATATTGAATATCAAGATTAGGGAGAAATATGTGTAACCATATTACACATCTAATACAATTAACTTCAACCCTTCAGTAACATACTTTTTTTTGAGCCTCGTGTTTAAGATGATACCAAAAATCGTATTAGAATCTAGATCTGCGACTGATAAATATGATACCCTGTTGCTCTGAAGTATGAAAATCCACAAATTCAAGGAAATAAAATCCAGTTCAAGGTAAATATATTTTTTAAGGACTTTCACTTAGTTTATACTCACTTTAATGTTGTCAATATAATCTGAATAGATTTAGGATCCCATCATTCAAAGGCTAATTAAGAAAACATCTTTAGTATGAACATAGTTTGATAAAGTAGTAACAAAAAGTAAAAAAAGTCAGTTAGTGAAATGCTCTTTACTTATATTTTACTGCCATGAACAACAACAAACTAGTTTTTTTGTAAGGTTATTTCAATATAAAATTACGTCTCCGTCTCATTACTTGCCAAGTTTCCAGTAAATAAAATTGTTATAATTAGTATCAATAAACACCACAGTTTTTTAAGAGACCATTTCAACAATAAAATTAAAGATATTCTGACTCCATAGATATATACATTCGTTGTTAACACTGTTTAATTTGACATATTTCCTTATTGTCTCTTATTGATCAGCATTAAAGTGCTTACTAACATTTTCCTCTAATTTCTGGTTACTACTTAATACATATTAAAGTAGTCAACTTATAAATAGATTTTATTCTACTAATAGAATTCGCCAAATTAAGACGACAGTGTCCTGATTATTTATCTCTTAGCAGTGAACAAAAATAAAATCTTTCACAATTTATGGTGGTTGAAATCAAGCATCTACGTACCCATAAATTATGCTCATTTCCGAATGCAAAAAAACATAAACAGTATCTAAATTTCAGCATTGTTTGTCCACTGCAATATAAGCGAGGTTTGATAAAATACCTCTTCAATAGAGCTCAAAGGATTCGCACCACGGATACATTTGAATATGATGCAAAATTCTTAACTGGAACATTGATTTCAAACGGCTATACGCTAAAATTCATCAATAGGTGTAGAACCCAGTTAAGACAAAAGCAAGTTTTTCATTCTGTTGAGAAGAAAAAGGTTTATATCACTTTAACATTTAGAGGTGAAGCAAATGGTCTAATATTAAGACAGATACTGAAAGCAGCCAGAGAGAAAACATACAACGCCGCTAAACTGATTGTCATTGAAAAGACCAAGCCCATGATTTAACATAGACCTAAACGTTGCTCTAATGATTACATCACATCCCATTGTATTTATCAATTTACATGTTTATGTGGACACACATACATAGGGAGGAGTAATCGGACTTTGCATTCAAGGGTTATGGAACATGTACCTAAGTGGCCTCAAAAGCAGTTAATGTCAGATGAGCCGATTAGCGTTGGAAATAGAAAACCATGTTCATCGATCGCAAAACACAATTGAAACAGGGCATAAGATTGACATCAAGACAGCCTTCACAAGATTGTATATAAATGTTGAAGGACGAATTTTGAGGTTGATGGAGTTTTTGGCTATTAGAAAATTAGAACTCCCCTTATGTGTGCAGAAACAATTTGTCACAACCTTGAATTTACCCTGGTTATCTTCAAGCCTAGGGTAATGTGACAATTTTCCTACCACTTCTTATTCTTTTCATATTACTTTAGTTTTCTCTCTCCTGCATTTACAATTATCACCCTACGTCTATTTGAACTTCTATTTGATTTGCATTACGGGGTTGTGAAGATTGTTAAGTTAGACATTTTTGAAACCATGAATCGATCAATGTTGGACCACCATTAGAAACCTGGAAGCACTGGACGGCCGTTTCGTCTTGGTATGGGACTCCTCCTCAGTGCGCATCCACGACTCCTGCACCCCGCATGATTTGAACACAGGACCTTCGGTATTGTCCCGACCGTAGCTGCTACCTTGACGTGGTAGTCGGGCTTGCCTATCGTGATGACCCGACCGAGCTATACTGGCTGGAACACATGTTCCTCAAGGTTCTACCATGCCAGATAGGTCGATTGGAGAACGATGAGACTAAAAGCAGCAGCTAGCCAAGGTCTGAGGGCGAAGTTGTACTGCTGACTGTGATGGAGGGGTGTGACAGCAGTAAGGTGTTTCTCTGGGACAACCAGCATCTGCAGCGATGCTGCCTTCTCACAAGGAAGGAAGGGTTAGAAAAGGTCGGCCCTAAAACTGTCACACCTCCCCTAACTCACGGATTTCCGTCTCCTTGGGTAAGGGTGCCCACTAAGGGCCTTTAAGAACGGAGCTAATCCTCAAAAAACATTTCATAAAAAGGCCGTGCGTGACCGGCCTCAAGCAGTTGTCCCTTGGGCTCTGCGGTCACGCACCAACACTAATCTATCTTCCTTTTCAGGTTCCTCAAGAAACAACCTTCCACGGTGTGGGCAGCCGGGAAGTGACAACCGCCCTCATACCCATAACAGCACGCGAGACCGAATTGGTCAAAATCAAATCCTTCCTACACCCCCTAGTACCTCTCTTATCTCCACGACTAACTCTTCTCACATTCATTCATCACAGTGTACAGCTAATGCAGACGATACGAGTTCGCGAAACGTCGTTCCTGGTCTCCTTAAACCCCGTTCCAAACTACATGTTGGAGCATTCAATTTACGGACATTGTGTCAAATAGGGCAACAGGCATCATTAGCTAGGACTTTAGAATCTCGTTCCATCGATGTGTGCTGCGTCTCGGAAACGCGCATACAGGATCCGAGTAGCATCACTCATTTTACCTCACCATGTCAAGATAAAGAAGCAGCTCGATTTACTCTTCGTGTATCCGGTAGCCCTGATGCTGCTTCCCGCGGTCTTGCTGGCGTAGGCATAGCATTGAGTCGTAGGGCAGAACAATCTCTCCTTGACTGGATCCCAACTAGTCTACTATAGTCGCTTGTGCGCTGTCCGACTAAACGGGACAGTAAGGACTCGGAAAGATAGGGACAATCGCCGTTGCCTCTTCGTCGTATCTGCCTATGCCCCCACTGAATGCACTTCAGACGAGGTTAAGGATGAGTTTTACAGAAAGCTTTCGGACCTCCTCCAAAAAGCTAGGCGCTCTGATATAGTAATAATGGCTGGTGACTTTAATGCTCAAGTAGGTAGACTAAGTGAGCAGGAGAGACACCTAGGTGGATGTTATGGTGTTGCGGCTCAGAGAACAGACAATGGTGACCGTCTGTTGCAAGCATGCTCAGACAACCGCCTATTCTTAGCAAACACTAACTTTAGGCATAAGGAAAAGCATCTGTTGACCTGGCGACCTCCAAAGTCGTCTCAACGTTGGACTCAACTAGATCACATCGCCATCAGCCACCGATGGAGGGGTTCGATAGAAGACTGTCGCTCGTTCTGGAGCACATGTCTAGATTCAGATCATGCCCTAGTGCGAGCGCGTATTCGTTTGAAGCTTACTGGGCGTAGGAAAGACACCGTAAGAAAGCCTCTTAGGGTTTTACTTAATGATAATAAGGCGAAAAATATATTTCAGGAACAACTAGAAAGACAGTTAGGGTACCATTTAAGCGATTCCCATCCGGAAGCAGGATGGAATGATATCAAAAAGGCTGTGGAAACAGCAGTGATATCTGTAGTAAGGTTGACCATAAGGCTAGAATGAAACCGTGGATCTCAGTAGCATCCACCGATCTGATGGATGCCCGAAAACTCATCCCACCTGGCTCTGAACATGATGAAGAACGAAGTCAACTTAGGCGCAGACTTATGAAAAGCCTACGTAACGATCGCGAACAGTGGTGGGTGGCGAAAGCAAAAGCGATGGAAAAGGCAGCGGCGATCGGCAACAGTAGACAACTTTTCCGACTTATCAAGGAAACTGGTATTAGGAATCCTAGTGTAAGTGAGACTATCTCAGAAAATGACGGGACTATTATTTATTCTCAATCCAGGAGACTGGATCGATGGGCAGAACACTTTAGGGATCAGTTCAACTGGCCTCGAGCCACTCTTCAGTTACCCACGATCTCCAGTCATCCTGAATGGCAAATCGACGTAAGTCCCCCTAGTCTTAATGAAGCTGAAAAAGCGTTAGGAAATCTGAAGCAAGGACGAGCTGCAGGTCCTGATAGACTGACCCCTGAGATATTTAAGGATAGTGGTCCAGTTTTAGCAGCTAGATTGACTGAGATCTTAGGTAGAATCTGGGAACTGGACGCAATCCCATCCGACTGGTCTCAATCACTGATTGTCCCAATCTATAAGAAAGGACAAAAGTCTTCTTGTGACAATCACAGAGGAATAAGTCTAACTAATATAGTATCTAAAATATTGGCCTCAGTAATACTTCGACGCTTAACGAAAGCTCGTGAAGAGCAGACTCGAGAAAACCAGGCTGGTTTTCGACCTGGACGTGACTGTATAGACCACGTCTTCACACTACGACAGGTCCTGGAACACAGACACACATTTAGGCGTCCTACAATAGTTGTCTTCCTGGACCTTAAGGCGGCATTTGACTCTGTGGATCGTGAGGTTCTGTGGCAGTGTCTGTCATTGAAAGGTGTACCAAATAAGTACATTAACCTCATACAAGCTCTCTACTCAAACACCACTGGTCGAGTGAGGGCTTATGGCGAACTGTCACCGGAATTCCTCACTTCAAGTGGTTTCCGTCAGGGATGTCCACTTTCTCCATTCTTGTTTAATTTTACCATAGACATGCTCCTAGACATAACATTATCCTCGTCTGAATTTTCTGGAGTAGACCTTCTACCAGGTGGCTCGCTTATTGACTTAGAATATGCCGATGACATAGTCCTACTTGGTGAAGATGCTGACAAATTGCAGAGTCTTCTGACTACCCTAAGCAACAATGCAAGCATGTTCGGGATGCGGTTTTCCCCGTCGAAATGCAAAATGTTGCTTCAAGACTGGGTTGCATCGGCACCTGAACTAGTGATAGGGAGTGAAGTAGTCGAACGTGTAGACCGCTTCACTTATCTTGGGAGTCTCATCAGTGCCGATGGCCTGGTGACTGTCGAAATCTCTGCTCGGATACAGAAGGCTCGATTTGCTTTTGCCAACCTGCGTCACTTATGGCGTAGGTGAGATATCCGTTTGCTGACTAAAGGACGAGTGTACTGCGCAGTAGTTCGCTCCGTCTTAATTTATGGCTGTGAAACATGGCCAATGAGAGTAGAAGATACTCGTCGGTTACTGGTTTTCGATCATAGGTGTCTTCGAAGCATTGCTCGTATATCGTGGGACACCTGAGTGAGCAACGTTGTTATTAGGAAACGGGTACTAGGTAAGAATGGCAGATCAATCGATGAAGTGGTGAAACTTCATCAGTTGAGGTGGTTGGGACACGTGTTGCGTATGCCTAACCAGCGACTGCCTCGTCGAGCTTTGTTTTGTAGTGTAGGAATAGGTTGGAAGAAAGCTAGGGGCGGCCAGAACAAAACATGGCAGAAATCCATGAAGTCATTGACGAGTGGACTTAGCCATGTCGGTAATTGTCGACTACCTGGTTGGGGTCCGCGAGATGATAATAATCGATGGTTTGAGACCTTGAATGACATGGCTCAAAATCGTTCGCAATGGCGCCGATGCATTTATTCTCTGTGTTCTCTCAAATCCTAATCTTCTGAGTTATTCAACACCTCAAGTTTTTACTTTCTAAACTTATCTCATTGAGTCATACTTCGTGAATAATATCTTCTAATTCTAACCTCTCCGATTACTTCTAATACCTTTACTACCTCTTCTACTATTGGATTTGAATTGACAATTACATTTCTATGCTGATGTGGTATGGCGACATGAACTGATGTACTTACGTACGAAGTTCTACGTTGCAACTGACTGACTGACTGACTGACCTTCGGTATTGTGTGCGAACGCCCTAACCGTTAGACCACTGAGTCGGTATCCAACGGTGTTAATGTCTAACTTGATCAAATTCACGGAGTTGCGCAACCTCATACACAGTCTTCGGTAGACCTTTTATTCATTTTCATATAAAATGCCTTGACAAGTAAGTATATGTGTGACCGGAGTGTTCGATTCAATTGCAGTTATAGAGATTACGTTCATTTTCTCTCACCTTTATTTACAGTTATCGGCTTATGTCTATTTGAACTGTTATTTAATTGACCTTTTATTAATCTTCATATAAAATGCCTTAACAAGTATTCAGGTGTGACCAGATTGTTCGAAATGTGTGCAGTGCAAATACATCACATTTTTCAGATCAATGACGTCTTCTCACTGTTCTATCAAAATTTATAAAAGGGACTAATTTTTTTAAAAAACAAACTATTTGGATCCTTTTTAGCGAACAAAACTATTAACCTAAAAGATCTACTGAGAGATTATATCAGATACACAGGACAGGTAATTAACTAGTCCCCATAAAATTTTCAGTGTCGACTGAATAATAAATTTAACATTCTTTACAAATTAGATCACGAGTATAATCCTTAAAATATCGCGAATATAGGGATTAGTTTTGCAGTATTTCTTTATGAAGATACTATAGGATATAAAATCTGTACTGTTTTTGAAACACGGTATTAATATTGATTCGAATCACTTTACATTATATTGTTTCCGTTAAATAACAGATTTAAATATCATTCTGATATTCGTACATGAGGCAGTATAGTATAGTATATCACAATCGCATAAATGCTAGGGTACTAACTTACTGACAGGAAAATATGTTTGTTACATTATTTATACAGACTACAAGATTGATAAGAATTCTGCCTTAAGGCATATTCATTTGTAATGAGTACTTTATATTACTTCTCCCCTGTGTATCTTTCATCAATTTTCTATCAGCTGGTTTTTGTTGTACTAATGATCCATTCTGTTAGTAAAAACTATGATACTTTATTCTGGCTACTTTTACCTTTTATTGCTTATCCTTATTTATGTTTCAATGTTTGATAATGACAAATAATGAATGTGATGGCCATACATTTTCTGTTGAGATTCAGTCGGTAGAAGTAAGGAATATCATCATTCTGCGTAAATACGGTTATGAATCTACTTCGAATAAGTTTATAGTCTTTAATGTTACTGTGGTGGCCGAATTTGTTGACGTCGGGATCACCATTCGTGTACACTGGCGAGCGAATCCGCCAAAGAATGAACGAAGCAGCGAATCACACATGAATAAAAGCGACAAATGGTTGACAAGGTCAAATGACAAGTGGGACATGTCATGTGAGTTCATACAAACCAGACAATAATAAGAACGAATGGTACATATAAATTGTTGCACTACAAATGGCTTGGTTAACCGAATTAAATGTAAGCAAACTCGAATATATGTAGCGGCACTACATTACATTGTTAACTGGAATTTACGCAGAATAAACAATAGCAGTTGATTTAAACAATCTAATTTTGAAATGAAGTGACAGAATACTTTAGTTTTGAACAATTCTGAATACTATCAAGTAATCGAGAGTAGTAGGACAGTAGTATTATAGTAGGCTTTGTGCACTACACTACACTACATAAATGAAATTAGCTGATAAAAAAAATCATAATAAATAATAAAAAGTACGCAACAGAAATTCATCATTATCAATTAATTCAATGTAAAATCATATAATCATACAAAGGAAAACGGAAATTGTTTACAGTCAAATTGCATCGGCATATTAGCAGTATTATATTAACGGTAGACATCAATGAAATTAGCAGAAATCGACATTCTCTACATTAAAAATGATAAAATGATTCAAACAGCTTTGATCTGTTTTTAATTTCATTATCTAATTAAATACAGATTGTCGCATTATTATTGTATTCTTCCTAACATCGTTAATCATCATCAGTCTAGTTAATTTCAAAACTGTATTGATCACACAATCAATGTTCAACTCATATTGATCACCGTTCCCTAAAAGGATGCAACCAAACGCTATGAAATGAAGGAAGTAGCTTGAGACACCTTCCTTTATTTAAACTCATAATTTGTATGACTATACAGATAGAATACAAGACAATAAATCATAACTTATGGCTAATCAGGGGATTATCAACAACAAAACTAAATATTTGATTTATATTTAATTGACTTTAACATGGAGCGGAAACTTGGAGAACTACAAAAGCCATCATCCAGTAGACATAAGTGTTTATTAACAGTTGTCTACGCAAAATACTTCGGATTCGTTGGCCAGACACCATCAGCAACAACGTACTGTGAGAGAGAACAAACCAGATTCCAGTAGAGGAGGAAATTAGGAAGAAGTGGTGGAAGTGGATAGGATACACACCTAACTGCGTCACGAGACAAGCCCTCACATGGAACCCTCAAGGCAAAAAGAAAAGAGGAAGGCCAAGGAAGACATTACACCGAGAAATAGAGAAAGATATGAGAGGAATGAACAAACTTTGGACAGAACTGGAGAGGGAAGCCCAGGACAGAGTTGGTTGGCGAAAACTGGTGGGCGGCCTATGCTCCATTGGGGATAACAGGAGTAAGTAAGTAAGTAAGACTTTAACATGCTAACAGTAATAATTATTCTGTTAAAGTACATCTGTTCTTCTACATAAATAAATACATGGTAGGATATAAAAATTGATTTTTCTTTTAAAGAAAATGAATGCTCCATGTATGTTACACAATAATTCACAGTATTCTTTTACAATTTACAATTATATTCCTAATGATTAGTTAAAAGCTTGAAAAATAACACATTCTAATAGTCAATGAAAGAGAACTTGAAATTCAATAATAATAATAATAATAATAATAATAATAATAATAATAATAATAATAGAAATTTTTGATGTTTCGTGACTTAGTGTAAAACATTTATTATTCAAAGCGAATAAATAAATTACCAGCTCAGATAAACGCAATTTTAAGTGGTAAAAAAAGGAACAAGGCAGAATACTAAGTTTAATCAAAACCAAATTATGCCTGATCATGCCAGTATCATAACGAAAGTTACGGTTGTGGTTGATTCTGTATGAAACATCATTGAATGAATTTGTATTTACGATGGTGAATATGAAAAATGTGAAATTTGTAATGGAATAATTCTGTGTGAAATGAATAGAGTTAAATGTGTACAAGTGGATGGATGTACATGTATCTCAGCTGAAGATTCCTACTGAATAAGAAGAAGTATGCTTATTGAACTCGATTAGTAACCAGCGTTTATCTCTGACTATAATGCTTGTGAATTAACAGCAGTATCGGGACTATCCACACAGAATAGACATAAACAGTTCCAAACCATCACAAGAAGACAATCAGATTTAGAATACTTCACAGATGACACAATCTAATCTGTAGACACAAAAGTTTATGGAGGATATAAACAGGATCATTTCCTCAGTTTGAAATGAAGCATTCCTAAGAAATCTTTGATGGTT
Organism: Schistosoma turkestanicum; assembly: GCA_944470395.2. NCBI lineage: Eukaryota > Metazoa > Platyhelminthes > Trematoda > Strigeidida > Schistosomatidae > Schistosoma > Schistosoma turkestanicum. The sequence continues at coordinate 64,193,579 of OX103979.1, forward strand.
TATAGAAAACTTAAATTCCTTGTATTTTCAAGATAAGTTGAATTTCTTCGGATATATTTTGGTGGCACGATAAAACCATGGCACAAACCGTAGATATTTCATAAGTATTGTTATGTGAACATAGAGGGTTTCAATAATATTGATAAGAAAATAGAAAAGTCGTAAGCTGTTTGTCATGCTAATTTTTCCCTTCGCTTATCCTCAAGGATAACCATTTTGATATCTCTTTTGAATGGATTCAGAGCCAATTATTATTGATTTACAGTTACATAGTTTGATCTTCTATTGGTAAGGGTAATTTAACATTGGTTTTCAGGCGAACCAAGGAGACTGTCCATGTGTTAACATTTCAACGTGAACAGTTTGGTTCAATCCTGTGGTGCAACCATACAGAAAACTGACACCCTGGTAGACCATTTACTAGTACATATATACTGATTATTGCCCATCCATGATCGCGTCAATCAATATGCATAGCATGAACAGGCCAATTCGACTCATCCCGCTTACATGAGTGTCAAACTCACTATTAATAACAATGGTGATATGTAATACAGCATCCTCATGACAATGGCCCTCGGCAATTTAGCAAAAAAAACACTTTTATCAATGAAATCGGTCACCCTGCTAACCGACCTTGTATATGGACTGTTAGAAATACTTGCCAAAGCAATTCCTAGCGATCCTTAATGTTCACAGCGATCCTCTGAAATCATAGGAAACCTTCAGCTCTATATAACAGTATAGCATATGGTATACACATAGTATGGCATGAGATAGCAAGAGATGCAGGCCAGCTTGATGCAAATGGGTTCAGACACATTTATTACTCTTTGTCTCATGTCGGGTAGTGAAATTTTTCACTTTCCGACCATATGAGACCTGAGTTAGGAGTAGTTTCATTAGGTTCTGAGCCAGAAAAATGTTTTCATTGAATCAATGTATAGAACCGAAACCAATGTACTGATAGCGAATATGCTAGTATTAGGTATATGCTTAAATTTACACTCCTATTACAATTCGTTTCAACTAATGTCAGTGCACAGTATTTATTTTTCTGTTAAGAAGTGAATTTTAATGTGATTTAAGAAAATGCTCATCAATTTGAAGAAATTTTTGAGGAGTGCCTTCTAAATCATGACACAGTGTCAGTTAGATACCTGGAATAGATGCATGAAATGATGATATTGGCATAAATAAATGACAAGAACCAGAGATACAGGAGATCGCGTGGCTGCTCCATTTGTTTATTTATCTACAACCCTTCGAAAAACATTTAATTCAAGCATGGCTTATGGGATTTCATGATTGAACTAATGCTTGATGGAAATTGTCCGGACACAGTATTATCTTCCTAAAAAAACATCATGAAACTGTATGTGTCTTCTAAACGGAATACTGGTGTACAAGCATGCAACATCATAGCCTACAACACTTTCGTTCCTAAAAATTTTGATTGAAATTATGGAATTAAACCACCATTGGAAACATGAATTTGTTGTGCACCTCTGTATGAAACATATCAGCAGTGCGCATTAACTACACTACGAGAGGGAATCTAAACCAAGTTTCTAATGGTGATCTAACATTGATCACTCCATGATACCAATGCAACTCAGTAATCTTCATAATTCTATGATGTTCAAAAATTTCGGTTTGAAATTACATGTATCGTCAACGACATTATACTGAGTTAGTTTCAGTATACTGCTTATATACATAGATGAAACTTCGTTAAGAAGATATGTGAAGTCTAATATAGGTGTTAATGGAACATCAGATCTATGAGTTTTAGGTCGCTCATACAAACGTCATGTACTGTTTGATTACGGGGACATGAAATAAACCTTAAGGACACGTCAGTGAAACGCGTTAGTTTTCTACGAAATTATTATGTCTCTGATTTTGATTTGAGTAAATCTTTAGATATATGGTTTTATAGACAGATGTTCAAAAGCTATTTCGTAGACGCTATCATTGTACTGTCATTCTCATCTTTGGTAATGACCATCTTTTTATCCTTATATAATAAGCCTAAAAATCAAAAATTAGTTTTTCTATTGTAAGCAGAAAACTGTATCTCTACTACATATGATTTCAATGAATGAGATTAGCCACCTGAATAATCTTGATTGGAACAACAACTGATACTTTGAACAAGTTGATGGCTATCTGGATGCAGTAGCGCACTTGATAATACTGTGGTGCACGCTACTTATAAGTAGTATATGACGCGAGTGAAAACGTAATTTCTGGCAGCGGTAAATGGGGGAAGATCAAGAAAGGAAGAGTGGGAACACAATGGAATTTGTATGAAACGCATGAATATTGAAATGTCAGACAATGGATTGATGATGGATTGAAGATTTGCAAATTAACCGTTTACCATATGGTTTTCCTATTTTACTGAGTAACTCTGTAATTTTCGTTAAATACAACTCTGTTGCCCTCACTTGTGTTCTCCTTCACTACAATACCTCTAGAGTTTAATGTGAACAGTGCTGCATTGAAGTCTCAATGTGAACAATACTGAGATAAAGATTTGATTCAGATGATATGTTTTAAATAGTACAAAATTCTCATCTTCTATTCCCTAGTTAGTTATCACATATGCTTTGAAACTAATTTCTTTATATTGCTAAACTGTGAATACATAAACAATAGATGAAAATGCATTTGTCTTTTTCTGTCTACACAGAATTATTAAATCAATTTTTTTTAAATAAACAAATTTCAATATTTTTTTTGTCAAGATTAAACAACATTTGATTATTTTTATTTCCTTTTCTTAATATTATATATAATAAACTGTATTGGAAATTGAATAAAAATTTATTGCGCCATTTATAAAAATTTACTATGTGTAGGCTTATTCACATTTGATATTAAATATTCAGTCTGAAAAAAAAACAAACAAAATATTGTCCCAATTTTGTTGACCATTCGGGAATAATACTAATTTATCGAAGTGTTTTTTTTTAATGCAGAACAGAAAAACAGATACTTCATTTATGATATATTTCTAACTTGTATTATATTTTTTCCATTCACAGTTTCATTGTGATATTAAAGTTAAGAGTTTCTTTTTTTTAAAAAAACACTATTCGAAAAAGGAGACAAATTAAATTAAATATTTCTAATGTACCATCCCTAAAATTTCATAATCCTATGGTTAAATATTGATTTTATTCATGCACAAGAGAAAAATGCACATGTCTGGTAGGATTATTGATTAACCAGTATCCTAAAGAACAAAATTATAATGCTCAAACTTTTAAGCCAAATACTGAAAGTTAACATTGGACAGAGTTGAAATTTATCTAGTCACAGCCCGTTTCACATGTTCAGCAAGCAAAAGTCATGTAAATTCACGTGAAAACCCAACTTATGCTCTTGACAGACATTTATTCCACTTATTTCCTTGTTTTGACTATAATGTTTTTTTTTAAAAATTGTTCATTGATTAAAATTTCAAACTTCATAAATAGACTATTCCAGGTTTGTGATGATGTAAGTCAGATAAGTCATTATTTGTATGAAATATTGAAAAGAAAATATGCTTGTCAACTGATATGAGTTCACCTTACTCGGTAAGTGGAGAGATGACAAATAAGGCCGTGCTACGATAGGCTATTCTAATCCGTTGTTCCTGGTAAGGTTAGCTGTATCAAGAATTCGTGATAAGGCGTAGAAAGTGTATTCTACAGGCAGGCACCCGGAATATACGAGATTGACAAGCACACATGATAGAAACATCCTTGGGAGAGCCACAAAAATAGCATACTAAAATAATCCATCAACCAATGACAGTGAAGGATTTTCCGAGTGTGAAATGTAATCTGAAGGTCAACTAATCAGCCAATGAGCGAAAACATAAAAAATCTGGAATTAGGTCCTATTTCAAGTGAGTTCTGCGGATCTAACAAAAGGACAGATCAAGCTTCCATTGATAGACAACTGTTTACGTAGAATTTAGTAATCATGAATACTCTTAGTTCAGCGAAAAAAAATATCGATTCATAGATAGTCCATAAATTAGGGTAAAAGACGATTTTCAATATGGATCTCAGTGATTTAATTATAATTTAGCACGTGACAGACAATACGATTACTGTAAGCTGTCCATAAAAATACTGGTGGCTAGCACGAAACGTGTATTGACCGCTTTGGGTTTAAATAAATTGATCAAGGCATAATGTTAAGAAGTCTTTAATTAAAATCAATGTTAGTGTGTTATATATAGTATCTGAAGAAATCAGGTGTTGAAATATGCTTCATTAGAATGTCAGGAATCAAGCATTTCTATTCACCTGGATGTATATCTGACTATTTGCCTGTTAACTGTTCAATATGATTAAGATATTTAATACCATACCATTTCAATCGTTTGTCTTTTTCATGGTTTCACTATGACTTCAAGGTTAAACAATTGTGCTAGCATATAGTGCAAATCATTTATATAACAATATAGAATCTAATATAGATAAGTATTTGAAATTCGTGTAATAATTCTTTTTCAAATTTCAGCTTGAAAAAAGTTTAACCTTTTAGTCATTAAAGATTCAAAGAAAATCTCCAGCTATGATAAGTATCATTGTTCGTTTCATGTTAAATGTTTCTAAATTTTTCAAGATTTACAATTAATAGTTATCGACCTTCCAATCATCAAACGAGTTAGAATTGATGCATCCCGTGTTAATTAATGTAGATGGATTCTCGAGGAATTCGATTAACCTTGACTTGATACCAATAATTTTAGATCAGCAAAATTATCTGGTTTATAACAAAGTTTCCATCCAGCATGTATAAATCAACAGTATTCAGTAAATATTTTCAGTATTTTTTTTAAACTTACATCATTTTTATGATTGTTTAAATTAAGATCAATGATAAAAATGCTTATTTTATGGCTGCAAGTGTTTTTTACAAATTGTTTACTTGATTTAAAAAAAGTAAACTCGAGATTTAAACTAAACGAAATGTGATTATTAAATAATTTTAGACTTTGAATACTACTGCAGTAGAAGTCAGTAAGTAGTAGTAATAAAGTTTTTGAAATTAATTCATTTTACACAAATGATCACCTAAATGATCAATGGGTTACTTTTTAAACATCAATGTGTTTATTCTTTAATTGAACATTCTTAAAGTGATTCAGTTTAACATATCAATTTTGTTACTGAAATCATTGTTAGACCACCATAAGAAACTTGGAAGCACTGAAAGATGGCTGTTTTGTCCTAGTATGGCACTCATCAACTCCTGCAACTTGCAGGATTCGAACGAAGGAACTTTTGTCTTGCGCGCTAACGCCGACACTCTAGACCATTGAGCTGGCATCCAATGATGATAATGTCTAATTCTGATTTGTTCTAGGGATTTTGCGTGACATCACTCATTTGTCTTCAGTAGCTACTGCTTACATCCGACTGGTTTGAACTCCGCTGGTCACGTCTTGACAGTACAACTCTGAGTATCCCCTCACGAAGCTAGTCACTAGTGAGTATCCTGAATAGATATTTTCCGATTTTATTATTCCCAAAAATATCCACTTTTTACTTAATTGATTATAAACAGTTCAACATAAAGAATAGAAGACAGATCAACATGTAGTTACATTATCCCACAAGAGTAACACCAAGTTGACTCGTTTTAACATGCAGTAATATCAACAGAAAAATGAATAAATAAACCAGCATCTTTTTTAGTAGGCGCGAATACAAATGGTGGAGAAGATTTGTAGCTCAGGTGGATGATTGTGGTGGTGGTGTTTGGTTCTCTGAGCTGGATGGTGTTTTGGTCGTGGAGCTTTCATTGTTCTTCTTCTGAACAACATCATCGGCACAAACTTCAGATAGCAGAAGTGAAGCATTCGAATTTCTCCACGTTTGACCTGTAGCTTGTTCTGCTAACCTGTCGTTAAAGGTCAACAGCAACCAATCAAGATCAAGGTTAACAGAACAAGCTATAAGTCAAACGTGGAGAAATTCGAATGCTTCACTTCTGCTATCTGAAGTTTGTGCTGATAATGTACTTCAGTAGGATAGCAATGAAAGCTCCACAACCAAAACACCATCCAGCTCAGAGAACCAAACACCACCACCGCAAATACAAATACTGACAAGTAGATATATAAGCATTACTTTTAAATGACAGAAATTGCCATTAGCTAATGTTTCTTCATAATGTTGTGATTTTTTCCACGACAAAACTAAAACAAAAAATCTTAATTCATAGATTTTAGATTTGTTTTTTCTCCAGTGAACTTGTTTTAATCTGATTAACGTAACGGAATAACAAAAATTATGTTAATCAGGATTATTCAGTGTAATTTTATATTTAGAAATCATGTAAACATACGTTAAGAAATATTTTGTTGATATTCCATAGTTTATTAATTAATATCTGCTGTATGATCGGATTATATATTTTTATTTGTAATAACCTTTTTTGAGGATTAAATTGTAAATTAGTTCAAGCATTATTTGATTGTAAGTTATTCTGCTGTTGGTTCGCATGCTCAGTTTCATATTGTGTAGAGAGATGACAAATGATTTTGATAATATCGACTAAATCCTGTGAATATAATGTTCCGATAACACTAATCGACAATAATCATACATAAACAATCTTGTTATCGTCGTGATGAATTCAAATTCATTAGTTGAAATCGCGTAATTTGCCTTTATACTTATGGTAACTTTTAAGTCAATAAATTCATAAATGATTCCGCAGATTACTGAATTACTTAACACAATTACAAGGGACTATACTTATTGCTTATATAAAATAAGCATAAATTATGCCGTATCAAACAAACAATGACTTTCTAAAGACAAGTTGTAATCCACTTACGCTGAATACAAACAGAAATGCAATTTTATTATGAACAAACTTCTGCAGAACTTCATATTTTGTAAAATTTAAGTTTGATAAGATTTATTACGTGTTAAATGCCGGAAAAAAAATGTATGTTACAGTACATATATGTGTAAGGTCGTTAATATTGGTTTTTATCAAGTACAAAATATAACGTATATTTATATATATTAGCATTTTCTTTTATGAAACTGATTATACTTGTGCTGTTTCGACTAATCCACTCACCGACAAATAACTTAAATAACGGATGCGCTGTCACCATAGCTACTGCGAGCGTTCAATGTTATCAACAGTAGAAAATCCATAAAAAATAAACAAACTTTATTGTTTTAACTGTAATATTTTAAAATTGACATGAAATATCAGGGCGATAGTATTTCTAATGAATTTTGGCTGTTTAAGCATAAGTTGATTTTGTTCCCATTGAATAGTTTTAACAGATTGGAATCGAATGAAATATTGAACGTTTAACTTATTGAAACGTGTCTTATACAACTCGTTATTTTACTTTTTTTTAATGGAAATAAGAGATTTTATACATACTGTAAATATTCATTACACTAACCTATTCACGATCAATACATATGGTGTCCATCAGGGATTGGTTTCTTTTGGGTAGCCATAAAATAAACAGAGGACCATGAATAGCTACTTAAATCAAGAATGAAAGTTGTCACTAGTAGACTGTTAGGACCGTTACTAGGTATGCTTTATACTATTACAGGTTCACCTTAGTCCATAAACGAGAACGAGACAATTAACTAGTGTCTAGATAGGCTACTCTGATCCGTTCACCCACAACAGCTAACGAGAAGTCGTGATATAATGTAGAAAGTGTATTCTAAAAACACCCAGCAAACATAATGATCTAAAGCACACAGATAGCGTCTATTTATACATCATAGAGACATCCTTGAGAGAGTGTTAAAAACAGCAGACTAAAATAACACAGTAATCAATCACAGCCAAGGATTTTCGTGGTGGAAAATGCGATCTCAAGGTCAACTGATCAGCTCATGTTCGGAAACAAAAAATCCAAATTCAAGGCATTTATCAAGCGAGATCTGGGGATCTAACGTCCCCAAAATAGACATTCATGAAAGCTATGATGAATTAAACCCAGAATGTTTAGGTCTTGCAGTTAGCTAGTTGTTTTGATACCAGTAACCTGGAATACGGTTGCCTGCATTTACAGATCCGATCTATTAGCAATACTTTGCAATCGGCACTCAGTGTTATTGGTAACGAAACTTGCACACTTGACATGGCTTAATATATCGCTGGAACATCAGAAACTTATCTCAGTATTAGCTAACTGGTTGGTCAACTCAGGTGACAAAGATCACGTACAAATTAAGCGCATCTTCTCACACCTTGCCTGAAAAAAAGTATCTTAAGTTATTCTAAATGTGCTTGTAAATTAAAATATGTATAGAATATGGAAGAAACGTTAGTCCAAGCCTTCTCTTGATAGCAATTGAATAACTGAATAGTTTCCAAAGTATCTTTATTAACATTTAAGATCAGTGGAGATTATTGAACTTCTGCAGATGATGCCACATACTGAAAACCAGGAAGTACTGAACATCTGATTGAGAAACCGGACTTTTAATAGTCAGTCTAGCGGAAGACGTTTAATTTCCAGATCTTTTAGCTGAAGTCTAGTGGTGTACAAAAGTTTGCAACATTGGGAAACCATCTCTCATAGCTTGTGGTCGATAATTACCCTTTAACTAATATGACTGAAGTCCATCGTCGAGTTTCCTGCTAAGACAAAACAGCTAATAAACGACTCAGAAGTTACAATGGCCATCTGACAATCTAATAGTCTACATAAACTAATGATAAGTTTTTGCTCGTAAGTTACTAACTTCTTAATAGTGTGGTTGAAATTATTCTGGATGTTAGACAGTTTATCGTGGCTCAATACTTCTAATTGTCTTAACTTAGACAAGTATATCATTATAATCTGACTCAATAGTTTTGAGGTCAATTAATATCAGTCCCATTATGAAATAGTGGAGATAATTTGTAGCTCAGGTGGTGGATTGTGGTGGTGTTTGTTTCTCTGAGCTGGATGTTTTGATTGTGAAGCTTTCTATGTTCTTTTGAACAACATCATCAGCACAAACTTCAAATTGGAGAAGAATCATTCGAATTTCCCCACGTTTGACCAGTAGCTTGTTCTGTTAGCCTCGATCTTGATCGGTTGCTGTCGGCCCTTAAATCTGTCGTTTTTCGCACAACAATCAGTCCATGACGCAATCCATAAAATTATTTTAAAGTTTGTACTTGATGTAATGAATGATTGTGTTAATTAGCGAGTGTAAACGAAACAAGCATTCAACTTTTTCCCGAACACTGAACATCAGAGCATATTTGAAACAATATTATGATCAAGAGATCAGCATACAAATCAAAGTTATAACGTATAGTGATTTATGTGTATGCGATCATGAGTACAGTGAATGTTTTCCGAAAAATACATCATTCAAGCCAGTTGAGGACATTTTAAAATTATTCAGGAATTTATTTGCATATATATTACAAAAAAGAAAGAAAAATTAGACAAAATTTCTATTGATTTCTAATACTTGATTGTAATGTGATATGCATGCAATCAACTCTCAACTTTATTGACATGTAAAACATTTTTTTTTCTTTGAATCGGATTGACTTTCTACATACTGACTGATCAATTGGAAAGCTATCAGTCACTAAAATAATAAGGGAGTTCACTTTATTGAAATGTTGAATTGAAATTAGCATACACCAAAAATTAGTATTATTATTAACATATGGGAAAACATGAGCAGAATGAATGATGATTGATATGCAGAATAGTTTCGATATTCAAGGTCATTCCGAATAAATGATGAAGTTTACGTGTTTTAAATGATTGATATGTGTATCTACGCCTTTAAATTGAAAATTGATGTTAAAATGCAAAGCTCATGTTATTCTGGACAAAACTTGAGTTGTTCGACTAGTCTTATAATGTAAAATGATACCTTTAACAAATCCCTAAATAAGGATTATTTCGAAAACAACTCCGTATTCGTGATAGTATAGCATAAGGATGAAAATATAAGAACTATGACTAATTATTGTCAGTCAGCTTTTAGCAAATTACAAAACAGTCTTTATAAATTAAAAGCTTATGGGGAATAAAACAACGATACTGCAAAGTGTAAATAGATTTCACACGGTTAGGTAATCAATCAGTTAAAGTCTTCTACATATTACCCAGCTTGTTAGTTGCAGAAACAATGATATGTAGACCCTAAATCTGAAGATGACTTAATTGATATTTTTCAGAGTCCGAACAATGTTCCAAGTTACAGTTAGATTTATACGGTTAGGAATGTGAAATTGAGATGGTGGAGAAGATTTGTAGCTCAGGTGGATGATTGTGGTGATAACATGATGATATCATCTACAAAATAAATTGCTCAGACTTTGAAAAACATTACATAGGACAAAGTGGACGGCCTCTTCAGCTTCGTTTACGTGAACACCAATTAGCAGTCAAATGCCACGACAACGCTTCGCTTATATCAATACACATCGACAGTTATGGACATACATTCGATTAGAACAATGTGGAAATACTGGATAGGGGAGGACAAATAACACTAGAGAATTCTTAGAAGCTTTGCACTCAGGTCAACTAGCAATCAACAAACACATCGACATTGACCCAATTTATCAACTAATCATAAAAATCATAGACGACGTAGGATCAAGAAACAGATCAAAATGGGGATACAATCAAAACAAAGGTGTAAACAACGACAGGTTTAAGGTCAACAGCAACCAATCAAGATCGAGGTTAACAGAACAAGCTACAGGTCAAACATGGAGAAACTCGAATGCTTCACTTCTGCTATCTGAAGTTTGTGCTGATGATGTTGTTCAGAAGAAGAACAATGAAAGCTCCACAACCAAAATATCCAGCTCAGAGAACCAAACACCACCACCACAAGGAATGTGAGATTCCTGGTTAGAGTTTGAGTGACTAAGATTCTGACTCTAATTTGAACGAACAATGGAATTTGTTATCTTTCGCTCATTTTCCGTATAATACATTCCGGCTAATTGTGTTTGTGCGACAACCATAATAAGAAAGTGCAATACGGTTTATTTTGAACGAATTTATTTCATACATTTGGTAATCAAACAGACAATAGAATGGGAAGCGTGAATGTGAAACGAAGCAAAGTGGTGCAGAGGAGGAGAATAGACAAATCCGAAGTTATGGGGCACGATCAAGTAATTATAGTCAGAGAAAAATAATCTAGACATGTGATAGACGAAGCAAGCAATCCACATACACCTATTCAAGTAAAAACAACCAAGTTATCAGCGAATAAGGTCAAAAGATGCATTATTAGTAACTATAGAAGAAGAGATTAATCAGTTTGTTCAAGGGCTAGGATTAGCTACGTGAGCTCAACATATCAGTATATACTACACAGTTTTCTTCGCGAAATGACACTAGTTATTAAGTATTATCCTGTACTGTATGATATGGATGAATGAATTTCACTCAAAACTATAAGATAGACATTCTGATTAATTTGTTCATTGAGTGTGGTTGAAGTTGGTTTATTCGAGGGCTTAGGATTAGAAGTTAGTAATAGTGTCGAATGGCCATTTAGATATAATCTACTGATACGCAACATAGCACATTGCACACTTACCACAACCATTTTTTCTCTATAGTGACAAAAAATGATTAATGTGTGAAATTTGTGGAGATCGTATTATTTTCATAGTTAAAAGGCCGTTCTGTCCAAGTTTCTTGTGGTGCCCTAGTTAAGATTAGTTTATGATTTTAAATATGAAAATGTAATTTCAACGTGTTGAACAGCAGATAAAGGTATTTCTACCAATCGCTAAACTTCTAAGTAAAATCTGAAAGTTGCATTCTAGATTCTGAAAATCTTATCGTTCTCAGAACAAGTATATAGTTTGAAATAATATACACATGACTACGTTATTCAAATCTAATTTTTTTAGTTATATCTGACACAAATTCGAATGGCATTGCTAAAATAATGACATGTAACCATCTGAACGTTACCGTACAACCAGACTGGTACTCCAAGTCATTTAAAATGAATAATAACACATTCGCTACGCTTTTATAACAGTTGACTAAACGATAAATATATGTCAAATACTGTTATGCTCGTCACTTGATATGCTTGAAACTATTACGGGTTCATCCTAGTCGATAAACGAGAACGAGACAATGAACTAGTGAAACGATTGGCTACCCTTATCCGTTGCCCCAGACTAACTGAAGAAAGTCTTGATACAGCATAGAAAGTGTATTCTACAAACACCCAGGAAGCACACAATGATCTCAGGCAAACCGCGATTAGTCATACATTATAGAGATATCCTTGGGATAGTCACAAAAATAGCACACTAAAATAACACATCAACCAATCACAGCCAAGGATTTTTCCGGTGATAAATGTGATCTCAAGGTCATCTGATCAGCCCATGAATAAAATCCAAAATTAGGGCCTTAATCAAATGAGTTCTGGGGGTCTAACGTCCCCAAAAATTACCATGGTGAATAGTTTTCTGCAAACATCAATCATATTTCCCATTAAAATGAAAATGCTAAATAATAAAACCAAGGCTGAAGTGATCTGATGACATATTTGAAATTTTTAACACTAAGATTGGTACTGTTTTTACTTTCTGACAGTACTGATTTCATTTCACAATCATGTAGTTTAACACAGAAGACACTGGTCGATTTTTCTGGTGTGTTTTTTGGTTACGCTGCAGTCAATGAAATTTATTAAATTCTGATACATTTCTCACAATCTTATTTTATATTCTAACAACTGTTTTCACTGTCTTCTCATTTCAAAGTTTTCGTTTGATTTTCAGAGCTTTTTGAAAATAACTTGTTCTTTTGTGCCCTCAAAATTAACTGCTGATGAGTCCCATACCAAAACGAAATGGTCGTTCAGTACTTCAATGTTTTTGATGGTGTTCTAACAATGATGGATTGATGTTTTGAATGAGTAAAAATATTGATCTCCATAACTCTAACTAAGAAATCGTGAAATGTACTCACAAGTGACTAGCTTCTTGAAAAAATTCACGGAGTTCTAGTGAGTAGAGGTGACCATTCGGGTTCAACTCTGTCGAGTGCAGGCAGTAACTATCGAAAACAAGTAGGTGAGGTCAGGAAAAATCCTTAGATTGATCAGAGTTAGACATCAACATCACTGGATGCCGACCGTTTGGTCCAGAGGATAGGCGTCCGCGCACAATTCTGAAGGTCCTGGGTTCGAATCCCGCGAGTTGCAGAAGCCGTAAGTCCCATTTCAGGTAGAAGCAACCATCTCACAGTGCTTCCAAGTTTCTAATGAGAGGTCTGGCAATCACTTATTGATTATTTCAATGTGTAAAAACACTAATCTCCATAAGTCTAAATGGTAAAATGAACTTTTACTTGAGTTTGTACGTTTCTCACAAAGTTAAAAAAAATGCAACGAGAAACAAAAATGTTATAATGACTAAAATAACAAGTAGGATTGCATATTTTGTACGATAATCAACTCCAATTAATTTTACTGAGAAGATAAATTGTGAAGTTCTGCGTCATTTAAAGTACATATTATCTTCAATTTATATGTATATATGTATATATATTCATGGACTATAAATACACATTGAATGCATTAATTTTAGAGTACACACATAGATAGATTGTAAACAATGTGACATTCATTACAATTACTGTTATGATTATCATTTAAGAAAAGTTAAATTTTATGCAAATATCTTCATAAATCATAATTTCCGAAAAAAAAATAAAAAAGAGAAAAAAAATTCAATTATCAATTTTTATTTAAAATAAACAAAAAATTCGTTTTAACTCAAGCATATACACAAAAAAAAAGTTGTTTATCTTCTCACAATGAAATTAATTATATTGTTGAATAAAATGATCAAAGCAAGAATGATGATCATGAACAAAGTGATTGACTAAATTCTAGAAAAAAATTTCTAATTGGTTTTATTTTTACAATGAATTTAATAAATTAATTGGATTTAAGCTAATAACAATAACTTCAATCACAAAAATAGTTATTTTGAAGTTTTTTTTCATTTTTAAGAGTGAGTGCAATGAAGAATGTTGTTTTACAGAATTTCGCTAGTAGCCAAACTGATTTATCATAGCGGTAATGATTTAAATTAACTTGAATTCTTTGTTATTTCGAGAAAACAAGGTCATTACATTTGTAAAAGTTTGTCAAAATTATAAATAATTGTGTTTGTAACTTTCTACTGTTGATATTAAGAATATTAATTCATCGATCTCATTTACAAATGTGTAACTTGAGCTGATGGCATCAATTTTATTATATATATTTATAAGATTAAGTAAATTTAGTTGGTATTTCATAGTATTGTGGTGTGAGCTACTTATAAGTAGTATATGACGTGAGTGTAAACGTAATGTCCGGCAGCATAATATGGGGGAAGAAGATCAAGAAAGGAAGAGTGGGAACACAATGTAGTTTGTATGAAACGCATGAATAGTGACAATGGATTGATGTTTTGCAACAGGAACAGTCCAGTTCGATATGATGAACTGATATTTTGCAAATGAACAATTTACGATATGGTTTTCCGATTTTACTGAGTAACTCTGTAATTTGTAATTAATACAATTCGATTGCCCTCACCTGTGTTCTCGTTCACTACAGTATGAAACATGATGCGCTGTTTTACTCCTTAACGTCATCAACAAGTAGATATAAACGCTGACAAATAAAAAATTCATAATTGTTGCACAAACTGGTCACTATGTAAACTTCAACGTTGAAATGTAGATGTATACAGTTTAAATTGGGTGAAATAGACCTATTGGATTCTATTAACTAATTTTACTGGACATTGTTAGAATAAATAATTAAAATAAAACTAAGAATATTGCATTTCATTTACAAACGAACGTATTAAAATGTACTGCTTTTTATCTAAAATGGTGAGTACATTTGTTGTGACTTAAGCAACCTTACTAATTTACTCACACCTGTTACTTTCAATGAAGCTTATGCCTCCGATTAACATTCTCCAACCCATTCTCTTTTAGGCTCTCCTTTCTAGTTGTTCCCAATCGCCACTCTTTCTTTTCATGTCGGAATCGGGTTTTCGGTGTAATGTGTTCGCTGGTCTTCCTCTTCTACTTTGACTTCGTGGTTTCCAAGTGAGGGATTGTCTTGTGAAGCAGTTAGATGCCTTCCTTGAAGTGTGTCTTATGCACTTCAGTGCTTTACCGTGATTTATTTTCCAGCTGAAATTCGGTGTGTTTCACTCTGCACCAGGTTGATTTTGATGATGTCTGGCCATCCGATTTGAAGTGAATTGTGTAGAAATGTTGTTTTTGAATACCTATATATTTTGAATTATAACTTTCGTAGTTCTTCGAGATTCCATTCCATTGAATAGGACCATTTTGATGTTTGTATAGGAAATTCTAACCTTGATGTTGACTGAGAGATAGTTGCTTTGAGTTGCAGATATTCTTCAAGTTTGGACAAAGGAAGAGGGTTGGGCATGGACTTGGTGACCCCATCTGGTAGTAAAGTGACCCGCCAAGAAACGCTAACCAAAAATAATAATTCAATTAACAAATCTTACCAATGTTTAAATATCTCGTGAATTTCGTATAACATCACTTCACTATTTTCAAATCAATTTCTAAGTCAAATTTTATGTATAAACATCCAGTTCATTAGAATCAAGGATTGAAACATTGGTAACTTGGCACACTATTTAACCAAAGCTTTATCAAAACATTCTAAAAAAAATAATTTCAGTTCTGTTTATTATACTTGTTCAAACACATATGACAGCATAATACATCAAAACAGATTGTACACTAAAAAATTCAGTGTTTTTTTAGTCTTGCCTTAAACTCAATGGATATTGATTAATATACGTAATTTGTTCCCAATATATATATATATACGAACAGTAACAAGTATTAAATTATTTCAAAGCTTCTTAAATTATTCACCTGAAGGATTTCCATATTACTGAAAAATTTTCATTATTCATCTCATCTTGCACGAAATGAATTTCACAAGTCATGTTGACATTTTTTCAAACGAATTTCAAATCCTTTTATGATCGATTTCATTTGCGCTAACATTTATATCCTACAACTGTTTATGTCTACTTACTTACCTTTGATAACAAATAAATCCAGATGTTTTCTGAAACTCTAAACAAATATCAACCAACAACAAATTCGGAATTTTTAATACAAATGTCGAGACAGTTTTACTGTATAGTGCGGAAACTCAGAAAACTACCAAAGCCATCATCCAGAAGTTACAAGTATTTATGAACAAAACTTCGGATTCATTAGCCAGACACCATCAGCAACACCCACAGCGGGAGGAAACAAACCAGATTCCGGCGGAGGAAGAAATCAGGAAGAAAAACTGGAAGTCGATAGGACATACATTGAGGAAACCACTCATCTGCATCATAGGACATGCCTCCACATGGGACCTTCAACGTCAAAGGAAAAGAGGAAGTCCAAAGAACACATTACACCAGGAAATAGAGAAAGACATGAGAAGAATGAACAAAAATTGGACAGAGCTGGAAATGGAGGTCCAAGAGATAGAGTAGTTGGAGAATGATGGCCGGTGACCTATGCTGCGTTGGGGGTAACAGGCGTAAGTAAGTAAGCAAGTAAGTAAGTTTATTTGAAATAAATAAAATTATATAATAATTAGCCTTTTTCCATAATCTCCATCAAGTTTTTCTTTAACCAAATATAGCATTTGCATAAATCAATAGATTCAATCACGTGTAATGTCAATCTTTATAAATATATGAATTGAAGTATAGATACATGCAATATCCAGTCATCTTTAAGAAAGCAAACAATATATCTCACAAACTCAATGATATCTTATGACCATATACAGGAAATCACATCGTTTTTTTTTAATTTTTCGAATTGTTATTTCAAGACAAAATAAGTCTAAACAATTCATTTAACAACTGTTTGTTCAATAAATGGGGAATTATCTAGAGAAATGCAAATGAGAATTTGGATTTAGTTGATTGTTATAAATTGGACGAATC
Source organism: Schistosoma turkestanicum (assembly GCA_944470395.2). Classification (NCBI taxonomy): domain Eukaryota; kingdom Metazoa; phylum Platyhelminthes; class Trematoda; order Strigeidida; family Schistosomatidae; genus Schistosoma; species Schistosoma turkestanicum. The sequence goes on from OX103979.1 coordinate 64,210,607, forward strand.
AGTTGTCTCTTATTATTAGATCAAGTATCTGTTGGGGATGTTAGATCCCCAAAATTCGCTTGATAAATGCCTTATTTTGGTTTTCACGTTTGCCAGCATGGGCTGATTAGTTGACCTTGAGATTTCGATTCCCACAAGGAAAATCCATGGCTGTGATTGGCTTCTGTGTATTTTAGTGTGCTATTTTCTTAACTGTCTCAAGGACGTTTCTATGTTATGTAAATAAACGAGAGTTGTATGCTTGATTGTACTGTGATTGTTGGGTGTTTGTAGAATATACTTTCTACGCTTACAAAGCCTTTTTACTCGCCTTGGGGATTCAAGGTAGCCTACCTGGACGCTGGTAGTTGTCTCGTTCACGTTTATCGACTAAGGTAAACTCGTTATAGCCTCAAGCATACTTAGTGACGGACTTATCAGTATCAAGATTTTAATGGTCAATGGGAATGTTTACTGTGAGGGAGAGAGACACGGAAAGGGTTTGTTCATGAATAAAATCCTTTTCACTATTAGCGTTTAGCGTTTTTTTTGGCAAGTTAGTTTTTTTGGTTGGGATGGGGGCGCCAAACCCATGTCCAACCCGTCCTCCTTTATTCGGTCTTGGGACCGGCAGTAGACCCAAAGGGACTATACTTGGAGTTTTTTTCATGATTAGTAGTTACAAAGAAATAGTTCGGTTGCTTTTTTTATTTAGTAGAACCTATATATCTTAGTTATTAGATGGTAAACAGTTGCCTATAAAGTAAAAACTTTAATATGTTAAACAATTTGTCAATATTCTAATTTCGAGTTGACTTTCATTAAGTTATCTATTCTTTTAGTGTAGAAAACTGTTGTAAATTGCTGGATTTTGTATTTAGTGTCAAGTACTTACTTCAGATCGGCAACTAATAAGGACAAGATAGAAGGGATGGGTGTTCTCTTCTTGTTTGTAACCTCTCTGTACTGTGTATTCATGAATATTCAGAGTATAGAATTCAGAGTATTCAACCTAAAGTCACAGGATTGACATTTAGATAACAGAATTAGAAACTAGTGGTTGACATTTCTAACTTCAAGTAATTCATGATTTACAGGTATTTAAATAAAGTTGATTGTTTTGGTTAGAAGAGTCAAATATCTACTTTATCCTGTGTTTAACATTTTCTCCGGACAATATATAAATCGTTTATCTGGATATATCTCCATACTTAGTCTCCTGAGTAACTGTTAGTGTACTAAGAACTGGTTTTCTTTTACAAAGTTAAGTTCAATACATTTTTGATCTGTGCGGTTATTTTGTTAATCGATTCGTTTAGAATACGCTAACAGCTAATAATAGTCACATCATGAACTGACTTCAGCTGAATAATCAGTAAAGATAACGTAGTATTTGAAAGTCAACGATCATGGCCAGAGATTGTAACAGCAGGCTGGGTTTCGAGATTCCAACCATACTTATTTTGATGAGGAAGTCTGGAAAAATGTAGCACTAGTAAGTAAGTACTGAAGTCTTTGTTCTCTTTATAGTCTAGTTTCTGAAACTCAACGAGAGATTATATAGGACAAGTATGAGTACCTCAATTCATCTCCTCATCAATTTAATACAAGTAAAGCTGAAGTTTTCTTCTACTGAAACGACATGGTATGACATGTAAATCATATCTAATCTATTCAAATGAATTCAGTAGATTATAACAAAATCAAGTATCAATAGACGTTATTAGTTACCGCTCTACAAAAATGTATACTTTCGATTACAGTTAGATGGTGAGAAAGAGATGAAGTGTACTTTTTGTAAATATAAATGAAGAATATCATTAAACTAATTCAGCCACGTCACTGTTTTATTCTAGTGTTCAATATCATATTTGAGCAAAAAATTATCAACCAATCAACTGACAAGGAAAAAAAAATTCAAAATAATTCACCAGAAATAGACCAATCATCATTAAAATAGTTTTTTTTTTATTTGGAGAAACAAAACATGTGTCTGTTAAATTGTGTTTTTTTTATCCAGAAAAAAAACGACACATGAGAAACAATTGCTCAATAATTTAATATATTTTCCCCATAAGGAAATTCATCTAGCATGAATATTGCTTATGGCTAGGTTGTTTAATAATTATGTATGTGTATTTTCTTATTGTGTTCAATGTGTTCAATAAGTGTTCAATGAATGTAATGTTTCAGTGATACTCTCATTTACTAAATGCTCATGTATTATTTCACAATAAAATATTTGACAAAAAAGAAAACGTGTTACGGTTAAGTAAGTCTATAATGAATTTTACTTAAAATCAATATTGTTTTATTTTCACAGATCTATTTATAGCTTGATAACTTTTCAGTTTATCTTGTTCACTAAATAACTATTATATTACTCTAGATTTAAATGCATGAATAATTGTATTAGGAATTACTTTGTGGTTTGTATATATTATTGAGAGGTCTAATTGTTTTTGTGATTAAAGAAAATGATTTGTACATGTCAACTACATATATCCCCTTGCATAACTTGTATTATACTAACTCTTGATTCAGCGGGAGATATTAGCTTCAGTGTATGTTTCAAGTTTCTTTTTCAGTGAACTGGTGGGGAAAATCATTCGTAGACTACATTAGATAGTCTGATAACATATGAGACAAAAATACATGAAACCAATTATTCATTTTAAAAAAAGCAAACCAGAAACATAATACATAAATGATCAAAACTAAGTTTTAAACTTTAAGATTTTGTTACATCACTGATCACCACTAACTTATCATAAAGGTCTAGCTATATCTTAAACATCTTTCAATTGCATAGTAAAATCATTGAGTATAAATGTAAGATCTAAACAGAGGTTTGGACTGAGGAATAACTCTCAAGGAAGTTTAGATACGCGCTATTGCCCAGCTGAAATAGAAAACAAGAATTTCGGGTAAATAACGGTTCTATTATTCATCATAAATATAAATATACATCATTACCTAAACAAATATTACCACTCAATTATTCCACCAACAATTGTTCAATTGATCAAATCAACAGCAACAAATAAATGTTGTTCTTTCCCTCCATGATAGATTGGATTCATTCGAAAGATAATATTTTGTTGCTTTATAACACAGAGTGTTTCCATTTCTGGAAGAGTGCTCCCATTCACAATCAAAATGGACAATTTCAGTCCATGCAAGCAACACAATCAAAAGAGGAACAAGTCAATATGGCTGTCGCCGTGACTAAGTGTCAGCTTAAACAACATCAATGCAGTTCAGTTCAGAAAGAAACAAAGAAACTCAGTAAAGGCAAAGGAAATAGAAACTATAATAAAATACAAATATTCTCATCTCAAAATGGAATCGAACAGATTGACAAAGTGTACAACTGAATGAATCAATAAGGACAATTTAGAAAAATGTATACACGGATGGATTTTCACAAACAAAGCTTTCAAAAAATGGATCTTACATGAATTTGTAAAGGTCTTTTTATTTTGCTTCATAAGAATGGATATTAGGAGGTTTGTGACTCTTCCTAATTACTGGTAAAGAAGAGGGACGTCAGGAATAAAACGAATCACTCATCTCATAAAAATGCTGTTATTTAACATTTAGGTATTAGGAAAACAATTTTTCGCTTTTCAACTGTAACTACAATGTATCTTACGTTCAAATTATTAATCTCATTGATATCATCTATGACCTTGAACAACATAGGATAATATTATCTTCAAAGGTTTACAAATAAATTATAAAGAACAAAGTGCATTTCCAGTTATAAATCTCGATTTCAGCATAGAATGAACTAACAAGCAAATATTAATGTTTCATTATTAACGCAAATATGAATCTTGAGTCAAACTATCACAAATCACACTCAAGGCAGAAAAACGTGTTCAAATGTTTTTAATCAATATAAAATGTCATTATAGGTTTGTGGATATTGTTGAGTTTTATTGCAGTTATGAATTGATCAATGTTAGACCAACATTATGGATTAGCTTCGTTAGGACATTCTCAGAGTACTAGTGAGATGTCGTGACTAGTGGAGTTCAGTCGTGTGTGATGTGAGGCAGTTACCCTTGGAAGACAATGGGTGAGGTAACGGAGTATCCTGGATTGATTGGAGTTATAAATTATTTCCGTAGGATCTTGGCTGATTGGTCTAGCAGTTAGGCGTTCGCACTTCCATTCTCTCATGTGAGGATCGTAAATGTGCACTGCTGATGAGTATCATACCAAGACAAAAGGGCAGTCCAATGCCTCCAGATTTCTAACGGCAGTCGTTCCGAGTAGTATCACAAAAGTAAATAAAAATGAGACTTCCGGTAAACATTTGAACATTGCGTGACCGCGGAATTTCATTTTAAGCCGAATAAATGTAAATGAAGATCAACCTGACATCATTTACAATGCGACTTTGAGAAACACGACACTAAAAAATATTGACACTTAATTCTCTATTATATACATGACGACAGGCAACTGTTGAAATAACGCAATACATTGTCGCTTATGTAGAAGCAAACAGACAACTGCGGACATGAGCATGGTCGAGAAAATATATACATTCTGCAATTTGTAAAAAAATACGAATCAAGGAATATGGTACCCGGTTCGTTTCACAAACACCCAATATCAACGTAGATCATGTTTATCAACATATGATGAAAAGATCAGTAAGCAAGAAGTCACCCAAAGTTAATAAACACCAAGAATAAAAAGGCATATAAGGAGGAGACCAAAGACTATGAAGACGACTAAACACAAAACAAGTTTTTAGAACTAAGAATCTTTAACATTTGTGAAATGAATGTAAAAACTCACTTCTCTTTGAATTTATCACTGATGATGATGATGATGATGATGATGTTATCCAATACTATGATGAAAGCTTCACAAATCTTTCAGCTCATATTCCATACGACCATTGAATACAAAATATTATACAATTTCGCTATCAAAAAATTTCGTCTTTTATTGTCAACTGCTTTAAATGATCAAACGATAATCTGAAAAGAATAATCTCACCTTTCTAAATCAACAGTAACCATTTTTTTTTAGTAATTTATACTCATCACTTGTTTTCTAATGTACTACTGCAATTTCTAAATTCTATACTCAAAACATTACAAAAATTATTTCTATCTTACCATCATTTCCTTGAATCATAAACCTCTTTTAACAAATTTACAATGTATGCCAACATCTCGAACAGTCAGTTAAATATAACTACTATTAAATCTCTTCTTTATCGATCATGACTTTCTTCTCGTCTATTTTTAGAATTTTTTCTCAATGAATCAAGTGGATGATTTTATTCGGCTTTGTTGAATGTTTTGCATAAACTATTCTTTTTTTGTGAAAAAACAAAGCCGTGAAAACTAGAATAAAATTACGTCTAGAAAAACTGTTTCATGCATCATTATATACCAACAACAATGAACATTCAAAAACTTTCATATTAGTTTACAAGTTAACGTTTACCATTGTCAAAAGACTAACTATCGATTTTAAAAAAATATAAGACTTCTTACACATTTGAAATCATCAATTAATCATTGTTAGATCACCATTAGAAACCTGGAAGCACTGAAACACGGCTGTTTCGTCCTGGTGTGGGACTCATCAGTGGCAGTGCGCATCCACGACTCCTGCACCTCGCAGGACTCGGACCCGCGACCTTCGGTATTGTGTGCGAACACCTAATTATTGGACCACTCGGCCGGTCTAACTCTGATTGATCCAGGGATTTTGTGCGACCTCACGCATTTGTCTTCGGTAGTTATTGCCCACACCCGACAGGGTTGAACTTGATTGGTCACGTCTTCTCAACTAGAACTACGAGAATTTTCTCACGAAGCTAGTCACTAGTGAGCACATTTTACGATATTTGCAATCAAAGTTATGGAGATTAGTGTCTAACAATGATTGACTGATGATTTCAAATGTGTAAAAACACTAATTTCCATAACTCTAATTGAAAATTAAACTTTTAATTAATACCTTCATTGAGTTAGTGAAATAAATTATTCATATGATTCAGTGAGTAAGACTCACTTTTCGTAAATACAATTAACTAAAACTAGACTAAAAGGTTGCATGATTCAATAGAAGAGTAGAAAAAGACTTCATCATGCAGTCTTTGAAATGTTCAGTATCATAAGTAACTTGAGTAATGTTGTAGAGATTAAACAATGTCATAATAGATCAGAAATATGCTGATGGTACTAGTTAAGTATTAGTTGTGAAAACTCACAGGGGGTAATAATGAAAAACAGAAATTCTACCAAAATAGATTTTAGAGCCACGAAAGTATGGGAGATTGAACGTTTTGCTTTAATGCAAAGATTTCCGGCTAAAACTGCTGCATCAACTTCCCTTTTTTTATTACAGCTTTAACAGCATAATTTCGTAAGAAGATTCTGATGGAAAACAGAATCGTCAAGATGTTCCACAGTCGAGCAACTGATTATTTTGAATTCTCCTCATAGAGACCACATCGAGTAATGCTTTGAGATATAAGTGATAACCATTCACTCTGTGTAGCCGGTATAGCCCATCCACTAAGAATAAACAGTTATAGATGCATATCGGTCTGGATTAAAGTAGAATTTTATCCTTAACATGTTGATGAATGATAGGAAGGTTAGCGAAGACAACCCAAAACCAAGCTAAATGCTTATAACTTCCCTTATTTCAACCTTCGAACAACCTTCTTTCCATAAAATTCAGTATTATTGAGAGTAGTTTTTCTTTGAACTGTCAGTGATTTGTCAACTTTTGATTTTGGTATCATGACCTTGTTTCATGAAGTTGTGTGAATTGTCATCTTTAATGCGTTCATTGAAGTTGAAGTAGTTCATCGTCTATCTCATCATTGAAACATCATCGTGAATCCTCAGTGACACAGTCAGTTTCTTTGTTGATTGGAATTAGACTGTAATCAGTGTAGTTTACAAGTGTCAGTGAGTATTCACAATGAAACTATTTGTTTAATTTCACAGCCGTAATTTTTGAAGACAGATTTTTTTTACTAAATTGTTAAACAAAATGTTTTCATAAACACCATGAAAAATGCTTAACAAGAGACTAGGTAATATTGTTGTGGTGTTTTGTTCTCTGAGCTGGATGTTTCGATTGTGCGGCTTTCATTGGTCTTCTGCTGAACAACATCAGCACAAATTTCGGATGGAAATGAAGTATTCGACTGAGTAATATCTGTACCATTTTATTGATTATTTACAAGCACTTGCAACATGTTAGAAATTTTAAAAAAAAAACCCAGTGTAAAACATTTCCTGAATCATCAATTTCCTTAACAAAAGATGAATTCGAAATGACTGATCAATAATACATTTATTACCAAATATTTAACTGCAATGTAGAAAACTGGGTAGGTTTTTTTAATCGTTGTAAATTATATATTGAGTTTATCTTGATATTTCTAGAGTTTGAATATCATTTAACTTGCTATGTACCATATTATTAGTTCAAAAATCAAATATTTAAACAAGGATGAAACAAATTTGATCGCAAAATGTTTATAAATCAGTTATAACTTTAGAACCACACATATAAGCGAACAATATTGTTTTCGATTAGATCGTCATCAGGCTTTACTCTCCAATATACATGAACATTTATATGAAAATGTTAAACCAATCAAGGCAATTTATGAGTCAATAATCATCACAATGAAATGAAAAAGGCAAAAGTACAAGTGGATGATAGTAGGAAGATAGGTGAACAGATAGTAGTAGGAAAATTTATAAAATATGATAACTAAAGTAGGTCAAAGGTGGATGAATAGAATTCAAATAATCATTAAAAAACATCAAAAACATTACGTAATAGGCAAATATGTAAAAATAAAAATAAAATAAAAAAAATGTAATGTCAATCGTTAGTTACGTCATATCCGGCCACGGAAGAGATAGGGGTGTCACGAATTTCTTCTGAACACGTAAATTAGGGTTGGATGTACGTATTCCTATGGCTTCTGTAATGTGTAGGAGACGGGATCAAACTCCGTTGGGAAATGAATGAGGTATACGATAGATCACCCGAAAGGATCTAGATTTATCGACAATGTGACCACTATCTACCAGGTGTGCTAAGATAGAACTGCGTATTGTTTTTGACTGACCCTTCGTAAACCATGCTGGGAGATGTTCACTCATTCGTTGTGAAAGTTGCCTGGTAGTACGCCCGATATAGTTATCTCCACAGGAGCAGCTGAATTTGTAAATGCACATAGAGGAAGCCAACTCAGGTAACTTATCCTTAGTTTGAGTAGACATAGCTGGTCGAATGGAGAATGTCAATGCAAGTTTGGCAGCGTTGAATGTTCTATTAATTACTCTTATTAATCTGTCCTGCTGAGTACCGCAGGCCACATCTCCGTTGAATTGTAACTTCATAAATAAAGGCATCTTTTGGGCGGTCGAAACCACCGACTTCTTTTTTATGACAAACATATACTTCTTTATGAATACTCTGGGATAACCAATCTCGGTTAGTGAGCCGCTGATGAATTCAAGCTCCTGGCTTAAAGTATCCACTGAACATATCATATTTGCTCTGTTAGTGATACATTTAACTAAATTTCTTTGGTAGCGGATAGGTGTAAAACTACAAAAGTGAATGTATTGGCAAGCACTGGGGTTTCTTCTATACACGCTTCTACTTAGTGAACCATCATTTCGCCTACTTAGTATGATGTCAAGGAAAGTCAGTTTTTTATCATATTCTTCTTCACCAGTGAACGTGATTGCCTGGTGTACACTGTTGAATTGTTCTAAGAGTTTTTCTTTTCTGATGTCCTGATCTACAATGATGAATGTGTCATCGACATAACGGCAATATAGATCAAGTTTTGCAATGAAAGTTATGGAGATTTTTGTTTTTAACACAATTGAAATCATCAATTAATCATTGTTAGACCACCAGAGGTTAAGCGTTCGCGCGCACGGTCCCGGGTTCGAATCCTGCGGGTGGAGGTAGTCAGGCATGCGCACTGCTAATGAGTACTCTCATACCAGGACGAAACAGCCATCTTTCAGTGATTTAAGGTTTCTAATGGTGGTGTTATATATTTTTCAGTATAATTAATAATAATAACAATAAAAGTGACAAAAAGTTGGTCAGTTCATTGTTCAGTGGTGGTAAAATGGAAGTTATATTCTTAGAAAATATATGGAATTATGTATCAAAGGCATAGTTTTGCCGATGAGTCCTTAAATTAATCAATCTTGATTCATTGTATTATTTTTTATGAAGACAAAGTATACTATTTCGGTAATATAATTGTTTCTTAATTCACTTGTTATGTAGGTTTGATTTAGCCATAAATATCCTTTCAGCTCAAGTGTAAACCTTTTATTGAATAACCGTTTCGTGTCTTTTAAATTATTCATATTATAAATAACACAGTCAAGGTTTCATTTGATGATTTCAAATAAATTAACCAATGAAAAAAATAGATAATATTCACACGAAAAATAATGCTGGATATTTGTATTATGCGAAAGGTAATTTTCGAAAGTTTGCGCCTTAGTGTTAGCTACTACTCAGTAGAAATTTTCAAATTCATGCATTGTTAAATTAGTAAACGGAATATAACAGACGAAATATTTGGTAAATAAAAGTAGTTTTCACAATGGTATTGATGACACTCAGATCAATGTTAATTTAACGTGAGACATTTCCCTGGATTTGAGTATATGTGTATGCGGTGACATTTGGTATTTTCAGACTAACTAAGATTTTAATTTGTACGTGTATTTGCGGCATAATATTCAACTCATATGAACTTGTTCTTACTTACTTACTTGGTTAGTTACGCCAGTTACCCCCAATGGAGCATAGGCCCCCGACCAGTATTCTCCAACCAACTCCGTCCTGCGCTCCCCTTTCCAATTCTTTCCAATTTTTGTTCATTCTTCTCATGTCTATCTTCATTTCGCAAAGTAATGTGCTCCTTGGCCTTCCTCTTCTCCTTTGACCTCCAGGGTTCTGAGTGAGGGCTTGTCATGGAGGCGGTTGGGTGATTTCCGCAGTCTGTGTCCTATCCACTTCCATTGCTTCTTCCTGGTTTTCTCCTTCATCAGAAGCTGGTTTGTTTTCTTCCATAGTTGGTTGTTGCTGGTTGTGTCTAGCCAACGAATCCGAAGTATTTTGCATAAAAAACTCTTATTAGTACTTGTATCTTCTGGATGATGGCTTTCGTAGTTCGCCAAGTTTCCACTCCATATAGCAGAAATGTCTTGACATTTAATTTGAAAATCTTGTTGTTGGTCTTGGTTGACAGTTGTTTGGAGTTCCAGGGATTTTGTTTTGAAAACTCCAGTTTTGGTGTTGATCGATAATTGTTTGCAATTCCAATGTTGTTCACTCGTAGAAACACCGCAATTGCTTTGCTGATCCTCACCTTTATATCTGCACCGGGTGCGTCTTGATTGTCGATGATAATGCCTAGATATGTAAAGCTTTTAACGTTATACAAGGCATCTCCATCAACAGTGATTTCGTTGGTGCATGTTGTGTTGTGTAGTAGTGAATTATAATAATTTACGTCAATCATTATTGCTTTGTGTTCTACTCAATCTATCAGTTAACTAGTGAGAACAAATTATAAAGGTATTTGTATCCTTTCATCTGACTGACTTCCCACTGCCTGAATACTAAGTTTGGTAACGCTTAAAGTTTATATCGCCTATCATTCGATCGTCTGATGAATACTGGAATATGGTTTATGACTACCAAGATATTATTGTAGGCATAGACAAAATAGTAAGCTGTACATCATTTCTAGTTGTTCATTTTCAAAAACTTAGTCCAGATATTCAGTTGTTTTCAGTTTTTTCAAAGTTTGACTATGAAAACTTAATCGAAACCTAATGACATATCAAAATGATCTTTGATTATACAATTGTTAGGATGAGTTTTATTTGGTGAGATGAAAGTAAGAACATCTTTTTTGGGAGGGGATTTTATCATTGTTATTGTTATTATTTCAGACACGATATATTTCAAACTTACATTTAAATATAAATGGCATTAAAATAACCAGAAATTGATCAGCAGACATTAATAATTTTTTGTTATATCAAGTTATCTATGTTTTTTTGGAGACTAAAAACATTCTACTACATCGACACATTTATACCACATACTTTTGATCAGAAATTAGCATATTATGTTGCATGATAGATGAGAAGTAAAGAAAAAAAATAAACCCACAGTTATTTTAAGAGATTAGCCTGATTTTACTTTCTAGTAATTTAAAAAAAAAAATTTAAAACCCATTACACAGTATGATAACAACTAATCTAAAAAAACCTCATTAGTCATTAAAAAAAATGCTTGGAAATATTCTCTTACTGATTGATGCTTTCACTGAAATCATCAGATTTCAGTTAGGCAATATATTTTTGGCATTAAAAATATATCTTAGTGTCTCATTCAATTCAGATTAAAGCTGAAATGTTTCATTTTTCAATAAGAGCATTTTATATTATTGAAAACATTAACAACGTTTACTTACTTGGGCCTATAACCCTCAATTGAGCATAGGCCGCTCACCACCATTTTCTGACCTACTCTGTCCTAAGCTCTCCTTCCTATTTGTTCCCTATCATTATTCTTTCCTTTCATGTCTGCTTCTGATTCTCAGCGTAGTATGTTCCTTGCCCTGACATTTTTCCTTTGATATTAAGGATTCCATGCAAGAGCTTGTCTTGTGAGGCGATTGGCTGCTTTTCTCAATGTGTATCCTATCCACTTCCACCGCTTCTTCCATATTTCTTCCTCTGCTGTAATCCAGTCTGTTCTCTCCCACATTAGGTTGTTGTTGATGACGTCTGGCCAACAGAAGAGACTTAATTTCCGTAGACAACAGTGTTGATGTTAGTATAAAAAATTTTGAATTTTGTGTTGGCTGATAGTTGTTTCAAGTTCTAGATATCTTTTGATGATAGAAATGGTGTCCTTGCTTTGTTGATGCGTGTCTTTACATCAGCTTCAGATCCACCTTGCTCATCCATTATGCTGCCCAGATATGTAATGGTTCCTAAACCTTTAGGAGCTTCTCCATCAAGTATGATTCCGTTGGTGCATATGGTGCTGTATCGAAGGATCTTGTTTTTCCCGTGTATATGCTGAGGGCTACTGCTGAATAGGCTAATGCTACACTGGCTGTCTGCTCTTGGATTTGTTGTTGCGTGTGCGGTGGAAGAAGGGGATCATCTGTGAAGTCTAGATTGTCCGGGTACATCCGAGTTGTCCTCTATAGTCCGTGCTTCCCCTGAGATGTTGACGTTTTTATAATCCAGTCAACCACCAGGAGAAAAAGAAAGTATGAGAGTAGGCAATCTGGCCTGACACCTCTCTTCCTTTGTTTTGAGTCTGTGAGCTTCACGATTTCACTGTTTAATGCATCATAAGAATTTCTTATGTTATTGACTTTCATCTCACATTTACACGTTAATGTCAAAGAAGCCTCCATAGTGTTGTCCTTTCCATGCTGTTAAATGCTTTCTAGTAGACAATAAAATTGATGTAGAGTGTGAACTCCATTCAGTCGATCGTTCCGCAATTATCCGTAATGTCGCAATTAGGTCCTTACGGAATTAGACTTACTGATCTCAAAGTTGGGTGTCTACTGAAACTATTGCAAACTTTTCGTTGGTATTCAGATAAAAGTGATGCCTTCGTAGTCCTCACACTTGCTTAGACCTCCTTTCATCGGTATCTTGATGAGATATCGTTCTTTTCAGTCTGTTATATTACCGAAAACCTTACAAGGGAATTTCTAAATGGGTGAAGAAGTGTGATTATCAACTATATTCAAAAACGAATGTATATGATTATGAATTTTTTGTAAAAAAAACCTACTGTGTTGACTAGTTTATAATTAAGAATGTTAACTAAATAATTTGAAAATTAAAGGTAGAAGTAAAATATTTACAGAATTTAAATAAGCATTTCATTGATCAACCCTCAAGTTCCATTAGTCAACTTTTCTGGAAAAACTGAACGCTGCACAATGCACACTGCATAAAACACATTTCAGATAGCTAAACTAAATATTTAAGTTGCTAGTAACTTATTTGAAAATTTACAAAATGAAAATAAACGTTTCAACAATAGTTAATAAATTATCTCATCGCAATTTTTATAGACTAATATATTGCCGTTGACTAAATTTCCAAGGAAAAAAATTACAGTTTAGAAAAGAAATCATAGTTAAGTGAAAAATTGTTTTCGATAACTTCTTCAGGCTTTCTACTGATAAATTCATAAGTCTTGACTGTTGGGGACGTTAGATCCCCAGAACTCGCTTCATAAATGCCTTATTTTGGATTATTTGTTTTCGAGCATGGGCTGATCGTTTGACCTTGAGATCTCATTTCCCAACAGGAGAACCTTTGGCTGTGATTGGCTGCTGTGTATTTTAGTGTGCTATTTTTATAACTCTCCCAACGACGTCTCTATGACGTATAAATAGACGAGATTTGTGTGTTTGATTGCATCGTGCTTTCTAGGTGTTTGTAGAATACGCTTTCTACGCTATATCAAGACTTTTTGATTAAGTCTTTTGGGTGATTTGATCAGAGTAGCCTACCTGGACACTGGTTCATTGTCTCGTTCTAGTTTATGGACTAAGGTGAACCCGTAATAGTTTCAAGCATACCTAGTGACGAGCGTAACATGACACACTAAACGCCATGTTAAGGCATGTGTATAAACATTACGGCTGATGAATTTCATTTCAACTGAATCTCAAATACTAACGATCTGCATTTGTGGTACTGTTATCATGTCAAACAAAATAATTTAGAAAACCCTTTACTCGACTAGATTATGAATTCCACTTAATAAATTGAAATAATATACAAAAAATTAACATGAAGTTGCAAATGTTTGTTCTCTTTTTCGTAATGATAATCAGAGTTAACAATATTAACAATATTAATCTTACGTGAACTAAGAAAGATCAATGCGTAGTTAAGAAAACGTATAAGCCATAGCGGAGGAGTTCACCTCTGTAATAAAAAGAAGAGATGTCAAGTCTATAATGTGTGCTGATAAAGCCAATAAGATTAGCAAAGGGATAACTTTATATATTAGGCTGAAGTAAACGAGTCGTTTAGATATTATCTATTTCGTACAGATAAGTTTGATTTCGCCTACTCGGTTACCAATTAATTCTGCTATGTTGAAAAAGAATACACTTGTGTCATTCCAAAAACGTACCTAAGAATTTCGATAGAACTGAAAAGGACACGAATAGCAGCATTTCATCAGTATATCATGCATGCCATTATAACCTGTCAAATTTAAGCCCCTATCATTATTGATATTATCACATAGATTAAATTTCTATTGACCAAACGTTTTGTTGTCACTTTAGATCTCAGTTTACATGTGTCATTAAATACAATCCCAATACAGAATTATGGACGAAAGTATACTTATGACATACATGATTGCTAATTTAAGATCCCATTTTATGTAAAAATAATTCTGTTTTCAGATAAAGCAAAAAAATTGTCATTTTTATATCTTTCTGTATATCTTTAATTTTGTAGAATGCCAGTGGAACATCGTCAGAATAAAAATTATACATCAGCTCGTCTTAGTTTCGGTGATTTATCTCACACCATAGGACGTCATCATATGTCACCACATTATAATACACATAATGCATCGGATCGTCTTTATCAAATAGCTATACAAGCTGCAGTAGCTAAAGCAGAAGCGTCTAGATCTACAACTGATGAGATTCATAAATTAGATCATGAAGATAGTATACATAAATTCAAAGCCAATCATACAACACATACTTTGACTGATAATAATAATAATAATAATTATTATTATCATACTATTCCAACAACTACTACAACAGCCACAACAACTACAACTTCCACAAATTTATCATCTAAAGTTAAAACGGTACATTTAACACCACAACAATGGCAATTATTAACTGATTATCATGAACATGATTTATTTGTACGTACAAGAAGTTGGAGTTTTTGTATGGCAGTACTAGGTGTCGGTGTAGCATTGTTTGGTATTGCTAGTCCAGCATGGAAATGGATTGGAGATTGTAAGTTTCTGTTTATTGATTGTAATAGTTAGTTGAGATTAATTTTACAGTTCTAATTGACTGTTGGGGACGTTAAATCCCTGGAACTCGCTTGATAAATGTTTTTATTTTGGACTTTATTCAAGGACTGATCAGTTGACCTTGAGATCACATTTCCCACCAAGAAAATCCTTGGCTGTGATTGGTTGATGTGTTATTTTAGTGTGCTATTTTCGTGACTCTCCCAAGGACATCTCTATGATGTACAAATAAACGCGATTCATGTACCTGAGATCATTGTATTTGCTGGGTGTTTGTAGAATACAATCTCTACGCTATATCAAGACTTTTTTGTTAGTTCCTTTCGGTCAACAAATCAGAGTAGCCTACCCGGACACTGGTTCATTGTCTTGTTCTCGTTTATCGACTAAGATGAACCCGTAAATACTTTCAAGCATATCAAGTGACGAGCATAACACTGACAATTCATGTAATGATGATATGATTAGATTTCGTTTAATTAGGATTTTTGTAGTTGAATGCATGATTACGTGAACAGATCATTTGTGTCATATTTGAAAATGTTAATTTATTTCAACATACATTATTTATATATTTATCATATTATATTATATTACATTGTCTGATAGTTAATTAATTTAATTAAATTTGATAATTCAGTTTTTGTCACAACTTTCAGTACGAAAAATTACCATGGTTGCATGCCATACTTTCCGTTAAGTGGGTGATGTCATACAACCGTAGAAAAACTTAATAATCTTCTTAGGCTTATAGACCACCCATTTTTTTTTAATTGTACAAGTAGTGCGAATAACCTACTGATTTGGAATGTACGTATTTGATGTACACATTTTGAAACCATGAATCGATCAATGTTAGACCACAATTAGAAAGCTGGAAGCACTGAAAGACGGCAGTTTCGTCCTTGTGTGGGACTCACCAGCAGTGCGAATCCACGACTCCTGCACCCAACAGGATTCGAACTCAGGACCTTTGGTCATGTGCGCGAACGCCTAATCTCTGGACCGCTGAGAGGGTATCTAATGGTGTTAGTGTCTAACTTGATCAATTCACGGAGTTGCGCAACCTCATACACGCTGTCTCCGGTAGTTACTGTCTACACCCGAACATACCGAATGTCTACAAATCGTTGTGAGCTTCAGTACTAGAATACTCATCGAAAATTGCTACAGTTGGTATATTTTTCCCATTCTTAAATAAAGTAATAAAACAATAGACGATTACACTAGAAGTTGTACTTCTGATTTATGATGTTTAGGAGAGGCATATGTAGCAGCTAAACTCGTAAAAAAATATTGGTCATTGAACATTGTTAGGGACCTCAGATCCCCAGAACTCACTTGGAAAAAGTCCTAATTTTGTAATTTATCTCTGAAGTTTTAGATTTCTATGTTTTTGCGCCAAGAGACTCTTAGTTGACCAACAGCTTACATTTCCCACTCGGAAAATCCTTGACTTTCATTGGTTGACGGACTCTTTTAGTACGCTATTTTGTGGCTCTCCCAAGAGTGTCTCTTTCAGTGTATAAATAAACTTGATTTGTTTGCTTAGCAACCTCATATTTTCTAAGTGCTTGTAGAATACACTCTCTATGCCTTATCAAGTTTTCTTGATCTAGTTAGCCAGGGCTGGGGCAAACGGATTAGAAAAGCCTATCATGCCACTGAGTCATTACTTTAGTTCCGTTTACCGAGTAAGGTGAATACGTAATAGCATTCAAGCAAATCAGTCGACGACCATATCAACTAGTGACGGCAGTTTTTGAAACATTGATCTTTCTAAACTTGAATTATTACCTGAGCAGCGGCTAAAACTAATACACATGTTGACAGATATAAAGATTAGTAGCAATTACTATTTAGAAATATGGTATCAAATACATTTTCGACAGCTTGTTATCCACAATGCATTTCAAGCAGACATTTATCGTAGTGTGGCACAACTGTAGCTGAGAGTTTCTTAAGTTAGTATTGAGTCAAGCTTATAAGAATAAGAATTATTTTTAAACTTCGTTAAGTGCTTGTTGTAAACCAGTAACTAAGGTTCTATCTCTTCAGTTACGAAGAGGGTGCTGCTCTTGTAAGTGTGCCGATTTCGAGGTGTTCTTACGTTTCGTAATCAGCTCGTTCAGACAATCGTTACTAAATGGCGTCTGACGGTTAATAAATCAGAAGATGAATTCGAAGTATTGGATACGTTTATTGTGGCACACCACAATAAGGGATAGTAGACCACAGGCAGACCGAGTAGACACACTAGCGAGCGAATATGCGAATGGGCGAATGTGTTAATAAGATTAAAATGTTCGTATATATACGTAGGAAAATGTCTGAGTCATCGTGATATTTAAGAGATCAATATTAAAACGAATAGGATGCATATGCGCGTAGGCATTAAGCAATGCTAAGTCATACCAGCTCATACAAACCACACAATAATGAAAGCCAATGGTACATATAAGTTATTGCTTTAAAAATGGCTTGTTTAAATAAATTAATCAAACGGGCTTAACCAAATTAAATGTAAGTGGACCCGAATATACATGGAGGCACTACACTCTTAACTTTGCTAAAGAAATTTAAAGTTTGTGTAAGATGGAGTGATTAGATCATGAAATAAATAAATATCTTGTTCTATGTTAAGATATATACTGTATGATTTGTTATCTTGTGTTTATCCAATCTTTTGAAGCTCGGAATCCTTATGAACTTGGTTTATGGACCTTGTGTTTACCGAACAATTCCACTTGTCTTTCAATAATCTATCATTTACAGAATAATTGGAGTAAGTCTGTCAATAAATATATATATGTATAGATATGCAATTCTTTTTCGGATTTTTTTTCACTCCCTACCATCTGTTTCTCCTTGTGACACAAACATGGCGTTTTGACAAGTTGGAGTATATGCTTGATAATGAAAACATGATCATTTTCCGCTTAGATGTTGAGTTTCTTTTTTTAAAAAAAATCAGATAAACGTTGTTCACCACATATTCTTTGCATAAATTAGTATGAGAAAATGTTTTCAATTGGGTAACTTTTCACTAGTCAAATGATTCGACTGGTTCAATATTGACAGTGGTTACGTAGTAGCTTACTTGTATTTCGACATAAAACACAATAATAAGTTAGTTATGTTATAAATTTCTCAAAGGTTAATGACAAATTTATTGAAAAAGAATAACTGGTTGAAATATTCTTTGATTGCAAAATGTATTTTAAGCAAAAGAAATCTTAGTTTTAGCCCAGTTAATGAATACAATATTATTATAGATGGAAAACAACACATCCCGTTATGGTCCTGTCACAACAGCATTAATCACTGCCTTAATACTAACAATGAGATAGTTACATGATGAATAGGATACATTATTTTCAATTAGTATTATGGAAATTAGTGTTTTTACACATTTAAAATCATCAATCAATCAATCATTGTTAGACCACCAATAGAAACCTGGAAGCACTGAAAGACGGCTGTTTCGTCCTGGCATGGGACTTATCATCAGCAGTGCGCATTCACGACTCACGCAGTATTCGAACATAGGACCTTCAGTATCGTGCCTAACCTCTGGACCACTAGGCCGGCATCCAACAGTGATAAGTGAAGGATACATTCACTGACTGACTCATACTTACTTACCGAATTCAATTTCACTATGACTAATACTGAAAGCAGAGCACTAAAATTTCAGAATACACTATCTATCTCTTTTAAATGCTTCATTAGGAGATGTTAGTCTAATAGTTCGATCAAATACAATTGTCCAATGAATCAAAATATCAGTCAACTTGTGAAAATCAAATCAATGTTCTCACTTAACACAGACTATTCTTTTCATGCTGAATTATAGTAGTAAGTACTAGTTATGAATAAGCGAATTTTATTCATTAACATCTGAAAACCATTTAATTACTTCATTTCGGAATAGTTTAATCACTTTAGCCTTTTATAATGTACTTCGCCTAAATAATTACTAGAAATGTGTGTGTTAGTTAAAGCTTCTGCACAGATTTTAGAGCATTTTAATAATTTGCCTAAAGTAAATTGAATGTATGATATACTTCTGTGTTGGGGACTTTAGATCCCCAAAACTTACTTGGATAAGATCCTAATTTTGGATCGTCTACGTTTCCGCGCATAAGTCACCCAGTTCACCTTGAGATTACATTTCCCACTCGGATAATCGTTGATTGTTATTGGTTGATGTATTATTTTAGTACGTTAATTTTGGGGCTCTCCCAACGACGTTTCTATCATGCATTATTAAGCTCGATTTGTGTGCTTGTCAACCTCATATTTTCTGGCTGCTTGTAGAATACACTTTCTACGCCTTATCAAGACTTCTTACTATAGTTAGCAGGGTCAGGAACGATCGAATCAGAATAGCCAACCGTGTCACTGCATCATTTCTCTTCGCTCTCGTTTACCGAGTAAGGTGAACTCGTAATAGCATTCAACCATATCAATTGACGAGAGTATCATTTAGCCCTCATATAATTAAAACATATGAATCTTTAAATTTCTTATGAAAAGTAACTTTGGTGTTATTATGTTCAATAATCAATGAGTGATTAACAAAATGACAAAGTTAAATCATTATTAAATGGATTATTTGCATTTAATTATAACTTAAATATCATATTACTGAACTGAATCACATTTCACACATGAATGTTTGAAACTTTATCAATGAATTGTGATTTATCCCAACAAAACTTATATCAGTAAATATTAAGTGAAGTGCCTGATGTTTGATTAATTTAGTGATGAATGATTATGCCGACAGAATAACATTTATCAAATTAATTCATACATAATAATATGTTAAACACTGATTATGAATGTTACTGTATTCATAGAATACATGCTGATTTTGTCCAGTTTAACTGTAGTAGATACATTATGCTAATGATAGTAGTTTAAAAAAAAACACAGATGATCAATATCGATCGACATTGGGTTATTCAATGAACTGTGAAATATATATGCAACAGAGCATTCTGTTCACTTTCAGACTAGAAGCTATATTATTACAATAAAAAGTTGAAATTTCTTTATCAAGTGTTTAGTAATTACAAAAAAAGACACATCAATGTATTTATTGCATAATTATCGTGTAAATTTATTTGTTTTAATTTTATTTTTCTGCTTACAGAACTTCATATATCGATCATATGTTTGCTGGGTTGTGCTTGTTTATTTGGTATGTTAGGTTTGGGTTTGGCTATTACAGGTGTATGTAAAAGTGCCTTAATTCTTAGACTTTATTATTATCATTCAGCTGGTGAATGTTTTCTAGTTTCAAGTAAGTTTCTAAAAGTTTGTGAGTGAATTCAGTAAATGATTGTAATTAGTATTGCTTACATTAGATTCTAACTTTGCAGTGGAAATGATTGATTGTACTGTACAGAAGATGACGATTGTCTTTTTTCTGCTGCTCACTGACTTTAAACCGTTTCACGTATGACTTTAAATACTCTGATATTAATTATATTTATATGGTTAGTTTATCTGAAATTCTCTAGTTGAATGAGTATGTTATTCAACTGTATGGTTAATAACCTCACTGTCAAATGTATCAATAAATACATTGGATAGAAGGCTTCAATATTTAATTATCAGTAACCTAATAGTGCATTACATGCGACTTTTCCCATATTTTCATTGAAATCATGAAGCAACCACAGATAGACCACCAGACAGCCATCACCTAGACGGCCGTTTCGTTTTAGTATGTGACTTATCAGCAGTGCACTTCCACGACCTCGAACGTGGGAAAAGAACCCAGAACTTTCGGTCTCACGAGCGAACGCATAATCTTTACACCACTAAGCCGGCATCCAAAAATGTCAAGGTCTAACTTCACTCAATCCATTGTATTGCACGACCTCAGGGATTGTCTTCGGTGGGTAACTGACTGACTCCCGACAGGGCTGAATTTCAGGTTTAATTATCGCAAGGTTCATAGTGGTGCACTGCTGATGAGTCCCATACCAGGACAAAACGGCCATCCAATGCTTCCAGGTATCAAATAATGGTTTAAAATAGATCAATTTTTATGATTTTAATGAAACTCAACAATCTCTTCATCCACATTAATAACATTTTATTTTATTCGTTAAGTTAAAATGACTTGTTATATGAAAAATTGATAAATCTTTTGAATCAGAACTATGGGTTTTTGTTTTACATGCTACAAAGAAATGATAAATTTACTGTGAACAATGATATATTAGTTGTCATTTGTCAGAAAAAGAAAATTTTGAATACTAATCCAATATCAAACGATATGTCACCAAACTAAACCAAACAAATAAATGAAGCTAAGTATTTTGACACCAAAGATATTGAAAGAAAAGAATTTTATAAAAAAACAAGGAAAAAGGGAGAAGAAATATAAATTTTCATTTTAGTTGAATAGTTATACTCTTCCTTGTTATTCTTTACTGGATAATGAAAGTTATAAATCACTATAATCCAAGTCATGATGAGTATCAACTCCATTTGAGTGTAGAATTAAGTGAGACATTGATTGTTTCAAAGAACCATTTGCATTTACTCCGAATGGATGCATGATTGACTGTTACTCGTAGGACACACAGAAATTAATAAAATTAGGTAGTTAAGAGAAGAAATTTATTTATTCTGATTATATTACACGGAAAAATCTATTACTAACATGATAACTCAAAGCACAAGATTAATATTGAAAGGATGTGTTTAAATAGTATGCAGATAAATCTTACTATGATATATACATCTTTCTTTCTGCAGATTACGCAGTTTCTGATCGACCTTCATTAGTGTTGAGGATTGTTTCCAAATTCATGATATTTATGAGTGGAATTTTATCACATCTCTACTACTTTGTCATCCAGAATCTGACAACTTGTCTGAATTTTTTTAACACTCTGCATAACGTTTTGTTGAATGCTTAGACAGTGAAAGTATTTCTCAGTATCTCAAAGATGTATTCGTTCTATGTTCACTTAAATCTAAAAACAGCTAATGATGCCTTTTACAAACAACATACTGTACAACAGGTATGAGCGAATACATTCAACTGATGAAAACATTGAGTTAACTGTCTTTCGATTGTTCAGCCTACGTTCTTAGTTCAATCTTAGATATATTAAGTATTGGGTTCGTCACTATGTATGCTCGAGGCTATTACGAGTTTACCTTAGTCGATAAACGTGAACGAGGCGACTACCAGCGTCCAGGTAGGCTACCTTGAATCCCCAAATAAAATAAGAAGACTTTGTAAGCGTAGAAAGTATATTCTACAAACACCCAGCAATCACATTACAATCAAGCATACAACTCTTGTTTATTTATACATCATAGAAACTTCTTTTGGACAGTCACAAAAATAGCACACTAAAAAACACAGCAGCCAATCACAGCCATGGATTTTCCTGGTAGTAATTGAAATCTCAAGGTCAACTGATCAGCCCATGCTGGCAAACGTGAAAACCAAAATAAGGCATTTATCAAGCGAATTTCTGGGATCTAACATCCCCAACATTAAGTTAACTTCGAAGTATATCACTGAGCAAATATGTTTGTGGAAGAACTATGAAGATGCGATTTCACATCGCTATCAGAATGTTGAATATCAAACTCAGAGGCATTAATTCTGGTCTGAGATACTTTAAAACTACATTCAGCAAAGACTTTTTAATTCTCCATGTGACGTAAGAATATCCACTCAGTGAAAAATAGGATTACAGTTAGCAAAAAAGGCCTCGAATGCTTATGTGTTGGCCAAACATAATTTCATTGATAAACTCTTCTAGAAAAACTGTTTTCATATAAAAATGGAGAGAGCCAACTTGAATGCCTCCATCGAACACTATATAGTTTGAGAAGATTTGCAGTAAGTATAAAAATTCTGTGTCTTACATAGTTGACAAAGGAACATTCAGATTTCATAGGATGTACGCTTATCTTTCTAAGTTCATATAGTAACAGGGTAAATATTGGTATCATCTGGGTTCAAGCTGATTGATCATCAAGGCAGCTAATAAATGCAAATTAGTCATAGAGAAATGAAGCTTTTTTTAGTTTATTCGAACAATGCTACCTCCTGCATACTTTTGTCTTTTCAATGATTTTATCTACAGACTAAGTTGTATGAGGGAATTCGTTAGGTTCGTCGCTAAGTGTGCTTGAAACATAACGGGTTCATTTTGATCAATAAATGAGAACGAAACAACAAACTAGCGACTAGGTAGGCTACCCAGATCTGCTGACTAATGAAAAGTCTTGGTGTGGCGTAGAAAGTATATTCTACAAACACCTAGCAAGCACAATGCAATCAAGCACACAAATCTCGTTTATTTATACATCATAGAAACGTCCTTGAGACACTAAAATACACAGCAGCCAATCTCAGTCAAGACTTTCCCTGGTGTGAAATGAAACCTCAAGGTCAGCTGATGAGCCCGTGCTGGCAAACGTGAACTCCATAATTAGAGCATTTATCAAGCGAGTTCTGGGGATCCAACGTCTCCAACAGAATGACTTAAAGTGAATTTATTCGTTTTGAACCATTTTTAGATCGATTAATATGCTGAATAAATGTTCCTTGTCTTTTTATCTGATCATTTTAGGTATTGCCACAATTACAGCTTTAATTCTATATCCAATTTCAGCAGAGACATGTATACATAATTTATCAAAACTTAATCTATTCAAAATAAAACCATTCGATCATACCACCATCAGTAGCATAGTTAATAACAATAAAAACAAACAATCTACCACTGAAGAAGATATATCATTGACTAATATTAAAACACAATATGGCTATACATATTTTTTAACATGGATTGCAGCGTTATTTTTTTTCAACTCATTCGTTGGCATGAATTTAGATTTATTGATACAATCATTTATTCGACCAATACCACTCATTAGTAGTATGATCAATAATGTAATGCCATGTTGTAGTCTGTCCACCGGGTCAATAACACAATCACCAGTCTCGTCTACATCGTCACATTCATCATATCATCTTCATGAATCCATGTCTAATCAACGTCGAAATCAAGTAAATGGACAGAATGTAGAACAAAGTTCTATGTCGAACAATAATAAAAATACAGCGTCTAATCCTAGTGGTAATCTACATTCTAAGCGTAAATTAATGAAATGTCAACATGAATTTGTATCATTCGATGATAGTACTACAGAGACGATTCAACATCAACCTCGTAATAAAATACCAAATATTCTCTTGAGTGATTATGATCAAATAGGTGAATCGATCGATTCACAAAATAATAAAGTGCTGCATAGAGATAATTCTATTGATGTGACTGATGAGATTTTTGTGATTTCTGACGAGATTTTGCATGATTCAGGTCAAGAAGGTGAATGGACTTAAGTGAAATCTAATTATATCAGATTAATAATGATCATAAATGATGACATAAATTATGATATGAATTCAAGTGCCTCGGACACCTTTAAAATGAGCTTGGCGCTAACTTCTTACAGAATATGCCAGAAAATGCCTAAATCCAACACGCCTAAGTAACTATTTGCCATAATTTGTTCAGTGATCACCTTTTTCAAAAAGCAACTGATCAGTAAAATACATTTATCATTTATACGCAACTAATAAGATGAATAAGGCTTCCAGTGTTGAAATCAGATGGTACCTTACGTAACGTTCTTGTTGACACATTATTTTTAGGTAATCAGATAGCAAGCAATTTATGTACATGTATATAAGCTTTTTCATCAAGATTAATTGTGATTAAACTGAATTCTTTATTTTTTTTTTCTCTCTGGAACCAAAAAGTGTCTATAACTATCTGTATATTCAAACACCGCATTATTTTGTACATCAAAATCTTTATTTTAAATATAAAAGCGATGTGATTTATGACTGTGATTTTCATTAACAAATAATTGTGTTCAATGATTGAAGGCAGTTGACAGGAAACCTTGTCTACCTTAAGTTACATGCTTTTTCAAACCTATTAACAACCCTTCCAAAGAATTTGAAACTGTGTCAGTTAGCTTTACAGATTGAGTTATTTGTGTGGTAGCTGATTTTCTGTATTGGTACAGTATTGTTCATGTACTATTGAGTTATTTAAATTCACGGCCACGTATTAACCAGATCGACAAAATCTTATCAGCATTACAAGGATTTGAAAAAGATTATACTGGTCATTACTCAGTGACCAATCAATAACTAATTGTTGTCTCGCGTATAAAAAACATCAAATTTATTATACTTCAGTAGTGTTTTGAATGTTCATTAATTAGAACAAATCATTTGTTGAACTTTGATTAAATTAAAAACCTAATCTAAATGCAAAGTCTTAAATGTTTAAAAATTTCAAGAATGAACGACCGCATATATAAATTAATCTAACATTTCAAAACTATACTGTCTTCAGATAGAGACATTTATTGATGTTTGAAAAGGGCTCCATTAAAATCATTCCACAAAAACTGTAATTATATAAGTTCAAAATTCTAATAGACCTTAGAGTTATATTATTATTAAATAAAATTATTAAATAATTTTGAATACTATAGAAATGAATATTATAACATATAGAATAATCACTTATAAGGATTAACTGAGTTTAAAATAATGTCAGAATGAAAATATGTCTTGTTACTTAGCATTTTATCAGATCAGTTAGTCAGGTACAAGATGGAAATTCGTACATAAGTACATAAGTTCAGGTTGCCATACAACATTAGCACACAGACGCAACTGTCAGTTCAAATCACATACTGGCAGCGATAGTAGAAGTATCAGCATTAATAGCGAAAATTAAGGTTCGAAGATAAGATTCGAGAAGGAGAACGGTAGAGATTTTCAGGAATTCAGAAGTTTAGAATTTAAGCGAACACAGAGTGGATATACCTGCGTCATTGCAAACGATTTTGAGCCGCGTCGTTCAAGGTCTCTTACCACCGGATAATTTCATCTCGCGGACCCTAATCAGTTAGCTTACATCTACAACATGACTCAGTCCACTTGTCAGTGACTTCATGGATTTGTTCCATGTTTTGGTTTGGTCGCCACTAGCTTTCTTCCAACTTATTCCTACATCGCAAAACATAGCTCGTCGGGGCAGTCCGTGGTTAGGCAAACGTAACACATGTCCCGACCCCCTCAACCGATGGAATTTCACTATTTCATCTATTGATCTGCCATCCCTACCTAGTACTTGTTTCCTGACTATAGCATTACTTACTCGGTTGCCCCAGAATATATCAAATTTTCATCATATGCTCACTAATAATTAGCTTTGAAGAAAAATATCCGGAGTCCTAACTGAGTAGCCATGACAAATGGAATTCATCCGTCTCAGATATGAAACCAACCGATAGAAGACAAAAGGAGATGATAGCGTAATTTCGTCGATGGACTAAAGTTAAACATTAACACCATTTTCATAATGATCTATTTATTATTGATCGATTAATAATCCCAATCAGATTTCTTTTTACTTGAAATTAAAACATTCTTTACAAAATCACATTTCCTGATCAAATATTTTCCTAGTTGTATTGTTTCTTTTTTTCAATGTTAAAGATTTTAACAAACCGAACTATTTTTGTTCGTTTTTTTTTCGTGATATTGATAATCTAATCATCTCATATGCATCAGATTTGCATATAAATTGAAACAGATTATTATAATTTAAATAAATAAAATAAAATAGATAGAAAAGTTATAATAATTATAATTTGTACAGAATAAAGATCAAAGAATACAAACACTTTACAGTAAAAAATATTAACAAATTTATTATCATTACTCCTTTTGTTGTTGTTGTAGCTGTAGTTGTTGATACGTATCCACATTATATGCATAATTTAAATGTTATTTAGTGAAAATAAATAGTTCTGAAAAAAAAAACAAAAACATACTCCGATCGGTACGATGAGATATTTATGATCCGGAACAAAAAAATGAAGAACAACTGAATTCCAATGTGTACTAGGATCGAGTATGTTGTGTTATGCGAAAAAAAAAATATGCCGCCATCTAATCAGCGCAAGTATGTCACGTTTTCAAGATTTCACAATGGTGATCATTAAAGCGGTACATATAAATGAACTATATTTTATTAGATTGTCATCAAACTGGAATCTAATGTACATGAATATTGATTTATATATATGAGTTAGTGATCACAATGAAATAGATTAAACAACTACACATAGTAGGTTAAAGGTAAAATCGAACATTATCAGAAAATACGTATGCTAGTATTGAAAGTACTGTGGTGTGAGCTACTTATAAGTAGTATATGACGTGAGTGTCAACGTAATGTCTAGCAGCAGAATATGGGGGAAGATCAAGAAAGGAAGAGTTAGAACACAATGGAATTTGTATGAAACGCATGAATAATGACAATGGATTGATGTTTTGAAACAGGAACAGTCCAGTTCAATATGATGAACTGATATTTTGCAAATTAACGATTTACGATATGGTTTTCCAATTTTACTGAGTAACTCTGTAATTTTCGATAAATACAATTCGGTTGCCCCCCACCTGTGTTCTCGTTCACTACAGTACTAGTTAGTAGTTCAGTAATGGAACTTGGATAGACTTTCAAATCGTAATCACAAATTAATAATAAAATTTGTTGGAGATGTTAAATCCCCAGAACTCACTTGATAAATATCTTTATTTCGAGTTGATTTCATGGACCGATCAGTTGACCTTGAGATCACATTTCCCACCAGGAAAATCCTTGGCTGTGATTGGTTACTGTGTCATTTTAGTGTGCTATTTTTGTGACTGTCCAAAGGACGTTTCTATGGAGTATAAATAAATGCCATTTGAGTGCTTGGATTCATTGTGTGCTTGCTGGGTGTTTGTAAAATACAATTTCTACACAATATCAAGACTTCTTGCTGATTCAGCTTGGTCAAGGGATGACAGTCGCCTACCTGGATGCTGGTTCATTGTTTTGTTCGCGTAACTCGACTAAGGTGAACCCGTAATAGTTTTAAGCATACATTGAGACGAGCATAAAAAAATTATGTCATACAACGAAGAAATTCGTACGTACATACATAATTTCAGGTCGCTATAGCACATTAGCACAAAGACGTAATTGTGACTTCCAATCCCATAGTGGCAGAGATAGTAGAATTATTAGCCCGAGCGCAGCTGCTATCTTGAGGTGGTAGTCAGGATTGCCTGTCGTGATCACCCAACCCAGTTATATCGGCTAGAACATATGTTCCTGTAGGTTCTACCATGCCGACTGGTAGTTTAAAGAGCTGAATAAGAAAAACTTCCTAGGTATAAACAGACACTATAAACAATAGAATTAACACGTTCGTAAACCTGATAAGTACAGTCAATTAAACGATCAACGATCCTCTCCCTCTTGATAGAACCAAGCTAAAATATATTCTTGTATGTGCATGCAAACGGTCAATATACTTTGCTCCAAATAAGCAAGAAAACAGTAAAATCTACAAAGAGGTTACCAAACAGGAAGGGATAATTTATATATATATATATATATGGAAATGAATTTTGAAAAAGAATTTTGAACATACATAAAACTAAAACCATGACAAACCTCAGAAATCAATTTTGTGTAGGCTTTCAGTCAGGTAGTTAGTTCTATGTTCAGTTACAAATTACGCCCAAATGATTAACGTACTGGAAAAACAATAAATAAATAAGCCAAAATAGGCACACTTTTGTTTATTGGACATGCAAATAAAAAATAGTTAAACTGTATCAATAATTGACAAATAGTTTATTGACCGGATATAATAAAATGCATGAGAAAGCAAAATAACAATCAATAGTCAAACAACAGTTTATGAAATGCAACAACTGATTCAATTGTTGGATTGACGCCAAAACTCATTGATTTCAAATCTAATTGGAATTATTTTATTTCAAAAGGAAAGTTGTACAACGACTCTTGTGTACAACAATAATCTTGAAGCATTAAAATGAATATAACTAAAATTAATATCAATTATTTGTCATGTATGAGATATGTACAGATAAGTGAAATATAAATTTTTAATTTTGTGTTAGATGTTACTTATAAGTAGTAGTTAAAATATATATTTATCGATCAAAAAAACAAAAGGCGTTTTCTGTATATGAATAATGTTAATGCATAGAAAATAACGCTTTCATGCTAATTTTTAGAACGAATAATATAGGAATTCATCAGATTTCTCTACTTTCTAACTGGAACCGAAATACAAATATATCAATTTTATTATATAGTTGTGAAGACTGCAAAGTTTGATTGAAATCATGAAACGATCATTGTTAGACCGTCAGTAGAAACATGAAAGCACTGGACTGCCGTTTTGTCCTAGTACGGTACTTATCACTGGTAGGTCAGTGATCTAGATGTTGACTGTTCGCACGAGAGAGCCAAGATCCTGGGTTCGATTTCCGAATGCGGAGGTAGTAAATGCGCACTGTTGATGAGTCCCACACTAGGACGAAACGGCCGAACAATAATTCCTTGTTTACAATGGCAGTCTAAAAATAAACGATTCATAATTTCAATGAAACAAATATATCAGTAACTTTCAAATAAACTTCATACGATTTAAAAATTTTCTATTTGAATCACAACAGCTGTCAATCAAAAATTATACAATTCATAAGTTTGTAAATAATTTGAATTTGGAAATTTATGTAAATCATGTCGACCAGTAAAAGAATTTGTTAGTCAGAGTTGCATAATTCTAGAATCTATCGATCCTTCTTTCGAAAACAACTGGACCCTAAAAGTTTTGAAATAAAGTTCAGAAATCATCTTACCTAATCAGGATGTTTTTACACATTTAAAATCATTAATCAATCATTGTTAGACCACCATTAGAAATCTGGAAGCACTGAAAGACGGCCGTTTCGTCCTCGTATGAAACTCATCATCAGCAGTGCGCATCTACGACTCCTGCACCTCGCAGGATCCGAACCTAGGACTTTCCGTCTTGTACGTGAATGCCTAACCTCTGGAACACTGGGCCGACATCCAACGGTGTAAATGTCTAACTCTGATTGATATAGTCATTATGTGATAGGAACAGAATAGTTTTTTTCCGTTCTTAAACTTAATCATCAACAAAACAGCCACACTTCTCTGTAAGAGAGACTATAATATTAAAAATTATCAGTTTATAAGAAGTATAATTGTGAAATATGAATTGAGCGCTGACTATTGCTAACTAAAATTAAGGATTCATGTGTTTACTTCATGAATCTGCATTAAACTTATCAAGTGTGAAACAGTTACCCAGCA
>OX103979.1:64241498-64281218 GCA_944470395.2 Schistosoma turkestanicum
AGCAAAGTATAATAAAAAATTACTTGTAACAAAAAATCTACTACTTATATCTGACGCTGTCTAGAAATCCTTTTTTAAAACTATTTCAATCTCTTTGCCAAACACATGTATCCAAAAAGACAGACTCTAATGATGAACGGTAATTTAAAATGGAAGTCAGATGTGAAATATATATATAGGACAATCATCTTATTTGTACATTACCTACTGACCATTTAGTTTACAAATTGTTACGCAATATAATTTATTTTGAAACGATTTCTGGAAGCCACAAAGATCGATCTTCTCATTTGTAGTT
The DNA here is from genome assembly GCA_944470395.2 of Schistosoma turkestanicum. Lineage (NCBI taxonomy): Eukaryota > Metazoa > Platyhelminthes > Trematoda > Strigeidida > Schistosomatidae > Schistosoma > Schistosoma turkestanicum. The sequence goes on from OX103979.1 coordinate 64,241,797, forward strand.
GCTGGTTTTTTCATTCAGTTGTTTGTGTGCACATGAAAGGATCTACAACACAGGAAATTATTTTAGTCTAAAAAAATAATTATTTTTTTTAAATTAAATATTCACAAGTTTCATTCCATTTATTTGCCCTATGGGGAATACATAGATTCGATATTATATCATGAGAAATAAACTGCAAACTCTGTACACGTTTTTAAAATACAAATATTATATATGAATATAATAAAATCAATTCTTAAAAAAATTCAGATGAACCAATGAAGAATATTTTGCAAAACTGAGTTTTTCAATATTCAATATTAAGTATTTTATTACTTACTTACTTACTTATGACTGTTACCCCCAGTGGAGCATTGGCCGTCGACCAGTATTCTCCAGACTACTCTGTCGTGGACCTTCTTTTCCAGTTTTGTCCAACGGTTGGCCATTCTTCTCATGTCTGTCTACATTATTCGGCGTAATGAGCTACCTTGCCTTCCTCTTTTCTGTTGGCCTTGAGGATTCCAAGTGAGGGCTTGTCTTGCGACGCAGTCGGGTGCTTTCTGCAATGTGTGTCTTATCCACTTACAGCGGTTCTTTCTGATTTCTTCCTCCGCTAAAATCTGGTTTGTTATCTTCCACGGCAGGTTGTTGCTGATAGTGTCTGGCCAAAGAATCCAAAGTTTATTGAGTAGAAAACTGTTAATAAATGATTGTATCTTCTGGATGATGGCTTCCATAGTTCTCTGAGTTTCCGCCTTATACAGTAAAAGTGCTTTGACTCAAAGTTCCGACTCTGGTGTCGGTTGTTAGCTCCTGTTGTAATTAAATCGGAAAATATTCAAAATCTATAGTTCATAAATTTGAATAACACATATAAACGAATAATATTGTTTCCAAATAAATATCTACCAGGTTTTATTCTAATACAGAGTAGCATTTAAATGCGTATATGAAAATGTTAAACCATTCAAGATAGATTATAAGTCAGTGAAACTAGGCTGCTGATACATTTTGATTAAAAATAATTCAATCTGACTTAATTAGATGGAGTACTGAAGAGACCACAACAATGATAAAACTGTCTTGCATGTTACAAATACAGTGACACTTTGATTGGGACGGTCAGTAGTGTGAAAAAGGCCTATTCATATTCAATTTGACTTTATCATTAGTTTTAATGAATGAGTAGAACATCACAAAAGCTTAACCCCTAGATATTACGCTTATAAGTAATCATTTACAAAAATACTAAAACTCGATACAATCTTGCTGTTGTATTCAGCAGTCTGCACAAACGTTTGGACCGTTCATTTTTTAGTTAAGAAAGCATTCTAATAAACAATCCCATTTTTAAAATTGTTTAGGACGAATAATTATTATCTTTAACTGTATCCAATCCAGGCTCACAAACTATCATGATGCTAAATAGTGGATATCTTAAACCAATCCATACTGTATTTTTTAGTGTACTTTTTCATCTTTGTCTATTGCCTGGAGTAAAACAAGAAACAATAGTATTGGGATTTATTTATTGAATAATTATTGTAACTAAACTCATAAGAAAATTTCTGCCATTGGAAATGAATAGTAGACATTGACTACCAGAGAAAAAACAAAGCACTTATAACATAGAAAAAAAACTTATTCAATAATTACAATTTGAATATATAACTTAAAAAGAAATTTGTTACAGTTACATGCATAACTGGTGCTAAAAGTTCTTAACTGTAACAAAACTTATAGTATGCTACTCATTAATTTCAAATAATCTTATAATATTGAATGTGCTGAGACCAGAGCAGTTCAGGTAGTTTGGAAACGTTTCTATTCTTTCTTTGAACTTGGTATGTAATACTGCTTGAAATTGTATGTCGCTTCAACAGTTTACGTATGTGTTGGAGACGTTAGAACCTCAGAACTCGCTAAATAAATGCCTTAATTTTGAATTTTACGTTTCTGAGAATGGGTTGATCAGTTGACCTTCAGATTTCATTTCCCACCAACAAAATCCTTGGCTGTGATTGGCTGCTGTGTATTTTAATGTGCTATTTTCGTAACTGTCCCAAGAACGTTTCTATGATGTATAAATAAACGAGAGTTGTATGCTTGATTGTATTGTGATTGCTCGGTGTTTGTAGAATATACTTTCTACGCTACATTAAGACTTCTGTTTTGTAGTTTTCGGATCAAGGTAGCCTATCTGGACACTGGTTCATTGTCTCGTCCGCGTTTATCGACTAAGGTGAACACGTAATAGCTTCAAGCGTTCCTAGTCACGAACCTAACTGTATGTATGAAAATTGTATTAGCTACCTCTGTTTTGATAAGTGTTTAATATTTGATTCAATGCAAAATATTAATCCTTATACTGAATAAGTGAAAAAACATCTGCAAAAACAGAGACATCTCACCGAGAAAATGTTAGCACATATCTCCTCAATCTACAAGAAACAATTGTAAAAATGTTCATGTTTCAAATATAACTAACTGGATGATTGACCACATGTTATTTGTTCAATTTGCATTAGTTTTGAAAGGTTCCTTTTCGTGAAACAATTAAAGCGTTCATGTTCGATAATTCCTTGAAGTATATAATTAGTAGAAAAACGTCTGTAAAACGGAAAAATTGGCCTTTCAGGATGTTGTTAAATTTGTTGGGGACTTTGGATCCCCAGAACTCTATTGGAAAAGGTCGTAATCTTGGATTTTATGTTTTTTCGCGCATAAACTCCTTGCTTGAACTTGAGATTACATTTCCCACTCACAAGCACTTGACTGTTATTGGCTGATGGAAGCTATTTTTGTGGCTATCCGAAGGATGTTTCTATCATGTATAAATAAGCTAGATTTGTCTGCTTGTCGACTTCATAATTTCTGGTGTTTGTAGAATACACTTTCTACGCCTTATCAAAACTTCTTGATCTAGTTAGCTGGGCCAGAAACAATGGATTAGAATAGCCTATCGTGTCACTGCATCATTTGTCTTCGCTCTCGTTTACCGACTAAGGTGAACTCGTAATAGCATTCAAGCATATCAAGTGACGAGCATATTAAAATTTCATCTATTATTTCTCTAGTCATGTATGATATTATATGATGAGATATAGTGCATTTATGTCTGATCATCATAAATGCTGTGAATGTGTAAACTAATTGAAAAACCAATTCAAAATTTCATAATCTTGCAAGACGTAATATTCTATTGTATCACTGCATCTCGTTTTTATTCAAAAACAATGGTATTTAGACTGTATGATAATATATTTTTGTTCATAATTTAAATTCAACAGAAAAATAATATTTTTTAAGTGGTTGTCTATCTAATAACAGTCCCTGATGTAAAATATGAAGGTGAGCAATAACCATATAACTCTTTCCACTAATCGTAAACGAGTGATCATGAATACATTAATTTCAAGTGAACATTCATGAGATCCCAGTGAGAAGACAGTGGAGTTCAGCCATGTCGAATATAAAGCAATTGTATATTAATAAAGCAGAAAGATGATCAGAAATTGTCATGCATTGATCAAAATTAGAATTTTGAATTATCGGATACTGGTTGGGTGGTATATAGCCTGATCCCTAACCAAAACATCCGTAGTTCCTGATGTTAACACCTAGTAAGGTCTTGAGTACTTAAAACAATTGTCCTTGGTCCTCTGTTTCTTCCAATAAATGTCAAAGTACAGTTCTTGATAGAAATTATGATCTTTTGAAGTATTATTTATAAACAACAAAACAGCTGCTTTCAACAAACCATTTTAAATAATTCTTCTTCTCCCAAACATATCTTCTACTATTTGTGTAAGAAACTGTAGTGAAGGAGAACACAGGTGAGGGCAACCCAATTGTATTTATCGCAAATTAGAGAGTTACTCAGTAAAATAGGAAAACCATATCGTAAACGGTTGATTTGCAAATCTTCAATCCATCATCATCAATCCATTGTCTGACATTTCACTCACTATTCATGACTTTCATATACAAATTCCATTGTGTTCCCACTCTTCCTATCTTGATCTTCCCCCATCTTCTGCTGCCAGACATTACGTTTTCACTCGCGTCATATACTAATTAAAAGTAGAGCGCACCACAAAACCAGTTTTCCAATGACCTCAATATTAACTAGTTTAATATTCTCATTATTTTCCATTGCTTTTATTGGTTTTAATTAAATGTTCTGTGTTTTTTTTTTTGTATTTATTTCAAACACAGAATGGAATAAATCATCAACCACAAAACATTTTAAAATTAAATTTTTTTCATTCTAAACTAATAATAATATTTTACTGTAATAACTACAATAATTTTATAATAAAAACATTTTGTTATTAGTCAATTTTCATTTCTAAAAACAAAAAAATGATTTACTATTTCGTGTGATATTAAATTTCATAATCAAAATTTAATTTGCTTTTATTTTGTATGAGGTTAATTAAAATAAATTCTGTTTACATAGAAAGAATTATTGTTCATCATTCATCGATTAAATCTATGCACATTTTTATTTTAACTTGCAATGTTAATGGAACTTTCTAGACTCAATGAGGAGGACTATCGTAAATGTTTCACTACAAGACACAAATACACTCTTTTTAATTACATCACTTTTTAATAAAATATTACGTGTCTGAAGAAAAAAAATTATCATCTAAAATAACAAGATAACTACGAGTTAGATTATAAATCTTGTAGACTGTGTACATAATTTTGATATAATTTGCAAGATTTTAACTTATTACAGTGCAGGAAACATTTGTAGTCTTAACTTGTCCAGTAATTACCCATCACGTGCATTTGTATTTTGGGAAAACGTAATTTTATAACCCGATAAATAAGTTACATCTATTTAACATAGCCATTTAATTTTTGTGATATTGCGAGTTTCGGTTCATACAATGAGTTATTGACTATTAGACAAGATGAAATTTGCAGTATCGGGTTGTGGAGTATGTTGAGTTACTTTTGATATCATAAATCAACCTTTGTTAGACCATCATTAGTAACCTGAAAGAACTGGGCTGCTGTTTAGTCCTGGTATTGGACTCATCAGTAGTGCACATTGACGACTTCTGATATTTGCAGGACTAGAACCTACCGGTGACTAGCTCTGTGATGACATTTCTAAGAGTTCCAGTGAAAAGTCACGAGTAGTGGCGTTCAAACCTGATTAGCTGTGAAGCAGGGCTCACCGAATACAGTGTATGAAGTTGCACAAGACCATGAATTGATCGAAATTAGACATACACACCGTTGGATGCCTGCTTAGTGGTCCAGAGTTTAGGTGTTAATGCAAAAGACCTAGGGTCCTGGGTTTGAATCTTGAGAGTAGCAGGATTCGTCGATACTCACTACTGATGAGTCCCATCCCAGGACTAAACAGCCCTTCAGTACTTCTAGGTTACTAATGATGGTCTAACATCGGTCGATTCATGATTTCAAAGTAAGAATTGAACTGCCGGAAATAAAATGTTCTTTGTTGAAATATCATCATTCTTTTTAAATGTTACCTTGTCTGATCGATATAAAGCTGACTGTTGGTCAGTGTCAAACATTCAATCAAGTTGTACATAATATATATATATATATATATATATATATATATATATATATATATATGCAACTTGAATTTTGATGATATTTTTCATTGTCTGCTGATTTGTAGACTGTATACTTGTAAGCCTTATATGAAAATGAATAAAACAGTATCATAAATGTAAATCCTAGTAGCAATCCTAAACATACATGTGATCTTAAAGTCTTGCAAACCAATTTTACCTTGTCCTCTAAAATTCAAATCATTGAATCAAATTGATAATTACAACATTCAATTAAAATCTAAATGAAGTGACAGACTGATAACCGTTCGATCAGAGAAATAAAAATTTTATGTATTGAAGATAAAATACACAAAAGTTAAATTTCAATGGAGTACAATGTTTTTAGTTTTTAACTTATAAATATATCTTTTATTTATCTAAGCAAAATCATATGAAAAACAAACAGTTTTTGAATTTTCTACACATCGCAAATACACATTACCCATTGTATTTTTAAAATCATCTCTGTTATGTAAATCCCGAGTAAAGTATGTGACAAAATAGTTGAATTCAATGAACGAACAATATCCATATTGAGATACAACATACGCATTTACAAGATCTGAATTCAAAGTCGATCTTCTTATAGGTGTTAATTTCATTAAGTCGAGTGATTTAAGTGATATGTCTTCCTTGTCATTCTAGACAACATTATCGTCTACTGCATAGAGATATTTGAGATTTGTTGATATTTGCAAACATCCGTTTAAGTTAATAACCCTGACCATGATTAGATATGTTCGTCGGTTGAAAAAACCATACGATTTGAAAATTCTGTAACTGAAAATCATATCAATATGGGTCAATTGTATTAGCTCATACAGTTGATTACTCGCTTGGTTGGAAGTAAACTAAACAAAAATAGTAAATGTGAACACATACACACATAAAAATAACGAAAGCGATCGATAAAATGGTCAATAACTGTTTTTATTATTAGCACTTGTGAAGTATTCAAAGAGTTGACGTTTTTTAAAGTAGACACTGATGAATCGGATAACGGAACACTTACAAACTTCAAATTACGAAATGTTCAATACTTGAACAATCTTACTTTCTGAACCTATCATGTTCAGCATTATTATCATACTAGGCATATTGTTTACACACGCAGACAACAGATAATAATTACCAACTTCATTTTACTTTTAACCAGGACTACCTTTCTTCTCTTGCATACCTTACATCGAAAATATCGAGGGAATCAAGTATTATACTTTCACCTAACTTTTTGAACATCTCTTAGATTAATCTTTCATTCGTTGACGCATCCATAGAATTAACTTAAAATAACCAAATATACAGCTATTTGTGATTCAGCGTTCATAGATTAAATTTACAGATCGTTGAAAGAATATGAATAATTTGCCTTCTGATAACACTTTAAAAGACAGACGACCTACTTATTTCCTTGAAAAAAGCATCACAATTAAGAAATAACCATGAATACCAGCTTTTAAAGTAAATCTTGTCAATAAATAAATCTTGTAAATATTGTCAAATTAAATAGTGATAGAACTGATTTTTGCAAAATTCACTGTACTCAATATCTGATAAGCTCCAAACTATATTATTCAGTTAATCAGAGATACTTGTATATATTTTTCTGTACAACAATGTTTTTCACAGATTTACTTAACCTGAAAGTTGTAGACAGTAAAGTTACACGATTATAAAGCTTTTCAATATCATAAACACGTTTAGTGTACAGAAATACCTATACATTAAAAAAAAGAATCGTTTCTACTATCATTCACTGTGAGCAGTTATAGTTTGTTTCAGAAAGTATTACTTTATACATTTTATTGTGCTTTTAAAAGCACAAAATGGTAACAATATATTTTTTTAATCAGTAAGTCAACCCTGTTTGCTAAATCAATGGACCACCTTTACTCAACAGTCAAATTTCAATGCATGTTGAATTAGTCAGTTTGCATAATCAACAGATTAATGTAATGATCGACGTCTATCAGGTAACTTAGTGTTGGGGATGTTAGATCCCCAAAACTCGCTTGATAAATGCCTTATTTTGGATTTCACGTTTGCCAGCATGAGCTGATCAGTTGACCTTGAGATTTCATTTCCCACCAGGAAAATCCATGGCTGTGATTGGCTGTTGTGTATTTTAGTGTGCTATTTTCGTAACTGTCCCAAGGACGTTTCTATGATGTATAAATAAACGAGAGTTGTGTGCTTGATTGTACTGTGATTGCTAGGTGTTTGTAGAATATACTTTCTACGCTTACAAAGCCTTCTGTTTTCAGCTTGGGATTCAAGTTAGCCTATCTGGACGCTAGTTCATCGTCTCGTTCGCGTTTATCGACTATGGTGAACTCGTAATAGCTTCAAGCGTACCTAGTGACAAACATATCACTTGGCCTTTAATGATTAACACAATTAATCGAGTAAATTCTTGTGTATTCTAAAATTATTCTACTTGTTTTAAACAAATTCTTAAAAAGATCAATGATTTTTAGTAGACCGTTTGATAGATATTTACATACCATATTTCAGTGACTGAAATGAAAATCATAAAACTCAGCGAATTGAAACACCGACGTATAGTAATTTCCTGAAAATAGGATGCTCATTGTTGAGGCTTTCAGTTTAATCAGTTTAGAAATGTAATATCAAGTTAGTTTTATATTAAACTCTGATTGCTTTGTGAGAAAAAAATTATTTTTAACTTTCTGTTAACCTAGTAGTCATAAAGCGACTCCAAAACTCTTCCGGTCAAAATGACGGCATCTTACCATTATTTAAGAGTAGTATCAATGTTATCATTGTGTTTTTTTTCTATAGATTTAAAAAGGTGATTGTACCTTTACAGAGGTAATATGTAACATTTCAAATAAATTTTTTTTAGATTTCTAGACTGGCTCCTATTTATCTTAAAATAAAATCGCAACTTTCATGCAAGGAATAGTCATCATGACATAAAGTTATACAGGGGATATGTTGTAATTTTGTGGATCTGTCTACAAAGTATAATTTGTTCACAGAGAAATACAACCGACGGAAACGTTTTTAAGAATAGAAAATTGAAAAAATATTTGTAAAAAATACTTGTAACGTAGACGCAATGTAGGAATAATGAGATATCAACAAACATTTCGTCAAACGTTGTCAATAATTTCCGCTGGTTATTTACCAAACTTTAATATCGAAACAGTCGCCAAAACATATTCAGAGATTACTTTTAACAGTTAGACATCACAAATAATTTGAAATGAGTTCTGAATGCTGTGGTGTGTAATTTCGATCCGTGGAGCTCAAACATGCATAGAATAAAGTAGTTGTCCCACTGAGGTGTAATTGAATGAAAATGAATCTTTTGAAATGTGCTCCACTTTGAAGCCACACCAATAGACCCATAGGGCTAAAAGCTCACTTGAAGTACTAGATGTCTTGGATTTGATTTCTCTTTTTGATTGCGGCTTTTCAGTGTTGATGATGAACCCTCCATTTAGGGGTTCATCATTTCCAGGAGTAATCAATTGGGATTCATTCATGATGAATATCATCCACCTATTGACAGGGTGCTAGGTAAAGATGGCAGGTCAGTAGGTGAAGTAGTGAAAATTGATCATTTGAGGTGGTTGGAACATGTGTCGCCTAACTACCGACTGCTTCGATGAGCTATGGTTTGTGGTGTAGGAGTAGGTTGAAAGAAAGCTAGGGGAGGCCAAAACAAAACGTGGCATAAATCCATGAAATCACTAACAAGTGGACTGAGTCATGTCGTTAGGTGTCGACTACCTGGTTGGGATCCGCGAGACGATAGTAATCGATGGTTAGATATCCTGAATGACATGGCTTAAAACCATTTGCAATTGTGCAGGTGCATCCACCCTTTGTGTTCTCTCAAATTCTAGCCTTCGGAGTTCCTCTTTACTTTATCTTTTTCTTTTAAGTTTATTTCACTAGATTCTACTTCTTGAATAATATTTTCGAACCGTAATCTCCCTGATTACTGCTAATACTTCTACTACCTCTACTACTATGAGATTTGAATTGACAATCACATCTGTGTGGCAACTTGAATTGGTGTATGTACGTACGTACAAAGTTCTACGTTGCTGTTCATTGACTGGTTGATTGACTAACAAAATCTAAATTAAATATAGGTATTTAAATTTTACAAAGAAATCGTTCATAAAGGATCGTTTTCATTTTTTTCTATGCTTTATGATTACCAAGTTTGTAATTCTGTTTATTTCTTTTGAATTATAACAAACATGAATGCACACTTTGGCCATATTTAACAATAAAAATAAAGAAATAGTCTAATGCAATAAAGTGGTGTTACAACATTTACAAAATATTTTTAAAAATCATTAATCTGAATATCAAATTCATCAACTTTTCAATTTAAATATACTTCTTATTTAGCTAGCGCAGGATGAAATGAAAAGATTTCTTCCCTTTCTTTAGTGCTTTGGCTTATTTTAAATAAAAATTGTTTGACTTAGACTATCATGTACTATTAACAAGAAATTTAATTTAATTTCAGTTTCCTGTACACACTGATCAATGCCATTTATGTAGAAATAAATTTTTAGTGTATGGAGTTTCGATAAGGAGTAATGAAAATCTACATAAGTGGTGATTTGAGGTATTGAACAGGAAAACTTGATTGATATAGGTTATATGTAACTTGACACTCATTAGGAAAGTGTAATTGTAATTTTGAGGGAGTTGATAATTATTGATAACTAACTACAACTTTGTTTCAAATAGCTTCATAGTTAAGAAATTTGCCCGAATTATTTTTGTGATGTTTCAAATGAGTGAAACTCATTAGTTGAGAAGGGGAGATCGTTGTACATCAAAGATGGAGAAGAAAACGCTTCACACTCATAAAGAGTTCAACTGGTGTTGCTGAAGCAAACACACAAAACAGTTATGAGGTGCAAACTTCATGCACACAGGATAACTGAAATATCTTTCAAACCGAAGAATGAGGAGATTATAATAATGCATGTCATACAGTGTTGTCCACCCACCAACTATAACAATAACCTTCATAAATATTAGTTTTATGGAAGGCTGCAGTTATTAGTAAAGAAGTGACCAGCAAAGTAGATGGCTGTTTTGATGGGAGATCTAAACACCAAGTTTGAATGGACAACAATGGAAATGAAGGTATCATGAGATGTTGAGGTCCTCGTAATACGGTCAGTCACGAAGGCTAGGTTTCTCAGGGGATATGTGAAAGCCAATATTTGAGTTAGAATAATCCTACAGATCACATCAGTTAATTGACTATAAAACACTGTACATCACTAAATTACAATATGCGCATAATCAAGTGATTTGTAATACAGAATTGAGTAAGTGGTGTATAAAAACTTGTGCAGTAAAACATAACATTATTACCAACTCAAATAAAAAATAGAAAATCGTAGTAATATTTCATTTTGTACAAAGTTTTAGGTATAGTGAAGCTATTTCATTTCGAACTTCTGAGTTACAGTTTACTTCAAATGAAACAAAAAATTGCATAGTATAATAGTAAGATTAGAGCGATTTGGGGGTCAAAAGTATGAAAGATAATGATCCACTGTACGAGTATGCAGGTGAAGAAGATATTGAAACACTGAAAGTGACAAACACAAATGATCACGAGGTACGAAAAATTGGACGATGTTATCAGTGGCTAATTACTGTAACTATGATAGAATGAGTGGTTCTCTATGTACTGAGTTTGAGAACAGAGTTCCTGTACATGCAGTTGAAACGCTGTAACCTCTGTAGTGCATAGTATTTGTCTTGTATCCGACTTTTTAATATGGTAACTGAAAGTAAGCCATCCGACTGTTTTACACTTTTTTTCCTTAAACCTATAGAGTTTGATTTTCTAATACTCTTCTAATAAGCCATCCTTCCGTATCACTAATGTTATTTGCCTACAGTTAGGTAATTAGAAGCGATCTATTTAATAGTAGTGGCTTATGCTTCTGTTTTGATATAACTACCAGTGTAAGAAAGTGTCCAAGAAGCAAATAGAATATAATAATTGCTTACGTCTTAAATGGTAATTGCCAAAAACATCGAGAATGTTTATGTGCAACTTCTGGTAATTCTAAACTACTTTTGCGCTCTAAATCTGAAATCAGTCGTTCAAAATACAAACAGACATCTTCAGTATGACTCTAAAAGTCTCTGATATAACATTTGAATATTTTGTTAATTTTCATTGCATGCCTAAGTCGCTGGATTTTCTAAAAAATTGTACTGAATTAATCTAGCATTACGGTTTACAGTTAATCAGAAATATGATTTCACTAGTTTCAAAATTATCTAACAACGTAGCCACCTCACTAACTATTAAATCGGAAATCAAATATATATGTATATATATATATATATATATATATATATATATATATTCGTATATACTAACCTCTTAGGTCTTCTCACAGATGTCTGACAACTGGACTTGATCGGTCACTTTTTAGCATATCAGGATTCCTGTGGTAGCTACAATCAGTCTGTGTTTAAAATGAGATTATAGAATAATAGCAATATCGAGGCAATTCGCACAGAATGCATATATGTGAATTATAATTCACTCTACTGAACACAAGTAGCTACCTGGAATCAGTAGAACGATGGATAAAATGATCGTGCTAGGGGGCTAACAGCTCTGGTTCCGAGTGCAGTGAAGGAAAATTAACTTGAATGTCAGTAAACTAGGTTGGCGAGACTTGAAAAGGAGGAAACGCGCATCCTGGAATATATTACTAGCCACCATTCATCTCTACCTACTATATATATATATATATATATATATATATATATATATATATATATATATATTTATATTTATTTGTTCGGCCAAAAAATAAACTCATTGAAAAAAGATCGCCTAATCGGATTTTCTTTCATATTTCAATGGGAATTGTATGCGATTTCGTAAAAACCTTATTTCAGTCGATTTTACGAAGATTATTCGAAATTTACCTATTTATAGATTTTGAAATTTGAATCACATAAACCTATTTGAAGAGACAATGGATTTTCAATTTACTTGAAAGCCATGTCTGCAACTATTGAAAAAGCTTTTTTTTTAAATAGATGATCCTGATATCGATCGATGATATCGATGATTCATCTTAAGTTGTTTCAATTGATGCATACCCAAAATTCACACTAGGAAGTAGCAGAATAACAAGAAATTACTTATTTGTTTCAAATTAAGACTAGGGAACAATTATGAAAACTTCAAATTCTGATGTGGTCCAATCGTCTTAATAGATTAGAATTCCAGCCACCTTAGAGAGAGAGCTGTTGTTATTTCAAAATGGGACATTTTACCTTGTAACTTTTTTTGAAATAAAATGATTTTAAAATGGTTTTTGAAATTAAAGCTCAAATGTAGGCCTGAAAAGAATGTTATTACATCTTAGGAAATTCTCAATAAAACCTAATAATCTATTCTTTCCCAATCAGGTATAATGTGATAACATTTAAACTAGCTCACTAGTTTCTTCCGGTTAACATGATATTCATGGAACAAATATACTTAAGAGTCAGTTTTAATATTGTGAGATCCATTTTTTGAAGGCTTTGTTTGTCAAAATCCCTCCATATATACATATTTGTAATTTGTCCTTATTGTGATTCCTTCAGTTCTACATTATGCTAATCTGTTCCATTCCATTTTGAGATGATAATATTTGTATTTCATGATAGTTTCTATTTCTTCTGCCTTCACTGAGTTTCTATGTTTCTCTCTGAATTGAACTGCATTATGTTGTTTACGCTGATACTTAGTCATGGCAACAGCCATATTCATTTGTTCCTCTTTTGATTGGATTGCTTGTACTGACTGGAATTGTGCATGTTGATTGTGAATTGAAGCACTTATCTAGAATAGGAAACACTCTGTGTTATAAAGCAACCAAATATTATCAGTCGAACGAATCTGATCTATCTAGGAAAGATAAGATAACATTTATTTGTTGCTGTTAATTTGAATAATTGGACAATTGTTGAAGGAATAACTGAGTGGTAATATTTGCTTAGGTAGTGATGTAAATTTATATTTATGATGAATGTTAGAACCGTTATTTACCTAAATCACTTGTTTTGATAGCAAATGGACAAGGCGCGTATCTAAACTACCTGGACAGTTATTCCTCAGTCCAAACCTCAGTTTGTATCCTACACATATAACTAACAGCACTGTAAACCTTTATCATTTCCACCAGTCATACTAACCAGTTGTTCACATAGATGACTATTCAAAAACTTCAGTAAAATGAATGACCAGTTGTCATCTCTTGGTAATCTAAAGTTCGTCTTATTTTTTCCATTGATTAAAATTGGTGCTTCATTTTTGGTTACTATTGACAACTGAAATCTCCCCTGAATACTTACTTATCTTTATTCAAAAAAAAACACATCACGCAATTAAAAACTAAATGGTCAATAAATTGAAAACGAATTAAAAATTTTTCTCGGCAAACAGTATAAATATGCTAACGTATAATTACACCTGACTTTATTCAATAAATCAATAAGAAGAACAGGTACATGTCAGTGAAATGATTTTTTATGCGTTTAGTTCATTTCTTTACAACGGATGTTTTTCAAGCATGAAAAATGATGATAATAATAATAGTAACGGTTGATATGTTCAATATATTAAAAGCTTTTAGGACTAAGTGATAGGTATTTCTCCATATTTATGAAAATAATTTCACAAATCTAACAGGTAACTTACAAATTATGTGAAGAATCTTAAGTTCATGGATACATAATACAGTGCATATTCACTCATACAGAAATACTTAACTTGAAATCTTGAATGAATCATTGTTAGACCACCATTAGAAACACACAAGCACTGGACAGCTGTTTAGTCCCTGGTATGGGACTCACCGGCAGTGCGCATCCACAACTCCTGCTATTCACAAGATTCAAATCCATGACCTTCGGTTTTGTGTGCGAACGCCAAATCACTGGACCAGTGAGCAGGCATCAAATAACGTTAATGTCTAATTCTGATCAATCTATGGATTTTGAGCATTCTTATTCATTGTTTTCGTTAGTTACTGCCTACACCCAACGGGGTTGAACTCCACTGGTCACGTCTTAGTGTTATGTAATATTTTCGGAAAATTAAATTCAGCAAATTGACGAAGTCTATCACATGTGTCAGAGCTTCAGTAGGTATCATGATGTAAAAAAGTTTTGTTTCAAATGCTTCAACGTTATGACTGAATAGTAGTTCATGGTCAAAAGATTTATTTTCTACTGTTATTATGCATATATTTACTTTAATTCCAAATAGCTGGTACTCTTTTGCTGTGGTTAAACTTAATTATCGACTAATTTTACTCGTCTCTTTCATAAATTATACTTTCTACATTCTGACGGAAATGTGTCAAAATCATTGCATATCTGCTGAAAAATTTTTTAACGAAATGGATGTCTTGACTGTATTCGCTGGGTTACTCATAAAACTCTTACTCATGCCTGTTACTCCTAATGTAGCATAGGCCACCGACCAGACAATTAATTTTCTCGTTAGCGTGTTTTCAGCGAATTGCATTTCTACGGGATAGGGTCGGTAACCTCATGACCGACTCTCCTCTTGTATCTGGGCTTGGAACCGACAGTTACCTGAGAAGGGCTCCAGGCGAAGTTATTCATAAAACTTAATTTCACCGAGTTATTTTATTACTTGATCTGAGTAATATATCAAAATGTAGATATGAGTTAGAGTAAGCATGTTCTTATGATGTAAAAAATTCAAAAAACAAGGCGCGAAGAAGACGATTCACACTTGGTGGTTAGTAAGTTATAGATTAAACTAACTTCATGATGGAAAGAAGAAGTATTAGATTTTGATTAAGGATTCAGGAGATATTATCTGAATCAAAAATTCCTAAAAGTAGTTGGTCTATATCAATGTGTCGTGAACAGTTAGTTGTACGTAGAGGAGTCGCCAGTTATAACAGTATAACTATACACAGACTTCTTTTAACGATTCACATTCTGATTTTATTCATTGATATAAATGAACGGTAAATAATACGAAATCTTGTTAAAAACGTCCGTATGAAAGAAATAGTTCAGATGAATGCGCCAATTCGTCTTCTTTCATAGACATTATGATCTTTAATGTATACTTGACTAAAACCAATCCATGCGCTTACCTTTTTAGGTCGCTGTGTCTTCAACAATTTAGTAAAGTTTTATTCTCATTGGCACTCATCAACATCCAAAATGTTAGTTTTCATTTTATATACACCATTCTGAATCGTTAAAATTTTCACCTGAAAGTTAGCATACACCGTTGACTGGTTTGATATCAACATCAACTGAACATCAGCAAGTAGTGACCAACCTTTCCAGGTTGTGGCACCAGGCACCACGCGCATTTCTGCCCCAGTGTCGAATAAGAATTGAGCACCCGTCGTTCGTTCATGGACGTAAAATAAACGACTGTTTATTTAGTCACGCCAGCTGTAACAACCGGCGGAACCGCTCCCCTGCTGTTTTTATTTGAATCGGTATGGCAGTTTGCACTTACTAGCTCAGTTGCCATATGCCCAGTAATAGCTGAGCGTCCCCTGGGGTGTGATTGATACTTTTCGTGCGACCTACTTCATGATCGTCTTCCTGGTCTTTCGTTCTGATTCAGCCTGGTCAGCTTTTCGGATAAATTGTTAATCTCTCTTTTTAACTGTTTTATTTCATAATTTACTGAGTTGCGATGCATCTGTGGACTCGGTATTTTCATTCTTTCATAAATCCTATCAGTTATTTCTGTGATGTGCTCCATGTCCACATCTTGATCCCCAAATGCGAGGATCTGATGAACATCCTGTGGGAGTAGCAGCGGCAACAACTAATAAATTATACTGCTGTCTGTCTTCCTGTCTCCGATTAAACTTTTCATGTAGTGCTTTAGCCGCGATGTAGTCCTATCACCTAGTTCCACTTGGTTGGAAGGTTGGTCAAGTGTCTGTTTGTCGGTTAGCGAGATAGATTTTATCACAGCCTATCTAATTAAGTCATATAGCCTTTGTGCGTCCGCCTTAGCTAGAACATCGCATAAATTGTCTGCTACTTCATCCGGAAGCAGTGCGCATGTGTGGCTGAATCTACATCGTTTTAAACTATTACGTTTAACTAAAACATTGTAGATCAGTGGCCCTAAAAGGAGGAATAGATAGATTAAGGGACCTCATAGAAGCCACTTGTGGAAGACTTAGTGTACCGTTACCTGAAGATATAATTATATACAATGAGTAGTACACATATAAATTAACTTATGTATAAGGGAAGGAAACTACAGAAATACTAATAATGCTAATAAGAAATGATAAAATGTTATTACTTGGAACAGACTTACCAAACCGCAACAGTAATAACAATTGTATGTATAATGTTAACATAGTTAAAACATGTTCAAAAATGTTTCTGAAATAATAATCAACGTGTAATGTAAATAAAATAACAATATTAGATAAAATTGACAATAATGAATGGAATGGAGACGGAGACGTATTACCTTTGAATCTTGGGAGACTGAGTTGCGTCCTTTCGTTGTGCTCACCAATTACATGATAAAATCGACAGTAATTAATGGAATGGAGACGGAGACGTATTTTCTTCGAATCTTAGGAAACGGCGTTGCGTCCTTTCGTTGGGCTCACCAATTACATGGCAGCAGACCTTCTGTATCTTGTAAATTCCGTATAACTCGGTCCTGAGGACCGTTACTACAGAACACCAGTCGTTGCCACAACTTCTTGTTTATTCAATATATATATAATGATTGATTGACACAAATATCGAAGTTTACTACGAATATATATATGTAGTCAATACTGCAATCGAATTATTTAAACAGTTGATCGAAAAAGCTAGTCATCTGACTATGTATGTAGGCGATAAGCAATACCCAAGCTTACATTCGCATACAAGCTTATTAATAATCATAAAAGTACAAAGTATATGTGAGGTGCTACAATGTAATTATTGCTTTCCTTGGCAGTTCGCATACATTACATGGTAATAGACTAACTAACCCCTTTCATAGACAGAAAACTTAAATAACAGTTAGAATTCTAAAAAGTTTCAATATAATTGTATAAATCAAGGAATCCAGTTAGTTGCATTGTTTACACATTCTATCGTAAATCACAATTTAGTTACTTGATTTCGAAGTGAACGATTTTATGAATCTCATTGCTTACATAAACATAAACACAGTGAAACAATTAAATACTAACAAGTCACTGAAATTTCTAAAGTACATCAAAGTAAATCATATTTACTTATTCAATTAGAGAGTAATTAGTAAACATATGGCAGGCAGGATAAAATTCTGTTCAAAGTTGTTTTATCTCGGTTCTTTACGTCTGAGATATCGAAATAAGATAACATCTGTTATTTGAGTAATGGTAAATTTTTATTAAAGCAATTTAATATATTAGTCTGATTACTAAAGGACCGATTTATTGATTGTTACACAGATAAATGTCTATCTGATAACTTATATCCAATTAGTATTTTATCAACGAAAAATAACAACTATTAACCAGAGATTATAATATCAAGCTTTCAGAGATTAATTTTATTGATTTTCTTATTAAAGAGCTATTGGCTATTAACTGTTATACACGTCAATTGATACGCTTGAGAGTATTACTGGTTCACCTTAGTAGATAAACGAGAACACGAAAATCAACCAGTGTGACACAGTAGGCGATAATAATCCGTTGTCTCCGGCCTGGCTAACTATATAAAGAAGTTTTGATATGACGTCGAAAGTGTATTCTACAAACATGTTGGGATAGTCAATCGAGAATAAAGCCACGCATATTGTGGATTTAATGAACTATTTGATTTTTGTTCATAATAAACCATTTCATTAATGATGAATTATATGATTAATGTTCATGATAAACTATTTCATTTATGATGAACTATATGATTATCGTTCCTGACGAACTATTTGAAGCAGTAAATACAATCATCTTAAGCACATAAATCGCGTTTATTTGTATATCATAGAAACGTCCTTGGCGGAGTGAAAAAAATCGCACACTAAAATAACACAGTAACCAATCACGGTCAAGCATTTTCGTGGTGGGAAATGTGATCTCAAGGTCAACTGATCAGTTTATGAATGTAATCCAAAATTAAGACATCTATCAAGCGAGTTCTGGGGATCTACCGCCCCCCACATTAACCATTTAACAATCTTGATGATTGTTATAAATAAAGCAAAATACGTAAGAATAGATTTATCAATGAAAGAATATTTTACTGTTAAATTTATGATAACTTTGTTCTGACACTTTAAGAGTCTTCAACTGAAAGAGTTACGACGCTTATTGGTAAATCTGAGTTCTTTCAAAAGTCACGATGTCTATGACCTTTCAGACAAACACAGCACCAATCCACACAACGACATGAAATGTCCATACGACATGGAACACCGGGAAAATCATTCAACTTTATGAAGAAATGAAAAGATACAATCTGGCGGCGCTTGGAATCAGTAAAGCTTATCCCACACAAGCTAGAGAGAGAATATTAGGTTCAGAGCAATGGGCTGTTGTACTCTAGCCATGAGAAAGAATCCGCTTCACACTCATAAGCAGTTTAACTGATGCTGTTCAAGTAAACACACAAAGTACTTATGGCATGCGAATCTCCTACAACCAAGATCATTGAAACATATTTCATATCAAAGAATAAGAGGATTGTAATGCGTGTTATCTAGCGCTATCCACCCGCCAACTATGACAACAAAGACCATAAAGATTAGTTTTATGAAAGTCTGTAATAAAGCGTAGGGAGCTGACTAGCAACCGATTTGGCAATTCTGATGGTAAATCTAAACTCCAAGGTTAGGAATAGACAACAATAGAAATGAAGATATCATGGGATGACATGGACGGGAAGAAAGAAGCGAGAATATTGAGGAATTTACAGATCTGTATGCCCTAAACAAAGTGCTTCTTTCCACCCATATGCATTCACAAGTCTACATGGGTTTAACGAGATCACAAAACACAGAGCCAGATCAATCACATCTACACCACTAAGGAGATAGTATCAGCATGTGGTGGTTGTCAAGATAAAACTGAAGCCAAAGTGATACTGGAAAACTAGTGGAACAATATACAAACGCCTAGTAGGACATTTTTTTGAAATGTTGAAGAAATGTCAGAAATTAGATCTAAAACAAAAGTTATCTACTTGGGCTATATAAGCGCCATCAAAAGGAATGGATAATTGTTGATATTCTGAATAAGACTGAAACAAGTATGAACAGAAACAATGTGTTTAGATGTATTTCAAATACTTCAAGATAGAAACAACAGTTTGGAATATTTGAATGAATAAATAGTAAGAAGACAATTTAGATGAAAATCGATTTTCATGAATTATTTATGACGTCATTTTTTCATTAGGCTGACTTGAAAAATTTTTCACATGCATGATATATATCAATATATATATATATAAGTAAAGACCAGTAACAAACAAGGTCGCTCACATTCATCCTTTCTACTAATCCTGATGGTTGATAAAACTAGGAAGACCTCATTACAATGGAAAGCTCGGACAGATACAGATGATTCGGACCTTGAAGTTCGTGCTGATCATATTGTTCAGATGAAAACAATGAAATCTCCCACAAACAAAACAGCATCCAGCTCAGAGAACGAAACTCCACTAGGGTTGTTGTTTCTCATTAAATTGTGTTAACTAATACGATACATAGAAAGTTAGTCAATAGTATCTCGTCCAGATGATCTATTCAAATAACTGAGATGTACTAGCTTCATTCAGAAGGGTTATTTTAACTTCCTAATGTATAGGTCGATTTTCAGTTCATTTAATCAAAATAATTTTGAGAAACACCGCATTTTTGAAAAAAAAAAAACTATTTTTTTCAATCATTTATTTTAATTGAACATTGAAATTCAAATGCATAATATTCACAGTCGAACAAAAAATATAACGACGATCTAACTTAATTAGCATACATACATTTTGTCTTTTATTTCTAACAAATTCTTAAATTCTTTTTATCTTATGCTAAAAGCGAACTCCTCCTCCTATTACTTACATATTTTGGTTTTGTTAAATGTTCAATTCTATTTTTTTATTTAAGGAGAAAAAGAATGAAACATTTAATTTGGCG
The DNA here is from genome assembly GCA_944470395.2 of Schistosoma turkestanicum. NCBI lineage: Eukaryota > Metazoa > Platyhelminthes > Trematoda > Strigeidida > Schistosomatidae > Schistosoma > Schistosoma turkestanicum. The sequence continues at coordinate 64,262,566 of OX103979.1, forward strand.
TTATTTTTTTGTTTGAATTAAGTAAAAAAAAAGGAAAAAGAAGTTTGTATGAAAGATTATTTTAGATTTTGTAAATCGGTTTTTTTTTTAAATGATCTGTTTTCTACAAAGTATGTATATGAGGAGTTAACAGACAAAATTATGAATTCCACCCATATATTTCAAAGTACACAATCACTTTGTCGATGTGAGGGTTGTTTTATTTTATAGTTGTTCATGTTGAGAACTGAAATTGAGGTTTGTCCACCAACTTCAGCGAATTCCCTTGATATAACTACTAATCATTAAGTTAAAGGTTTGGCTTAAAGTTAATTTGCCTCAACTATTAGTTATATTATCAGATGATGAATGCTGAACAGACTTAGTACTTGTTATTGAGAAGCTGCTAATCGGATGACGGGAATACTAAGTTCATGTTCTCTTTCCTTTGTATTTAAAATTATCAGCGTATGTCTGTCTGAACGTGTATTGCATTGACCTTTTATTAATTTTCGTATAAAATGCTTTGAAATGTATATAAGTGTAACCAGATTTTTCGAAATGTATAGCACAAATATATATTTTTCAGTGCAACTATGTCTTCTCATTATTCTGTGAGAATAAAGAACACACAGTCGATAGATAAAGATGTATTTCACTACAAATTAAATCAAAACGTTACATAAATGCACGTATTTACCTACTGATTTAAATCATACTTGATAATTAGTTAACAATTGTCAATATAAACGCGAAACATACGAAATTACTATGGAAAACTCAAGCTACACATCAAAATGAATGAATTTCACAGTGATTTAAAAGACAAAGTTTATTAATCCTTAATAAGCTGTACTCTGAAATAAAATTATCAAATAAACAAACGAAATTAACGTTAAATAAAAATCGTATTGATTTAAAAAAATTATTTTTTTTTCTGGTTATTTAGTATCAACAATAGAAAGACATAAACCCTTAAAAATCGAGACTTATTCAATACACAATCTGGTAACTATTTAGATTTGATAGGTCAGTGATTATTGGCTGGGTTAGGTCTACTGGGTTTGAGTACTGATATGAACTGTAACAAAACAATCCAGATATATCCAATTACTAAGTTTTGAAAACAGAATAAAAGTCATACTAGGAATTCGACTACTAGCCACTCTTCATAGAATTTTTAATAGTTTTGGTTAAAGCTTTACTCTTCACTGATGATTCTTACATTTAGAATAGTTGAGAAAATATCGACTTATCTTGCTGATATGTTTCTTTCACTAGATAAAATTGAACATAAATCAATTAACTGTTTATCTTAGTTAGTTTCAAGTATTTCAATGAGTTTCAAATGACTAGAAGTGAGTCTGCTTAAATGAAATTAAAAATTATGGCATTCAATCTATGTGATTATGGTAATTCTTTAATTAAAACTAATAATTGACTACTCACTTATACTGAAATATATGAAATATCCAACTAGTTTAAAGTAGATTTTAAATTTTGAATGTAGTACATGTGATTATTTAATTACTAACACCTGTTACCCATAATGGAGATCTGGCCGCCAACCAGTATTCTCCAGTCTACTACTCTGTCCCAGGCTTTTCTTTCCGGTTCCTTCTAATTTTTGTTCATTCTTCTCATATCTTTCTCTATTTTCCGGCGTCGTGTGTTCATTAGCTTTTCTCTTGTCCTTTGACCTTGAGGGTTCCAGGTGAGGGCATATCTTGTGACGCAGCTAATTGTTTTTCATAATGTATGTCCTTTCCAGCGGTAGAGCTTTTTCCTGATTTCTTCCGCAGCTGGAATCCGGTTTGTTCTCTCCAACAGTAGGTTTTGATTGATGGCGTCTGCTTAACTGATCCTCATTATCTTGCGTAGACAATCAGCTACTTATTACTACAAAATACTTTTTTAAATTTCTTCCATTTAACGAAAACTTTATTTATAACATATTTTGTTAATCAAAATAGATTTTGTAATTTGTCAATTTTATTTATTACCTAACTCATGAATGAAATAAATAAAAAAATAATGTAATTTTTGAAATAATAAAAATAGAATTATAGTTGTCGTAAACCATACATAAACTAATGCGAGAAAGTAAAACAACGCTTAGATGTAATGTCTATCACGACAACATAACAAATTTGTTTTGAAATAAATTTAAACAAACACAAAATACATTAACAACCATGCAATGGTATTGAGAATATTCTTGCATGTCTATTCTCTTCATGAGAATATTGATTATAAAAGTAATGTACGATATTGAAATATTTTTTTAATTGGTCTTTATTGATTTAAAGTGAAATGCTAAAAATTACTTGAACTTACTCAACTGATTGACTAAATACATGTGGATTATAATATTGTAAAGGATAAGAACTCATTGGCTTTGATGAACGATTATACTTACTTACTTACTTGCTTACTTACTTACTTACTTACTTACTTACTTACTTCCTTGCTTACTTACTTACTTACTTACTTACTTACTTACTTACTTACTTACTTACTTACTTACTTACTTATTTACTTACTTACTTACTTACTTACTTACTTACTTACTTACTTACTCACTTACTTACTTATTTACTTACTTACTTACTTACTTACTTACTTACTTACTTACTTACTTACTTACTTACTTACTTACTTACTTACTTACTTACTTACTTACTTACTTACTTACTTACTTACTTACTTACTTACTTACTTACTTACTTACTTACTTACTTACTTACTTACTTACGCCTGTTACCTCCAATGGAGCATAGGCAACTGAACAGTTTTCTCCGACCAACTCTGTCCTGCGCTTCATGAGCGATTATGGAACTAACAATTTTCAAATTTTGGCCAGACACTATCAGCATCAACGTACTACGGGAGAGAACAAACCAGATTCCAGTGGAGGAGGAAATCAGGAAGAAGCGGTGGAAGTGGATAGGACACACACTGCGGAAAGCACCCAACTGCGTCACAAGACAAGCCCTCACATGGAACCCTCAAGGTCAAAGGAAAAGAGGAAGGCCAAGGAACACATTACGCCGAGAAATAGAGAAAGACATGAGAAGAATGAACAAAAATTGGACAGAACTGGAAAGGGAAGCCCAGGACAGAGTTGTTTGGAGAAAACTGGTGGGCGGCCTATGCTCCATTGGGGGTAACAGGCGTATTTATATTATATTTATTAAGTTTCAAATTTAAGCTCTAAACATCCAGTGAAAGATTTATGTAAGATATACAATGAAGAAAATTTACATAAATGATAATTTCAAAATTTACTTTTGAATTACATTCAACTAAGAAGTCATAAACAAGAAGTGGTATGGTACATGTTTTTTTCACCCTATTAGCCAATATCAAAAACATAAGACAATAAGTTTAGTTTTAACTGTGAATTCGGTAGTTTTATTGACAGATCAAATTGTTCTGATCAGTATTTCTACACCTTTTTGTCCATTGTAATCTTGACTTTCTGATGTTGAAAAAAAAAATCTAGATTGATTCATATTATTCGATGAGTTGTTAGTTTGTTTTATCGGATATTTAGACTCTTGCATTCCATAGAATTAGTTATCCAATCAAATAAACATAACCTGAGTATTAATATACATAAGAACAACTAAACGTGTGATTAACACAGTATTCTGCTTCGATCTGTATTTATCCCGACCGTAGTTGCTACATTGACGAGGTGGTCGGGCTTGCCTACCATGATGACCCGACCGAGCTATATTGGCTGGAACATATGTTCCTCAAGGTTCTACTATGCCAGGCAGGTCGATTGAAGGACGATGAGACTAAAAGCAGCTACCCAAGGTCTGAGGGCGAAGTCGTACTGCTGACTGTGATGGAGGGGTGTGACAGCAGTAAGGTGTTTTTGTCTCGGACAACTAGCATCTGCAGCGATTCTGTCTTCTCACAAGGAACGAAGGGTTAGAAAAAGTTGACCCTAAAAATGTCACACCTCACCCTACCTCACGGATTTCCGTATCCGGCGGTAAGGGCTGCCCACTCAGGGCTTTTAGGAGCGGAGCTAACACTCAAAAAACCTCTCATAAAAAGGCCGTGCGTGACCGGCCTCAAGCAGTTGTCCCATGGGCTCTGCGGTCACGCAGCCAGGTCGTTAAGACCAACGCTTATCTATCTTCCTTTTCAGGTCCTTCAAGAAACAACATTCCATGGTGTGGGCAACCGGGAAGTGAAAATCGCCATCATACCAGTAACAGTACACGAAACCAAATCGTTCGCAATAAAAGTATGAATCGTATTCTCGCAATGTTTTTAATTACTTTGTTTAACATGTGTAATTCATAATATATGATGAGTATATGAAGCTATAAAAAGTTCAGTAACACTTGTATTGTGCGCCTATACATACTAAACGATTTTCCTTGGTTGGTTGTGTTCGCTACAATAGACGTGATTTATTTATTATTGCTGGCTAATGAGTTATGTGCGAAAATTTGGCTTTCAGAGTATTTTATTACCAAAAAGTTGACTTGAAATTTATCACTCTGATAATTAATATTTACATAGAAAATGTATACACTCAATGAGATGTTTGTCAATATAAATATTAAATGATCTCTGTAAGCTCAGGAGTTATTAAAAAAAAACACCAATTGTCAAAGGATATTTATTGAATTCAGATAGATATTGGTCATAAAAGCCTTTCAGTCATTTTAAACAACGCACTTTGAACAACATCAACCAGCACTAAGGAAAATAAATCTAAATCTAGAGATTGTAATTAGTTCTATGGCATTTTAATAACTGATAGGACGATTTATAAAAAAGCATCATTTGTAATGATTTCTTTACAAGAAAAATCGATCGCATATCCATTGGAGATTCGGTATCAGTATTAAGCGAAACGTAACCTTAAAATTAAACAATTCCTCGTAAACTACTTTCGGATACGTTGGCCAGACACCATTAACAAAAGCCTACTGGGGAAGCGAACCAACTGACTTTCAGTGGAGGAGGAAATCAGGAAGAATCGGTGGAAGTGGATAGGACACACATTGGGGAAAGCACTTAACTGCGTCAAAAGACTAGTCTGATCTTTCTCCAATAGACCTGCCTGGCATGGTAGGACCTATAGGAACATATGTTCCAGCCAATATAGCTTGGTTGGGTTATCACGATAGGCAAGCGCGATCACCACGTCAAGGTAGCAGCTACGGTCGAGAAAGATCGGAGTCAGGCAAAGTTGCTTACTCTCAACTTTTTTCTTACTCCTCGTGATCGACTGCATTGTGAAGACGTCAATGTCTGGAAGAAAGCACGGTATACAGTGAATAGCCAGGATGCAGCTAGACGATCTGTATGTCGCAAATGATCTGGCCCTTCTATCGTACACTCAACAACAAATGCAAAAGAAGACGATTAGTTTAGCAGCAGCCTCAGCAGCAGTAGGTCTCAACATATACAAAGGAAAAATTAAGATCCTCTGATACAACGCAACATGCACCAAACAAATTGCACTTGGCTGTGAAGCTTTAAAAAGTGTGAACACCTTTATATCTCTGGGTAACATCATCGACAATCAAGGTGGATCCGTTGCAGATGAGAGGGCGCGGATCGGGAAAGCAAGGGCTGCATTTCTACAATTGAAAAATATCTGGAACTCCAAACAAATATCAATAAACACCAAAATCAGGATTTTCAATATAAATGTCAAGACAGTTGTACTGTATGGAGCGGAAACTTGGAGAACTACCAAAGCCATCATCCAGTGGATACAAGTGTTCATTAACATTTATGTATGCAAAATACCACCAGCAACAAATTACTGTGGGAGCAAACAAACCAGATTCCAGTGGGACACGAAATGAGGAAGAAGCGGCGGATGTGGACTAGACACACATTCCGGAAAGCACCCAACCGCGTTAGATGACAAGCCCTCACTCGGAACCCTCAAGGTCAAAGGAAAAGAAGAAGGCCATGAAACACATTACTTCGCAAAATGGAGACAGGCATGAGAAGAATGAATAACAGTTGGACAGAATGTGAAAGTAAGACCGAGGACAGAGTAGAATGGAAAATGCCGGTCAGCTGCCTATGCTCCAGTGAGGGTAACAGGAGAAAGTAAGTTGTAAACTACTAATGTTGAGAAAACAGGAAAATACCGATCTAATTGATTCAGAACATGTAGGAGCGATTTTAAAACAGGTCTTGCTCTTAAAGTAATCAAAGTCAGAAGGCATAAATTTAAGATACATTTAGAAATATACAAATAAATATTGATTGGTGTGTCTCACATTTTAACAAAAATGTTTCAACCGAAACATTATACAAATTATTACCCAACTATGGATCAACGTATTTCCAATACGAAAGGATAGTTTAGAATATTTCAATTATTAAATAGTTTACAAAAATTTTGAATTAAAATTGATTCTTCATGCATTATTGATAACATCATTAATTATTAAACTGACTTTAAAAAACTATTTACATATATCAACATGTTCACCATGGTCTGTGAACATGAGAACTCAGTCAACATCATACAGAATTCTTAATAGGGACCACACTGTAAAATCCCATGTTCTGGACAGCCCATAGATTTATTACAAGTGAAGACCGGTGTCTTCTTCATTTTTGTCTGAATGTTACAGAATCCATTAAAAACTAATCAAATTTATAGAGATTGTTAAATCTCATAGTTTAAACGACAAGCAGAATTTAGTTTGAAAACCATTTTGATTAAACACCTTGAATCTAAATGTTTTTTTAACTGTATGCTCGAAATTCATTCAGTTCAGTGTGTCATTTGCAATTTACTTGAACAGCTACGCTTAATTAACACATAATAAATTCTCATTCAAATTCACTACTTCACTAGATAAATAACAGTGAACGAATTTATTATCACATGATTAACAGATATTTAACCTGGTATTCTTTTGCTTACCTAATTACTGGATATTCTGCCTACATTAATAACAATAATGATACTGAGAGAAACTATCAGCTGAATTCGATGTTGCTATAGTTGACCTATTACTCAAAAAGTATAATTATACACAGTTTTAAATGTAAAAATTACTATTGTTCTCTGTAAAGTTCTATATGATAACCGAAGACGTGTATGATCGAGAATACACACGTAAGTTCAGTCTAATTATCAATCAACATCCTTCTTCATTCATAAATAAAGATTCTGAAGTTTGAATAAAACTCTATACGTACCAGATAAATCAAAGTTCACTAGACTGTGGCGATTTTATCCTGATATCGAAACTCTGTTAATAGTACATATTGTATTTGTGATTATTCCTACGATATCGATAAAGTTAAAGTACCGTCATAGATATTTTATACAAAAGGTTAACATTTAACAAACTTTTATTCAGTTGAAGTTTTAAAGGTGATTATCGTAACCATAAAATCTGCAAGTATTTGAAAAATCTTTATGCAGCGTAATCCATTTTAATTATTCTATACCATGTTGACTATCTTATGAGGTACACATACAGTATAGTTGGAGATGACTCCATAATATCCTCCTACCCGGGCTGTCAAAAGCTTCCTTGTACTCACAGTGGTTGATATGGAGTGATTAGTTCCATGTAATCAAATACGGAATCCAGTGCGTTGGTCTCGAATTCAGTCGTCTTCAGCATCAATTATTTCGTTGAACTACCTTGTGTTGAAAACTTCCTTGTGTTGATAGTAGCGTGCTAACTCTGTATTTCTTACACCTGCCAAGATCTCCTTTCTTTGGTTTCCTGACATGATATTTTTCTTTTCAGTCTGCCAGTTATCGTACTTTCTCTTAATTCTTTCTAAACTAGTGTTGCATTTACTTCTTCGACTAATTTCAATAATTCAGCTAGTATGCTATGTAATGCCACAGTTTTTTGACTCTTTATTTATCTAATGATTATGAGCATGAATCTGTTGTTCGCAGGTGCACACAAACCAACAGAATCACTTCAATCAATCCTATGTAGTCCAAAAGGACAAAATGAAAAAGGAAGAAAAATCAAATATCATCTACAAAATAAATTGTTCAGATTGTGAAAAACAAAGTGGACGACCTCTTCAACTTCGTTTACGTGAACACCAATTACCAGTCAAACGCCACGACAACGCTTCGCTTATATCAATACATACCGACAATTATGGACATACATTCGATTGGAACAATGTGGAAATACTGGATAAGAGGAGCACAAAGAATACTAGAGAATTTTTCGAAGCTTGGCATTAAGGTCAATCAGCAATCAACAAACACATCGACACTGACCCGCTTTATCAACTTGTCACAAAAACTATGGAGAAATATAGGATCAAGAAACAGATCAGAAGGGGGATACAATCAAAACAAAGGTGCAAACAACGACAGGTTTAAGGTCAACAGTAACCAATCAAGATCGAGGTTAGCAGAACAAGCTACAGGTCAAACGTGGAGAAATTTGAATACTTCACTTCTGCTATCTGAAGTTTGTGCTGATGATGTTGTTGTTTAGCAGGAGAACAATGAGGGCTCCACAACCAAAACATCCAGCTCAGAGAACCAAACACCACCACAATCATCCTATGTTGGCTATGATCTTTCTAATTAGTTGATAAATTGGATCAATGTTGATGTGTTTGTTGATTGCTGATTGACCTGAGTGCCAAGCTCCTAAAAATTCTCTAGTGTTCTTTGTCCTCCCCCTATACAGTCTTTCTACATTGTTCCAATCTAATGTGTGTCCTTATCTGTCAGTGCGTTGTCGTGGCGTTTGACTGCTAATTGGTGTTCACGTGAACATAGGATCACGAAACAGATGAAAATGAGGATACAATCAAAACAAAGGTGCAAACAACGACAGGTTTAAGGTCAACAACAACCAATCAAGATCGAGGTTAACAGAACAAGCTACAGGTCAAACGTGGAGAAATTTCAATACTTCACTTCTCGTTTAGTTTGTGCTGATGATTTTGTTTAGCAGAAGAACAATGAAAGCTCCTCAACCAAAGCCACATCCAGCTCAGAGAACGAAACACCACAACTATCTTATGAGAAATTAACGTGTAAACAGAATCTGAATAACTGCTTAGTCAAGTAAATATTCTCTTAATACTTTCACATTGATTCAAAGTTGTTCAGCTAACTTTTTGCCCAATATTTTGTCATGTGAAAAATTTTTCACTTTCTTTGTGTTATGCTAATGTGTTTTTGTTTTCAAGTAGTGTTTATTATGTTAAAAGTTGTCTAGTAAAATAATAAGAATAACTAACTATCTATTTAACAACTGAGAATTTTTAAGACAGTCACATGATTGCGTGTTGACGAAAAATACTAGAGATCATAGTGTTTACTAGGAATAAACTCTTACTAATTATATTGTTAGTATTTTGTCCAATAAAAATTTAGTTATTGATAATGAAATGTCTACTAACTTCAAAATAATGGCCAACGGCTTATTTTTATTTATTAAAGATATTTGCTAAAATATTGAGGATAAAGTCAACTATGATCAATTTGATTGGTTTTTAAAGATTTTAAATGATGATCAAACCAAAACATACATGATATCTGTTCATGAATTTACTAACTGCTAAGTGAAAAGTGTAAACATTGTGTTCAAGGTTAGTACTTGCTTATTTACTTACTTACTTACTTACTTACTTACTTACTTACTTACTTACCCCTGTTACTCCCAATAGAGTATGTGCCACTGACCAGTATTCTCAAACCTACTCTGTCCTAGGCATTCCTTCCCAGTTTTATTCAATTTTTGTACATTCTTCTCGTGTCTGTCTCCATCTCTCAGAGTAGTATGTTTCTTGATCTTCCTCTTTTCCTGGTACATGCTACAGTACACGTTGGTCGCTCTAAAACGAACAAAATAAACAAGTTTGTGAACAAAAGCAGGGGAGAAAATACAAGGAAGAGGGGACCATCAACCCTCCTTAAGAGTTTTTATGCCCATGTCATGAAGTTCATCGGCGCAAGTCTGTGCACCAGGGGAATGAATGTAACTCATGTGACAGACAGCGATAACAAACAAGAATGAGGAAAGTGATAACCATCCACCTTCTTAAGAGGTCAGGATGCTTATGTGTATACAAATGGATAGATAAGTGGAAACCCATGTATCTAGTATACAAATAACTTATACGTGCTCACGTGTGACGTCCACGCACTATGGTCTAAGGGGTTCTAACGATTTTCCCACATAATCATCTTCACGTGATGTATTTATGTGCCTCTGAAGGTGTTTTCGTTTGCAGAATGGTCTACTGGCTTCACAAAATGAGGCTTTATCAATCTCTAATGGTTAATCTTGAAGCTTTCGATCTCTTTCAAAGTGACATTATTCACAAAATACACTAGTATTTTGTTTTGTTCAGCTCAGATATTGATTGATAGTTTTCTTTTAGTGACTTTGATTAGAGATTAAAGATTGTAAATAATCTATACTCATTACCATTTTATGCGATGATTTTAGAAAACATGCTGGGCAGCATCATACTTGGAATAATTATTGAACGCTTCAGAAAATAAATCATTTTATACATTTTCATTTGAACGTACTATACATAATCCTTCAGGTTTTACTGTAGTTCTATGCTCATTCTGAAGAGAATCGAGGAGGAAAGAAATACCATTCAAGTAATAGAAGCATTTAATCGATATCTGTCAATTACTTTTCTGTTTTAGGTTTGTTCGTTATATCTATGTGTAATTTTAAACAACATGGGTTCTGTCAAATCGACAGAAACCCAACTTCTAATAGTCATAACGAGCAACCGACGATAGAGCTAATAAGTAAGTAATAGATGTCACTTATTATCCTGAAGACAAACAAACTCCTCATAAGCTACACTCTACTTAAACTTGATGAATAAAAAATGAAAGATACTTTCAAAATCATTCATAGGTATAATTTTACAGTTTAATGAACAGGACATTTAAAGTGAGAATCTTTTTTTGTTGCTGACTTCTAAAGAACGAAGAACATCAGCATTAAGCTTCACTGAATGAATAACACTTTTTTTTAACAAATAAATAAATATCATTGAAACAAGAAAAAAAGTACTATTCTAACTTTTACAAAATGTATCACTTCATCTATGCATTGTTTTGTTTTATTTAATCAGAACAAATATTGTTTTTTTTTCACTGAACATTTCTTGAAATCAGTTCAATGAAGAAGAATAAGGTATGTTCCCTAGGCAAATTTCGATTAAGAAACTACACATTTTTGAAACCATGAACCGATCAATGTTAGACCACCATTAGAAACCTGGAAGCACTGAAAGACAGCCGTTTCGTCCTGGTATGGGACTCCTCAGCAGTGCTCATCCACGACTCCTGTACCCCGCAGGATTCGAACCCAGGACCTTCGGTATTGCGCGCGAACGCCCTAACCGATAGACCACTGAGCCGGTGTCTAACTGTGTTAATGTATAACTTGATCAAATTCACGGAGTTGCGCAATCCTGCGGGGTGCAGGAGTCATGGATGCGCACTGCTGAGGAGTCCCATATCAGGACAAAAAGGCCGTCTTTCAGTGCTTCCAGGTTTCTAATGGTGGTCTAATATTGATCGGTTCATGGTTTCAAAAAATGTGTAACTTAACAATCTCCACAATCCCGTAATGCTAGTTGGTAGTATGCTGCTTAACATAACCTATCTGGAATTTTAAGCCAACCGACATTCACTTCATGACTAACTGCAGGAACATAAAATTTCATTGAATAAAGACATCAATTTTATTATTAACTGAATGTCTCATTTAGTATGGTCATCAGAGAGAGAGAAAGCGTAAGATAAACACTGATCGATTTCTTCATTTTCTCCGAAAACAATAAACAGTTTGTTTACATTTTTGTTTATTTTGCCGTTATTACATTATATATATTTAGCAAGAAAACAATTTCTATGAAATTTATAGATAATATATGCCTTTCTGTTACATAATGACTTCATTGCTACAGAAAAAAAACAATCTTTAGGAGGTGGAAATAGCTTAGCCATAGCTTAGACTAAGGTAAGCTTAAAAGAAACTATTTTTGTTTTTATAATGAGACTAGTAGACATAGATTATTTTGCAACTATTGAATTGATAAAAAAAAACAGTTCATTTCCTTTGCACGAAACAATGAACCTAAACAAATTAAGTGAATCATGTGTTGGCGTTTCGAAAAGGACAGACAGCTGAGTTTACACATGAGATGCAGATAATGAATGGCTTACAAATAAAGAAAGCTATTCAGCACGGATTATTCACTGCTGTGTATGATCGAAATTTGATTTAAAATTACTTGCATAACGGAGTTGTGAAGATTGTTAAGTTACACATCTATGTTAGACCACCATTAGAAACCTGGAAGCAATGAAAGACGGCAGTTTGAAAAAATGATCGATTCATGGTTTCGAAATGTGTCACTTAACAATCTTCACAACCCCGTAATGCAAATTACCTGTGCTCACTAGTGACTAGCTTCGTGAGGAATCTTCTCCGAGTTCTAGTGGGAAGACGTGTGACCAGTGAAGTTCAACCTGTTCGGGTGTGACAGTAACTACCGAGGACAGCGTGTATGAGGTTGTGCAACTCCATGAATCGATCAAGTTAGACATTGACACCTTCAGATACCGGCTCAGTGGTCCAGAGGTTAGGCGTTTATTGGGTTCGTCACTTAGTATGCTTGAGGCTATTACGAGTTTACCGTAGTCGATAAACGTGAACGAGACTATTACCAGCGTCCTGGTAGGCTAACTCGAATCCCCAGGCTGAAGTAAAAAGGCTTTGTAAGCGCAGACAGACAGCAATCACAGTACAATCAAGCATATAACTCTCGTTTATTTATACAACATAGAAGCGTCCTTGAGACAGCTAAGAAAATAGCACACTAAAATACACAGCAGCCAATCACAGCCATGGATTTTCCTGGTGGGAATTGAAATCTCAAGGTCAACTGATCAGCCCATGCTGGCAAACGTGAAAACCTAAATAAGGCGTTTGTCAAGCGAATTTCGGGGATCTAGCATCCCCAACAGCGTTCGCGCACTATACCGGAGGTCTCGAGTTCGAGTCCTGCGAGATGCAGGAGTCGTGGATGCGCACTGCTGATAAATCCCATACCAGGACGAAACGGCTGTCTTTCAGTGCTTCCAGGTTTCTAATGGTGGTCTAACATTGATCGATCCATGGTCTTAAAATTGCTGCTAATGAATCAAAATTACTTCCAGAAAAATTAGTGTTTTAATTCCACGGGCTTAAAGTTTATGAACTAATCGATTTTATTAAGGTTTTCCTGATGGGAAGTTAGTTTCATAAATACATTTATTTAAATTCATCGTTAATAATTTAAAACAACTGTCATTATTAATTAGAACATGAAACAAATAATTCGAAATGATAACAAGAAATAACCACCTCGAATCAAGTTGAAAACGTGAGAGTGAAATCTATGTTTACAATCTATGTTTTACATGGAAATCATGAATTATGAGTGAGGTTGCGTAAAACCTTAAATTGATCTAAGTTAGACATTCACACCGTTGGATGACGGCTCAGTGGTCTGGGATTTAAGCGTTTGCGCGCGAGACCGGGGCTTTCGTGTCAGATTCCCGTGGATAGGGTCGTGAATGAGCACTGCTGGAGAGTCCCATACCAGGAAGAAAAGGCCGTCCAGTGCTCCCAGATTTTTATTTGTAGTCTAACAATGAGTGATTCATAATTTCGAAGTAAAATACTATTTGGTTGGAAAAGCCAGATTCTCAAACCATACATTTAAAAGTGATTAAACTATAAGACTGACGCAAAGGTCATCACCCAGTGGGAAAATAATCGCTCACTAAAATAAAATACCCTCGTAATGGTGTCTATCGAAACAAAAGCTATTTTAGGCTTATTGGATACGAAATTTATATGATTATATTATGTTGTGCTAACCACAGCTTTTCAAAAATCTTTCGCTTCAAGCAAAATTATCAAAGTCTAATTGTTTGACACCTGCTGGATCGAAATTATTCAGTTCTTCATTCATTGATGTGTGAGTAGAAATCCTGTAGATTATAGTTATGCATCTGACATTCCAGCAACATAGAAAATGTCGTTAGTATCAAGTAAATGTCAGTACATCAATGAATTACACCTGAAATACCAGTCATCACTCTGTTATGCTCGTCAACTGAAATGCTTGAAACTATTACGAGTTCACCTTAGTCGATAAACGAGAACGATGCAATGACCCAATGACACGATATGCTACCTTAATCCATTGCTCCGTCTAACTGAAGCTAAAGTCTTGATATGGCGTAGAAAGTGTATTCCACAAGCACCCAGAAAATATAATTATCTCAAGCACACAAATCGATTATACATCATAGAAACGTCTTCAGGAGAGCCACAAAATTAGCACATCAACCAATGACTGTTAAGGATTTTCCAGGTGGGAAATGTAATTTCAAGGTCAACTGGTCAGCCTATGCTCGGAAACATAAGATCCAAAATTAAGACCTTTATCAAGTGAATTCTGAGGATCTAACGTCCTCAAAACACTCCATCTGATATTTCATCTCCTTTTATCACAATGGTAAAGATAAGTAGATGAGAAAATATACTGATCGAAAGAGTGTAAACCAATATTTCATTATCCAACATGGTCCTTTATTTTTCTAACTTTTTCCAAAACAGATTATTGCTCAATTTCAACAATGAATACAAAAAGTGCTTTTGAAACTTTTCCCAATATTGAAGTTGAATAGTGTCATTATGAGCATTAGGTAAAAGATTCTTCGTTTTTTTCTTTTAAGCATATACTGATACTGCCAACTGATTCATTCAGTTCGTTCAACTTTCATTGTTCATCAGCGGTGTATGAAACAATCATTCAAGTCTTTGTTAAAATAAGAGAAATCCGTTGACACATTGATTAAATGAATTTCTTGATTAATTTTATGTTTGGAAAGTAAAATTACTCAAGATAGAGCATAAATATCAATAAATTTGTTGTGATTGATATTTTTGTGTTTAAAACTCCAACATAATTCACACTTGAATATTGAACACTAATTACCATAATCTAAGAAATTAATTATTTTAATTTATAATTATTTATATCATGAATCAATTTGAACGATACATAATTAACATAAGCTGAATAAAGATGGTGATCATCAATAGAATTTCAATTTATATTCATTTCAGCGATGGATAATTTAAGCCCGTCGTAATTCTTTCCATTTACTTGTGTATGGTTTGCAGAGATTATGGTGGTGGTGTTTCGTTCTTTGAGCTGGATGGTGTTTTGGTTGTGGAGCTTTCATTGTTCTCCTACTGAACTACATCATCTGCACAAACTGCAGATAGCAGAAGTGAAGCATTCGAATTTTTCCACGTTCGACCCATAGCTTGTTCTGTTAACCTTGATCTGGATTTATTGCTGTTGACCTTAAACCTGTCGTTGTTTGCACCTTTGTTTTGATTGTATCCTCCTTTTGATCTGTTTCTTGATCTTATGTCACCGATGATTTTCCTGATTGGTTGATAAATTGGGTTAATGTCGATGTGTTTGTGAATTGCTGATTGAACTGAGTGCCAAGTTTCTAAAAATTCCCTAGTGTGCTTTGTGCTCTCCTTATCCAGTGTTTCCACATTGTTGCAATCGAATGTACGTCCATAATTGTTGGTGTGTATTGATACAAGCGAAGAGATGTCGTGGCGTTTCACTGATAATTGGTGTTCACGTAAACGAAGATGAAGAGGTCGTCCACTTTGTCCTATGTAGTGTTTTTCACAATCTGAACAATTTATTTTGTAGATGATATTTGGTGTTTTCTCCTTTGTTATTTTGTCCTTTGGTCTACATAGGATTGATTGAAGTGATTTAGTTGGTTTGTGTGTCGCAAACAACCAAAATATCCAGCTTAGAGGACCAAACACTACCACCACAATTATCCACCTGAGCTACAAATCTTCTCCACCATTTGCAGAGATTAATTTAAAATGGACGTTAGTTTTGAGTATACAGACTGCAATAATGCTGACAGAGATCATTAAAACAATCGTTTCGCCTTTGATTAAGACTCTTAAGTAACATGCGATAAAAATCAGGTGTATGGTGTACTGATATTTTGAGCCCATATGACTTGTCTCAGCTTTTGGACAAATTAATCAATGCATTCTTCTCCAGTTATTGTTCACATGTCTTCCGATCTTATCAATTATTCGCTTATAATCTGGGTTGTTTTTACTTGAGTGAGTATGTGCTTTGCTTCAGTCACTTATCAAATATCTAGCTTATTTTTATCTGATTATAAATACTTAGTCATACCTCGCTACATTGAGTTAACCCAGTCGCCTTCCTCGTATCATTTTGCTTCGGTTCGTGTTTATGCTTCCCATTCTATTGTCTGTTTGCTTAGCAAATGTATGGACTAAATTCGTCTAAAATAAACAGCAGTGGTTTTCTTACTAGGGCCGTCGTTATTCAGTTGTTCATAAAAGTGGAAGTCAGATTTTGGGCCACTAAGCAGATCTATGAATAAGGTGAATGAATTGAAACCACTGTGTCAAAATTTATTAGTCCACACTTGTAACATCGATAAGTTACGATATAGACAAAAAAAATCAGCCACTATTACCGCTTATAAATGTTACAATCTATGCATGGTTATTTCCCATCAGTCATGAGTTCCTACTTAAACTTTGTGAAGTCAACTAAAAATATAATTAGTAGATGCTTCATGAATGTACAGTGGTTCACTTAATTCAACTCAATCGAAACATTTGCCAAAGTGAAAACTTAACTATTGCAGAAATG
Source organism: Schistosoma turkestanicum (assembly GCA_944470395.2). Lineage (NCBI taxonomy): Eukaryota > Metazoa > Platyhelminthes > Trematoda > Strigeidida > Schistosomatidae > Schistosoma > Schistosoma turkestanicum. The sequence goes on from OX103979.1 coordinate 64,279,330, forward strand.
ACAGTTCATTAATCGAAATAATAGAAATAGGTTCATATGCCTCAGAATTCCAAAATAAGCATTTATTTGTAATTCGGTTGGTTACATATACTCCTAGATATTATTAGTTCTATAATCAGTCAGTCAGTTGCAATGTAGAACTTCGTACGTATGTACATAAGTTCAAGTTGCCCTACCACATTATTAGCACAGAGACGCAAATGTCAAATTAAATCCCATAGTGATAAAGATAGTAGAGGTATTAATGTTAATAAAGAAGACTAGGGTTTAAGATATTATTCAAAAAATATAATTCAGTGAGATAAGGTTAGAAAGACAAAGGTAGAACAGCTGACGAATCCAGAAGATTAGGATTTGAGAGAGCTCAAAGAGTGGATGCACCTGCGCCATTGCAAACGATTTTGAGCCATGTCGTTCAAGGTCTCTAACCATTGATGACTTTCGTCTCGCGGACCCCAACCAGGTAGCCTACATCTACCAACATGACTCAGTCCACTTGTCAGTGACTTCATGCATTTCTGCCATGTTTTGGTCTGGCCGCCCCTAACTTTCTTCCAACCTACTCCTACACCACAAAACATAGCTCGTCGAGGCAGTCGGTGGTTAGGCATGCGCAGCACGTATCCCAACCACCTCAACTGATGAAGTTTCACCACTTCATCTATTGATCTGCCATCCTTACCTAGTACTCGTTTCCTAACGACAACATTGCGTACTCGGCTGTCCCACGATATACGAGCAATGCTTCTTAAACATCTGTGATCGAATACTAGTAACCTACGAACATCTTCTACTCTTAACGGCCATGTTTCGCAGCCATATAAGAGAACGGAACGAACTGCTGCGCAGTACACCCGCCCTTTGGTTAGCGAACGGATATCACGCCTACGCCATAAGTGACGCAGGTTGGCAAAAGCCAATCGAGCTTTCTGTATCCGAGCTGAGATTTCGTCAGTCACCAGACCGTCAGCACTGATGAGACTTCCCAGATAAGTGAAGTGATCAACACGCTCGACTACTTCACTCCCTATCACTAGTTCAGGTGCCGAAGCAACCCAGTCTTGAAGCAACATTTTGCATTTCGAGGGGGAAAACCGCATCCCGAACATGCTCGCATTGTTGCTTATGGTAGTCAGAAGACTCTGCATTTTGTCAGCGTCTTCACCGAATAGAACTATGTCATCGGCATATTCTAGATCAGTAAGCGACTTTCCTGGTAGAAGGTCAACTTCTGAAAAATCTGACGAGCTTAATGTTAACTCTAAGAGGATGTCTACGACAAAGTTAAACAAGAATGGAGAGAGTGGACAGCCCTGACGGACACCACTTGATGTAGAGAATTCAGATGACAGTTCGCCATAAGCTCTCACCCGACCAGTGGTGTTCGAGTAGAGTGCTTGTATAAGGTTAATGTACTTCTTTGGTACACCCTTCAATGACAGACACTGCCACAGAACCTCACGATCCACTGAGTCGAATGCCGCCTTAAGGTCCAGGAACACGACTATTGTCGGACGTCTAAATGTGTGTCTGTGTTCCAGGACCTGTCGTAGTGGGAAGATGTGGTCTATACAACCACGTCCAGGTCGAAAACCAGACTGGTTTTCTCTTCACGAGCTCTAGTTAGACGTCTAAGTATAATCGAGGCTAACAATTTAGAAACTATATTAGTTAAACTTATTCCCCTGTGATTGTCACAAGAGGACTTTTGTCCTTTCTTGTAGATTGGGACAATCAGGGATTGGGACCAGTCAGATGGGATTACGTCCAGTTCCCAGATTCTACCTAAGATCTCAGCCAATCTAGCTGCTAAAACTGGACCACCATCCTTAAACATCTCAGGGGTAAGCTTGTCGGGACCTGCCGCTCTACCTCCCCTTAGATTTCCC
>OX103979.1:64281717-64304289 GCA_944470395.2 Schistosoma turkestanicum
CACAAAGATCGATTTTTACCAGAAAGACCTGTATTATAAGCAATATTTACATACTGATAGGTGTTCTGTTCAATGGTCAGTTTGTATAGAAACGAATAGTTCATCTTTCGATTGTACATTTATTATTGTTGTGTATCAGCATATATATATATATATATATATATATATATATATATATATATATATATATATATATATATATATATATATATATATATATATACTTATATATATACATACGTCTGTTACCCCCAGTGGAGCATATGCCGCCACGACCAGTTTTCTCCAACCAACTCTGCCCTGGGCTTTCCTTTCAAGTTCTCTCCAATTTTTGTTCATTCTTCTCAAATCTTTCTCTATTTCTCAGCGTAATGTGTTCCTCGGTCTTCCTCTGTTCATTTCACCTTGAAGGTTCCAAGTTAAGGCTTATCTTGTGACGCAGTTCGGTGCTTTTCTTTGTGTATGTCCTATCCACTTCCATCGCTTCTTCCTGATTTCCTCTTCCATTGGCATCTTCCACATCTGCTTACATTGCCTCTGCTGGAATGTTCTGTGGTCCTACTGATTTGCCGCTCTTGATTTCTCTGATGGCCATACTGACCTCCTCAATTGTATGTGCGCCAATATTAATTGGGTGGGCCGTGGATGCGGCTTCGGTGTTTGGAGTGTTCAGTGGAGCTGGTCGATTCAATAGTTCACTAAAGTGCTCTACCCACCTGTTTCGCTGTGCTTTAGTGTTGCTGATCACGTTCGCTTCCTTACTTTTCACTGGTCGTTCTGGTTTACGATAGTTTCCGGCGAGCTTCTTTGTTGTTTCGTACAATTGTCTCATGTTTACTTTGCTTGCAGCCTTTTCCGCCGTCATTGCTAGATCTTCCACATATTTTCGTTTGTCAGCGTTGATACTCGTGAAGATTTTTTTTTTTTTTTTTTTTTTTTTTTTTTTTTTTTTTTTTTTTTTTTTTTTTTTTTTTTTTTTTTTTTTTTTTTTTTTTTTTTTTTTTTTTTTTTTTTTTTTTTAGAGGACCATCAGAGATCCATTCCTTGTGATGCTGCTTCTTGCGACCAAGGACCCCCTGACATGTTGAAGTGATTGCCTCCTTAATCCTTTTCCAATTGTCCTCCAATGTTGTGTTCTCTCGACTGAGTAGATCTTGAAAGGCCTGGAACCTATTGGTGAGGGCTATCTTGAATTCGTTGAGTTTTACGGTATCCTGAAGAAAGGCTTTATTAAACTTCTGTGATGTTGTCTGCCCCGTTGTCCAGTGCTTCTTTAGTTTCAGTTTCATTTTGGCGATTAGTAAATGGTGATCTGAGGCTATATCAGCTCCTCTCTTGGTTCTCACATCCTCCATGGTCCTTCTGAACGTTTTGTTGATACAGATATGATCAATCTGGTTTTGAGTAGTGTGATCCGGTGAAATCCATGTAGCTTTGTGTATGCGTTTGTGTGGGAATATTGTGCCACCGATGACCAGTTTGTTGAAGGCACATAGGTTTGCAAATCTCTCACCATTTTCGTTCCTTTCTCCCAGTCCATGTCGTCCCATGATGTCTTCATATCCAGTGTTGTCCATTCCAACCTTGGCATTCAGGTCTCCCATAAGAATCGTCAAATCCTTTGGTGAACATTTCTCGACGATTGACTGCAGCCTTTCGTAGAATTGATCTTTAACGTCGTCATTGTATTCATTGGTAGGTGCATAACATTGGATGACGTTCATTGTAATGTCCTCTTTCTTTGTTTTGAAGGATGCTTTGATGATCCTGGGTCCATGAGATTCCCATCCTATCAGTGCCTTTTGTGCATGTAACTCGTTTTTTATGTGAAGCATTTTCCTCTTCATGACCAGAGTATAACAGCAGTTCCCCTGAAGCTAGTCTCAGTTGTCCTACTTGTGTCCAATGTGTTTCACTGATTCCAAGCACCTCGAGGTTGTATCTTTTCATTTCTGCCGCAACTTGAAATAGTCTTCCAGTTTCCCACAATGTACGAACGTTCCATGTACCTAAAAGAATGGTTATTGTGGTTGTGAGAAGAGGCATCGGACCCATGACTTTTGAGGGAACTCGGATTTCATCATTCGAAGTTATAATTCTCCTTCCAACTCTCAGGGCAGAGTTAAAATGGTTTGATTTATTTTTTCTGGTTAGCGTTTTTTCGGCAAGTTAGTTTTTTGGCAGGATGTGGTCGCCAACCCCATTTCCAACCCTTTTCCTTTATCCGGGCTTGGTACCGGCAGTAGCCCTGAAGGCTCTATAGGCGGAGTTTTCAAGCAAAATTATCTGAGTCTAATTTTTTGACACCAGCTGGATCGAAATTTTTGAGTTCTTCATTCATTGATATGTGAGTAGAAATCCTGTAGATGGTAAAGATTAGAGGGTGAGAATGTGTTCCTACCGAAAGAGTGGAAACCAACATTTTGTTATTCAACTTGTGCTTCTATTCTTCTAACTTTTTTCAACAATTCTTTTAAGTATATATATACAAATAAAGTTTGATACTGTCAACTGATTCATTCGGTTCGTTTATCTTTCATTGTTCATCAGTAGTGTATGAAACACCCATTCAATTCTTTGTTAAAATAAGAGAAACCAGTTGACATATTTATTCAATAAATTTCTTCATATATTTTATGTTTGGAAAGTAAAAAAATTAGTCTAAATAAAGCATAATTCTCAATAAATTTGTTGTGAATGATATTTTTGTGTTTAAAACGCATCATAATTCATATTTGAGTATTGAACACTAATTACCATAATCTAAGAAATTAATTATTTTAATTTATAATTATTTATATCATGAATCAATTTGAACGCTACATAATTAACATACATTGAATAAAGATGGTGATCATCAATAGAATTTCAATTTATTGTTCTCCTACTGAACTGCATCATCAGCACAAACTTCAGATAGAAGTGAAGTATTCGAAATTCTCCATGTTTGACCTGTAGCTCGTTCTGCTAACCTCAATCTTGATTGGTTGTTGTTGATCTTAAACCTGTGTCGTTGTCTGAACCTTTGTATTGATTGAATCTCCCTTTTGATCTGTTTCTTGATCGTATGTCACCTTTGATTTCCATGATTGGTTGAAAAATTGGGTCAATGTCGATGTGTTTGTTGATTGCTGATTGACCTGAGTACCAAGCTTCTAAAAATTCTCTAGTGTTCTTTGTCCTCACCCTATCCAGTATTTCCACATTGTTCCAATCGAATGTATGTCCATAATTGTCCGTGTGTATTGATATAAGCGGTAAATTGTCGTGGCGTTTGACTGCTAATTGGTGTTCACGTAAACGAAGCTGAAGAGGATGGTCCACTTTGTCCTATGTAGTGTTTTTCAATCTGAGCAATTTATTTTGTAGATGATATCATCATGATATCACCACAATCATCCACCTGGACTACAAATCTTCTCCACCATTTGCAGAGATTAATTTAAAATGGACGTTAGTTTTGAGTACACAGATTGCAGTAATACTGACAAAGATCATTAAACAATCGTTTCTCCCTTGGTTAAGACTTAAGTAGCATGTGGTAACAATCAGATGTATTGTGTACGGATATACTGAGCCCATATGACTTGTCTCAACCTTTAGACAAATTAATTAGTCGATTCTTCGCCAGGTATTAATCACATGTCTTCTGGTCTTATCATTTATTCGCTTATAACCATGGTTGTTTTTACCTGAGTGTGTATAAGCTTTGCTTCCTTCACTTATCAAATGTCTAGCTTATTTTTATCTCATTATATATACTTAGTCATACCTCACTACACTGAGTTGACCCGCTCGCCTTCTTCGTATCATTTTGCTTCGGTTAGTGTTTATGCTTCTCATTTTATTGTCTGTTTGCTTAGCAAATGTATGGACTAAACTCGTCTAAAATAAACAGCAGTGGTTTTCTTACTAGGGCCGTCGGTATTATAAAAGTGGAAGTCAGATTTTGGGCCACTAAGCAGATCTATGAATAAGGTGAATGAATTGAAACCACTGTGTCAAAATTTATTAGTCCACATCGATCAGTTACGATATAGACCGAAAATCAGCCACTATTACCGCTTATAAATATTACAATCTATGCATGGTTATTTCCCATCAGTCATGAGTTCCTACTTAAACTTTGTGAAGTCAACTCAAAACATAATTAGTAGATGCTTCATGAATGTACAGTGGTTCACTTAATTCAACCCAATCAAAACATTCGCCAAAGTGAAAAGTTAACTATTGCAGGAACGACAAGGGTCATAAATTCCATCAGTTCATCAGTCGAAATAATAGAAATAGGTTCACATTTCTCAGGATTCCAAAATAAGCATTTATTTGTAATTCGGTTGGTTACATATACTCCTAGATATTATTAGTTCTATAATCAGTGGTTCTTAAATACAAATGAGTTTATTAAGAGTCAGCTGATTTTTCTTAGTTTCAAACCTTAAACCTACGAATTCATCTCTTCATGTTAAACTTATGTTACTGTAAAATAGTCAAACCATTGTTTTATAAAATGAACCCTTGTTTAGTACAATATAAATGATGCAAGCAAACATAATAGAAATAATGATAAGATATTCACAAAAAAAGTTCACGACTGAATAAGTTTGAATAGGAGAAAGAATATATATTTTGTTTCTAGTCAAACATGTTCTCTTTATCTTAGTTAGCAATTTTTTTAAGAAAGAAAAGATAATTTTGAGAAAAGAATCAAAAATCGATCTTAGACAAACGGTTCTAATTACATGAGTTTTGAATAAAGAGGAAATGCAAAGAAGACGAAAAAGCTTTTAAAAGCTTTGAGCATTCAAGTACGTCAGCAGTCAATGCGCACATTGAAGTCAATCTAATTTATCAATCAATAATAACAGTCATACACAAATAGTGGATCAATAATAATCAGGCCAAAGCTGAGATGAACAATGTTCATTTGCAGTCGATGACAGGTGTTGTATAACAAATAACCAATCAATAGAATAAGCTCTCAGTTATATGTGGAAAAATTCGAATACCTTCCATACTTTCTACCTGATCAAAAGAATGATGAACATTTTCACTGATAAACCAGCCAACTAACAAAACGAAACTTAAGTAAAATTACCTATTTGAACTACGAATCTTCTTCATCATCTTAAAGCACCTATATCGTAACATCTAAAACATATTTCTGTTTGTTGATAAATTTGTGGTTTCGGAAGATTATATGATATCCATTGATATACAAATTATATTTTTGTAATCTTGACACATAACATTCCTGTTGAGATGGCTCACAGGAGCTTCCATAGGCTCCCAAGAAGCCAGAACGTTTCCATCCAATCATAGTTGAATCGAATTTCTCGAATTTGCGTATGACATAAGGTGATTGGACGATAACGTAACATTGTTCATTAAAGATTAAATGTGTGATGGCCAGTGTCTCACTAGTTTCGTGGTGGTCGGTATTCGATATTTTCTTAGACTTTGTATGCTGCTCGTCCAAATAAACGTTATTAAATAATGCCTCACAATTTTATAAATCAAAAGAAGAATACAAAGTGTTGAATATGTTTATTTGGCTTACCACAAATAGACCACCAAACAACAGACACACACACAAAGCAAAAAAAATTTGCGAGTGTCGAACAGTAAGCAAGTGAATGAGCGAGTTAGCGAATGAATGAATAAGATAAAAATGTACATATATATACACAGGAAAATGGAAGAGTCATTGAATTATTTAATAGGCTATTATTAAAGCGAATAGGATGAATATACGCGTAGTCTGTAAGCAATGTTCATTCATATCCGCTCATACAAACCAACAATAATTAAGGCCAATGGTACATATAATTTGTTTCTATACGAATGACTCAGTTAAATAAGTTAATCAAAAGGCTTAACTGAATGAATTATGAACAAACTCAAATGTATGTTGAAGTACTATAGATGTTTTCAAACTAAAAATACACTCAGTTGCTGTGTGCGTTTTTGACACCTTTCACAGACTTTTTCTGTCTCTTCTGGCTTTCATTTTGAGACCTGGAGGATTCTACTTGTCTTAGGACAAAAAGTTAAATTGTGTGTTTGTCGTTTCCGTGGTAGATATAACAATTTCGATTGAAACATGTTCAACTTGGAATATTTCATAATAATCAAAACAACTGTTCCAAAATCCTGCCAATTTCAAGCTCTAGTTTATTTCATAAATCCTAAAATCAGTTCAAGTTATTTAGTCACAGTTCGATAGTTGAGTAAATTGCACGTCTTAGAAACAATCTCGTGCGTGCTGTGAGTGGAGAAATTTGGTCGTATTGGCAACTGCTTCAAAAGCTTTTCAATAAATTTTGACACTACTTTCTACTTGTAAGTAGTTCAATGGTTTCTTACAAAAATCACAGATATTGAGGAATTAAGTCTCAGTGATTAGTGCCAGAAATTGAATGACTTATTGAAAACCGTAAGGACAAACGGTAATATTTATTAGTATCAGAGAACCTGATTTAAAAAGGAACTCAAAACAACTTAGTTTAAAAATAAATAAAATTTATGTAGCTTAACGAACAAAACATCTTTTGGCCATGTCATTTATTAAAACTATACAATGGCGTTTATGATCATTTTTACACATATTAGTACACAATAAAATAAGCATCTGTGGCTATAAAACAAAGTCAGTGACTGATAGCCAGAGTGTACTATAACCAAACTGTGATATCAAAGATAATAACATAGAAAGGGGACATACGGAAGATGGTCCACTTAACAAATTTTGAAAAGATAACATATTAGGGGGTTACTAAATCTTACTTACTTACTTACTTACTTACGCCTCTTACCCACAATGGAGCATAGGCTGCACTCCAGTTTTCTCCAACCAACTCTGTCATAGGCTTCCCTCTCCAGTTCTGTCCAATCTTTGTTCATTCCTCTCATATCTTTCTCTATTTAACGACGTAATGTGTTCCTTGGAATTCTTCGTTTCCTTTTGCCTTGAGGGTTCCATGTGAGGGCTTGTCTCGTGACGCAGTTCGGTGCTTTCCTTAATGTGTGTTCTATCCACTTCCACCACTTCTTCCTGATTTCCTCCTCCACTCGAATCTGGTTTGTTCTCTCTCACAGTACGTTGTTACTGTTGATGTCTAGCGAAAGAATACGAAGTATTTTGCGTAGACAACTGTTAATAAACACTTGTATCTTCTGGATGATGGCTTTCGTAGTTCTCCATGTTTCCGCTCCATACAGTAGAACTGTCTTGACATTTGTATTGAAAATCCTGATTTTGGTTCTGGTTGAAAGTTGTTTGGAGTTCCAGATATTTTTCAACTGTAGAAATGCAGCCCTCGCTTTGCCAATCCGCGTCCTCACATCTGCATCGGATCCACCTTGGTTGTCGATGATGCTGCCCAGATATGTAAAGGTGTTAATGTCCTCCAAGGCATCTCCCTCCATCAAGAGTGATTTGGTTGGTGCATGTTGTGTTGCATCGGAGAATTTCGCTCTTTCCTTTATGTATGTTGAGACCTACTGCTGCAGAGGCTGCTGCTACACTGGTCGTCTTCTCTTGCATTTGTTGTTGAGTGTGCGATAGAAGAGCCAGGTCATCTGCGAAGTCCAGATCGTCCAGCTGCGTCCTAACTGTCCAGTTGATACCGTGCTTCCCTCCAGACGTCGACGTCTTCATAATCCAGTCGATGAGCAGGAGAAAGAGAAAGGGTGAGAGTAAGCAACCTTGCCTTACACCAGTCTTTACTTCAAACCAGTAAGTGAGCTGTTCTCTATGCATGATTTTGTAGTTTAATCCGTCATAAGAATTTCGTATGCTATTGACTATGTTCTCAGGCACACTGTAGTGTCACAGAAGCCTCCATAGTATTGTCCTGTCCACACTATCAAATACTTTCTCATAGTCCATGAAGTTAATATAGAGTGTTGAATTTCATTCAATTGATTGTTCCACAATGATCCGTAATGTAGAAATTTGGTCAGTACACGATCGATCCTTACGAAATCCGGCGTGTAGATCTCGAAGTTGGGCGTCTACGAAGTCCTTCATTCTGTTTAACAACACACTGTTGAGGACTTTTACTGGTATTGAAACTAGAGTGATGCCTCTGTAGTTCTCATACTTGCTGAGGTCTCCTTTGTTTGGTATTTTGATCAGGTATCCTTCTTTCCAATCTGATGGTACTTGTTCCTCATCCCAAATCTTCTTGAAGAGGATGTGAAATATTTTCGCAGTTGCTTCCACATCAGCTTTCATTGCCTCTGCTAGAATGTTGTCTGGTCCTGCTGCTTTGCCGTTCTTGATTTGTCTGATGGCTATACTGATCTCCTCAGTCGTAGGTGCGCCAATATTAATTGTGAGGTCCTTGTATGCTGCTTCGATGTTGGGTGTGTTCAGTGGAGCTGGTCAATTCAAGAGTTCCTTAAAGTACTCTACCCACCTATTTCGCTGTTGTTCAGTGTTGCTGATTACTTTGCCTTCCTTACTTTTCACTGGTCGTTCTGGTTTACGATAGTTTCCGGCGAGCTTCTTTGTAGTTTCGTACAATTGTCTCATGTTTCCTTCTCTTGCAGCCTTTTCCGCCGTCATTGCTAGATCTTCCACATATTTTCGTTTGTCAGCTCTGATGCTCTTCTTCACTTCTCTGTTTGATTCTGTGTATGCAGCTTGTGCGATAACTTTCTCTGCTCGGCTGACATTGATTGGTGCCCTCTTGTTCATCCTTTCTTCAATTATTGCAAGAGTATCAACAGAGATCCATTCCTTGTGATGGTACTTCTTGTGACCCAGAACTTCGTGACATGTTGAAGTGATTGCATCCTTAATCACTTTCCAATTGTTTTCCAATGTTGCGTCCTCTCCATTGTGTAGATCCTGAAAAGCCTGGAACCTATTTGTGAGGGCTATCCTGAATTCGTTGAACTTTACAGTATCCCGAAGAAAGGCCGTATTAAACTTCTGTGATGTTGTCTGCCCCGTTGTCCAGTGCTTCTTTAGTTTCAGTTTCATTTTGGCGATTAGCAAATGGTGATCTGAGGCTATATCAGCTCCTCTCTTGGTTCTCACATCCTCCATGGTCCTTCTGAACGTTTTGTTGATACAGATATGATCAATCTGGTTTTGAGTAGTGTGATCCGGTGAAATCCATGTAGCTTTGTGTATGCGTTTGTGCGCGAATATTGTGCCACCGATGACCAGTTTGTTGAAGGCACATAGGTTTGCAAATCTCTCACCATTTTCGTTCCTTTCTCCCAGTCCATGTCGTCCCATGATGTCTTCATATCCAGTGTTGTCCATTCCAACCTTGGCATTCAGGTCTCCCATTAAAATCGTCGAGTCCTTTAGTGAGCATCTGTCGACGATTGACTGCAGCCTTTCGTAGAATCGATCTTTAACGTCGTCATTGTAGTCATTGGCAGGTGCATATTATTGGATGACGTTCATTGCAATTTCCTCTTTCTTCGTTTTGAAGGACGCTTTGGTGATCTTAGGTCCATGAGATTCCCATCCGATTAATGCATTTTGTGCTTGCTTGGACAGCATCAGTGCAACTCCTTGTGTATGTGAAGCGTTTTCCTCTTCATGACCAGAGTATAACAACAGTTCTCCTTAAGCTAGTCTCAGTTGTTCCACCTGTGTCCAATGTGTTTCACTGATGCCGAGCACCTCGAGGTTGTATCTTTTCATTTCCGCCGCAACTTGAAATAGTCTTCCAGTCTCCCACAATGTATGAACGTTCCATGTACCTAAAAAAATGGTTGCTCTGGTTGTCAGAAGAGGCATCGGCCCCGTGACGTCCGAGGGAACTCGGCTTTCATCACGCGACGTCATAATTCTTCTTCCAACTCTCAGGGCAGAGTTAAAATGGTTTGAACTATTTTTTCTGGTTAGCGTTTTTTAGGCAAGTTAGTTTTTGACGGAATGGGGTCGCCAACCCCATGTCCAACCCTCCTCCTTTATCCGGGCTTGGTACCGGCAGTAGCCCCGAAGGTTCTACTGGCGGAGTTGTTACTAAACCTAGTAAGTTGTAAAATAAGAAACATTCTAGAACTGGGTTAAAACTGGAAAATGATCACATTTTTTCCGTTAGCAGAAGTCAGATTTGCATTGTTGAAGTGCTATGTTCTCAGTCGTGCAAAAATTCTTATCTAAACTCAATACGAATCATTTCTTTTGACTTGGTACAATGTCTTGAACGATGATTCTCACAGCGGTACGTGGTCGTAGTTTACCGTTTGTTAAAGGCTTAAACAAACGACTAAACTTCCATTTTAGTAGGCTATATTTGGAAGTCCTCAGGTACTCACCTAGAATCAGTTAATATAATTTTACCCATAAAATGAAATAAACTAAAACAACATTTAAATTCTAATGTTTCTGTTCGTGACGATTTACTTCTGGTAATGGTTGACTGACAGAATAATATCCTCTGTAGAAATTATTCACTAGAAGGGAAAATTACATCACTACCTGAAGGTTAACGGTTCATTACCTTGAAATCATAAAAATATAATCCTAGAGAGTTCCATACGCGTATAAGACAACTGTTCAGTACATTCGATTTATAGTAGTATTAATTTTTGCTAGTTCCGTTAAGTCACAATATTAGCTGGTATTATTTTCACATTTGCAAGTTGAACTCATGCATCGCTTTATCACCCATTTTGTAAAATCTGTTAACATAGAAATGTGAAAAATTGTTTTTGATCATGACTTATCTATTCCATTCACTTTCACCATATCACAAGTTCGTAAATGTTTATCAATCAACCACTCAATCAACCCTGCTCTGGGAGTTAGGTCTTCATTTAGAAAAGTTACGATGTCTCATGATGAAAGCCGAGTTCACTCGAAAGTCACGAGGCCGATGCCCCTTCTGACAATCAGAACCCTTCCACGGTGTGCGCAGCCGGGAAGTAACATCCACACTCAGACTCATAAAAACACACGAGACCCAAACGGTCATAATCAAATCCTTTGCCTAAATGTTTACCATGGAAAGTTGAATCATGTATTCCGTTTCATCAAAATTCTCATGTTTTTTGGAATTTACTTTTTAGATTACAATCAGTGACTAACTATGCATTGGAAATAAACAACTAAGTTTAATCTTAAAGTATTTTCTCTACTGCTCTGATTATATTATTATTCAACTTAACTTATCAACAGACATAATTTAGTTCAATTACAATTTTGTAGTTTAGTCATATTAAGACTAATCAATACTGATCAATAATGACCTGAAAATAAGTGTTTGAAATGATTTGCATAAAACATTCTCATCATTTCTTATCAGATATAATAATCATAACAGTAATAATAATATGAGTATTCAGTTATTCTTGTTCAAGTTCATTTATGAACAGTTTTAGAGCAGATAAACAATTCAAAGTGATATCATCTCATTCGATAACTTTAAATGTTCCACAACCTACTACACAAGATGATTATATTGGAAATACTCATAATAATGATTATATTCCCATTTCGTGTAAACAAATCACTCCAACTATTCGAAATGCATACAGTTCAAAATCCAGAGAAGAAACGAAATCGCATAAACGTAGAATATTGTCTTTAAAATCAACAAAATCTGTAAGTTTATGGTTAAAATCTGTTTTGCAATAGCATTTATGATAAACTTTCGAGATGGTGGAGTAAACTTGTAGCTCAGGTGGATGATTGTGGTGGTGTTTCGTTCTCTGAGCTGGTTGTTTTGGTTGTGGAGCTTTCATTGTTCTTCTGAACAACATCATCAGCACAAACTTCAGATAAACTTTCCACCCAATAGTTTATTATTATTATTATACGCTCCTTTTTCTCCAAAGTTTATTAAGTTTTAAATAGTATCCTTTAGTAAAACAATGTTTTATTAATGTAATTTCTTACTACAACACTGTTAGTATGAGTATAAGCTTATAGTGAGTGTGAAAATCTGTTCTGAATGATTTAAACAGACTAAAATTATTGTTAAATTTCATCTAACTGATAGTATTCTACACTGTGATATTCATTTAAAGTGGCGCTAATATAACGATGTGATGATAGTTTTAAAGAAACTAGAATTGAAAATCAGTGATTTCACTCTCGGTTGTGAGATTGTTAATGATCATTGATGAGGAATCTCAGGCTAGAACAAAATGACCGCTCAGTACTTTCAAGTGTTCAATGACTGCTAAACTCAGATCTGTTCTTAAATTCAATGCAAATCATTGTCTTGTTGAAAAAAAATACTATTTTATGAAATTAGGCTCATATTATTAGTGTACTGACTATATTCTGTAGACATTGGTGAAACAGTTCTAATTTAGGAGATGAGTAGTTTGAAATGTACATATGTCGTCGTTCTGTTCTATAATGAAAGACTAAGTACTCTGTTCCATTTATTTCCCCTTCTCATGACACATTGTATTGTAAACCATACACTGAATGGTATGTGAGAATGAATAAACATGTAAATTATTTTGAGGCTTACGAAAGAAGAAAAATTTATTCATAAATGTTTAACCGATTTTCTATCAAAGTATAATGATTTATTCATTACTGATAACTAGGATAACTAGAAAACGAGTTCTAGGTAGAGATGGCAAATCAATAGATGAAGTAGTGAAACTTCATCAGTTGAGATGGTTGGGACATGTGTTACGTATGGCTAACCACCGAATGCCTCGACGAACTATGTTTTGTGGTGTAGAAGTAGGTTGGAAGAAAGCTATGGGTGGCCAAACCAAAACGTGGCACAAATCCATGAAATCACTGACAAATGGACTGATTCATGTTGGTAGATGTAAGCTACCTGGTTGGGGTCCGCGAGACGAAAGTCACCAATGGTTAAAGACCTTGAACGACATGGCTCAGAATCGTTTACAATGGCGCAGATTCATCCACTCTTTGTGTCCCCTTTAATTTTAACCTTCTGAATTCCTCATCATCTCTCTCTTTCTCCTTCTAAATTTATCTCACTGAATTATACTTCTCGGATCATATCTTCACTCCCTAATCTTCTCCATTACTGCTAATATTTTTTACTATCGTCATCACTCTTGGATCTAAACTGACAGTTCGCGTCTCTGTACTGATGTGCTATGGCAACCTGAACTAATGTACTTACATACGAAGTTCTGCGTTGTATCTGTCTGTCTCTGTCTAATAACTATTTGAATCTTCCTATTGATGGTTAGGACTACTGGTGATCCATTTCTTTTGGTGCATGTGGATTATGTGCAGGTTGCCACTAAATCAAAAGCATTAATAGCAGAGTTTGGTGATGGCTAGCAGTAGAACTCAGAACGAGCGTTTTATCCTAGAACTAACAGCTCTAGGATGAGGGCACATCTAGCTAACGAGTTCCACGTAGGGACGAAACGTGCGTGATGGATTCTACTGCTAGCTACCATCCATTTCTATTAATGAAAGGTAAATGGGTTTGATATGAGTGAACTGTTTGACAAGACTAATACCGGATGACATTTCAAAAACATCGTTGTTATTGCACTCATCATTCGATATATTTTTCGTATGATGATGATGGCTTCTATATCGCAATGTGTGTAAGGACATCGACTGTCAGTTCAGAAGTAGAAGCGAATTTTACATTTTTCTTTCAATTGAGTATAGCATTGATATCCTCTGCAAATGATCTCGCTAATACAACTATAATCAGTTGTTTCTAACAAGTTTGTTAACACTCCTTTTATTCATTAGACATTCTTAAACCATTAGTCATCCCACTGATGTTTACGACTGCTGGTGATCCATCTCTGTCGGCGTATGCTCATTATGTGCGAATTGCTATCAAGTCAAAGGCATTATTAGGAGAATTAGGTGGTGGCTAGCAGTAGGATCCAGGACAAGCATTTTACCCTATGACCAACAACTATGGGACGCACTTACATCTAGCTGACTAGTCCTAAGTTGGACGAAACGCGTGTGCTGCCTCCCACCGCTAGCTACCATCCATCTCTGCTAATAAAAGATGAACAGATTTGATATGAGTGAAATGTTTGGAAAGATTGATACCGGATGAGATTTCCGAAAATGTCATTGCCAAAGTATTCATCATTCGATATATTTTCTCATATATATAACTTTATTTCTAACAGTTATTATAGATACAACAAAGATAGACCACTTTAGAAGCGCACAATTCCTTCAAGTACTATACATTCTTCAGAATATCTGTTGACGAAGCATATTATGTTGACTAATGTAGTGATTTTGTGCTAAGACACTGTTACTGAATAAATGTGTACCTTGTATAACCATCATAAACAATTTGTAAATAACTTCAAAATGACGCTATATCTAATTCAATTTCATGGTAGTGATAGGTTCTAAATGGCAATTTATTTACAGACGTCATTAGTCAGTTCGGAAGTAGAAGCGAATTTCACATTTTTCTTTCAACTAAGAAAAGTATTGATGTACGCTCCGAATGATCTAGCTAATACGTTTGTAAGCAGTTATATCCAACAAGTTTGTTAACTCTCCTTGTATTCGGTAGAGATTCTTAAACTATTAGTTGTCACAATTGCGTTTAACATGTAAATTACTTCCGAGTTTCCCAAGATATCATTGAATACTTTATCTACAAAGACAATCAATCCATTCAATGTTTTAAACAGAAACATTCAAGCAATCGCAAATCACATAGATTTCATCACTTTGTCAGGTATTATTTCAATTATATGACGTTCAATCTAACAGGTAATGAATGCAAATTTTGCTGTATTCACTATTCACTTCTGTGTGGATTTCTATTGTTAGTATTTACTTCTGAAAATATTAATGATCAAAATTCAATATTTCTCAGTTATTAATTTAATTCATTGACGAATATTTATCTGCTTCAATTAATGTACTTTTACTAAGTTCAGTGTTTCCTAATAAAATCGAAGAATTCTATTTACTTTTTTTCAACCAATGAATGAACGAAAAGTCGACCGCGAGAACAAATTCAAACAAATTCAAAACAATATGAAAAATGAAAATAATTATTAGAAGAATACAACTAAATATTTAAAACAAAAAAATTTGATTGAGATGAAAAATTAAAAATCCCATACTATTCGACTTACTTAACTAAGTTTATAATATTTAATCAGTTGTTGAGTCTTAAAAAGTCTTGAAAATCAAACAAGGAAATCAACATGCTTTAACATACTAACACACCATAATAGGATGCTTATCAAAAACTTAGTAGAATGAACAAATTTGAGATTTGTAATCAATACACAAAACCTTAAATAGTTCATATTAAGAAAAATGTTACAATGGCTATAAGGCTAAAGAGTAACGCTTACATTTCAGCTAGTAAAACATTAAAATATCCAGTAAATGTATTTTTTTTCGACGAATATTTACTGCAAACCTTAGATTAAGCTCAAAGGACGCGTACAGTTTAGTCAATTTGTTTATACTACACTTTCCCTTTTGAGTAACGAATGTACATTAAACAATATTAGATCGTCCGACTGCCAGAACCAGTGCCAATTAAAAACTGTCTAATATATTCCTCATCGATTGTTATTGAGTATATGAATAAAAATTTGCAGAATAATTTTGTACAAAGTCCAAATTTTGTGAGCGTTGAAGGTTAACCATGATTAATTCAATAGGTAACCAAAGGAATATACATATAATGGATTATATGCTTGTCAAAATATATCTATCTAAAGAGTATGATGTACAATAAACAAAAATATCCCATCTCCTTAAGCAATTGAGGAAATGAAAACTGTTTAGAAAGATCAGTATGTTTGTCTGTATAAGTAATGAAATGACCACACTGTAAGATCCATCTTTTGAAAGCTTTGTTTGTGAAAATCCCTTCATGTATACATTTGTAATTCATTCTTATTGATTCCTTCAGTTGTACATTTTGTAAATCTGTTCCACTCCATTTTGAGATGATAATATTTGTATTTTATTAAAGTTTCTATTTCTTCTGCCTTTATTGAGTTTCTATGTTTCTTTCTGAACTGAATCGCATTTATGTTGTTTAAGCTGATACTTAGTCATGGCGACAGCCATATTGATTTGTTCCTCTTTTGATTGGATTGCTTGCTATGACTGGAATTGTGCATTTTTGATTGTGAATTGAAGCACTCTTCCAGAATAGGAAACACTCTGTGTTATAAAGCAACCAAATATTATCAGTCGAACGAATCTGATCTATCCAGGAGGGATAGAATATCATTTATTTGACTAATTGAACAATTGTTGGTGGAATGACCGATTGGTAATATTTGTTTAGGTAATGATGTATATTTATATTTATGATGAATATTAGAACCGTTATTTAGCCAAATCAATTGTTTTGAATTTCAATTGGGCAATAGCGCGTATCTAAACTATCTGGACTGTTATTCCTCAGTCCAAACCTCAATTTGGATCCTAAACACACTATCTTAGCCTTCTTAAACAATATCTTTGAATTAACTGGTTTTGAATCTCTTATATTATTGGCTTAAAAGTGAACTCAGTTTATTCATTGTAAATTTTAAATATTCTTCCCAATTTTCAATAATTGCATAAAAAAACCAGTTAATCTGTTCATGATATTGTGCTAAACTCAAATGTGAAGCATTAGTAAAGTGATTATTTTGCCATTTACTACTATTGTGGTGCGCGCTACTTATAAGTAGTATATGACGCGAGTAAAAACTTAATGTCTGGCAGCAGAAGATGGGGGAAGATCAAGAAAGGAAGAGTGGGAACACAATGGGATTTGTCAGACAATGGATTGATGTTTGCAACAGGAACAGTCCAGTTCGATATGATGGATTGATATTTTGCAAATTAACGATTTATGATATGGTTTTCCGATTTTACCGATTAACTCTGTAATTTGAGATAAATACAATTCGGTTGCCCTCACCTGTGTTCTCCTTCACTACACCATAAACAATCTACGCTGGATATTTTACTTTGTGAACCAACTGAGAATTTACTTCAAATACAGATTACAAGCATGAATGCTATTGAGAAAACTGTTTAATAATAATAATTATCAGGTAAACAGCTAAAATCTGGATTACTCAGTCTAACTGATCTTTCTTTATTCAATAAAAATCATTTTTCCCCATGACATATATTCAAGTTTTATTGAAAAATGACCTTTAGTAATCTATGATAACTTATTAATAAACTAATCACATATGATATATTGTAATTTTTATTCAGGATAGAACATGTTTACAAATGCCAAAGACTAGTCCTTCAATGCATGGAAAATTGAAACTAACCAATCTCTATAATAATAATTCTTCACTATTCAATGATACACACAATCAGAAACGACATTCCGATGCATTTATAAGTTCATTTGCTATACGAAAATCTAGTCCCAATAGGAAAAAGTGTCATCGAGAACATCATCCTGCCAGCACAAGTTGGAGACGTGCACCTGCATGCAATCGACAGTCAAAGATTAGTTCGTTACAATCAACGAATAATGTGAAACCTAATAATTCTATACAAAAACATTTTCCATCAACAAGTATGACTATTATTAATCTTATCAATAGTGCTCAATGTTTAGTTATTAGTTCGTTGAAATCTTGTTATACACGGACAATGAAGTGAAATTTTGTCATTAATATTGCTGATATTTTAATATGATTACTTACTTATTTACTTACTTACTTTGTTTGTTTTTCCCACTAAATTCAATTGTTTTTAGTAGTCATTGTTTGAATAGATCTTTACTGTTTCTCTATATTTTGTAAAGTTGAATTGATTGAACTACTTAATAACAACAATAAATAATATGTAGATATATATTCAAGTTTATGAAATAAAAACAAATGATTGATAAAGTCAATTTTTATTATGATTGTTCGAAGTGATAGTAGTAGTAGAGTGAGTAATAGTAGTAGTAGTAGTAGTAGTAGTAGTAGTAGTAGTAGTAGTAGTAGTAGTAGTAGTAGTAGTAGTAGTAGTAGTAGTAGTAGTAGTAGTAGTAGTAGTAGTAGTAGTAGTAGTAGTAGTAGTAGTAGTAGTAGTAGTAGTAGTAGTAGTAGTAGTAGTAGTAGTAGTAGTAGTAGTAGTAGTAGTAGTAGTAGTAGTAGTAGTAGTAGTAGTAGTAGTAGTAGTAGTAGTAGTAGTAGTAGTAGTAGTAGTAGTAGTAGTAGTAGTAGTAGTAGTAGTAGTAGTAGTAGTAGTAGTAGTAGTAGTAGTAGTAGTAGTAGTAGTAGTAGTAGTAGTAGTAGTAGTAGTAGTAGTAGTAGTAGTAGTAGTAGTAGTAGTAGTAGTAGTAGTAGTAGTAGTAGTAGTAGTAGTAGTAGTAGTAGTAGTAGTAGTAGTAGTAGTAGTAGTAGTAGTAGTAGTAGTAAGGGAAAGCAATTTTTACTTCATTCCAACTATTAATCGACCAATGACGGATCACCACCAAAAACCTGAAAGCAGTGGATTTCCATACCATCCTAGTACAGGACTCCTCAGAAGTATGCAATCAAGATTCCCCCATGCAGGAGTGGAAACTAGAATCTGTCACGCATACAAGTGCCCGAATAAATTTTACCATACTTGCCGACCTACTTATAAGTAGCAGTTAGCATATAGCAAAAATATTTCGGTCTAATAAGAACGAATATCAGTTCAACGGAATTATTTTTAGCAAGATGTTTATAAGCTTGACAAATTTTCAACGATCGTCTACTATGAGGAACAAAGAACAAATCAGTGATATTTTAATAATGTCCACAATAATCATGATGGCTGAATAAAATTTAAACGATAACAAAGTGTGATTCTAAAAAGATAGTAGTTCTCTGAACATATTAATAATTTTCAGTATGTGTGTCCTCTACCCATCGATCAGCCAGGCTCTTATTTCCAAACATCGTAATGAGAATCTGTTTTCTATTGAATATAATAAAATGGTCCACTTCAAATGAACAGTATTTCATAAAGCTTATTGCCTAAGTCACAAATTTTTCACAAGTCTTTATTGAACAGCATAGCTGATAATATGTTCGGAGAGATTTTTGCTGGTGTTGGATTTCCAACGTAAGAAGAGTTAACCAAACATTTAATAACCCATGGGAATCAAGCTTTCTGTCACATTATTATCTGGAATAATCATCACAAGGAGAGCGGTTTTTATATTAAATTTATATGCAGAATGAAAGCCCATCATCAACGAACGAGAACACCCTCCTCATCAAAACGATGGTATGTTTCTTTTAATATCCTGCTGTTGGTTTTGGATTTTGATTCTTCGCCTATGTTCGCCTTGTAAATGGATTGTTCACCGTGACCCAACTGTCAATGATTCATTTTCATGATTTTCTAAGCGTTGTTCATAGAAAGAGACCATGGTTTCTTCCTTTGAAGAAAGATCAAATATACAATCCAGCCTTTGTGGCTATCTGGAGTTTTAGTTTTTGTTGTAATGGGATTCAATTACAAAACGTACACAAGGCGAGTCGTTGCACAGGATATATGCAGCATGCACCGTGGCATATTTATACAGTCAAAACTTTCAGGTTATTTTGAAATTCTTCCCGATAGCGACTTAATAAGTAGCTTAGAAACCTTTGTAGTATACATCATCCAGCTGAGAGATGAAGCTCAATTACAGTGTGATGTAGACAGTTTCCATATTTGTAATCCAGTATTTATAAGCTTTAATCGATATTGCCCATATTATTTAACATAATGTACCTAATTATTGTAAATCCTTATAGTCATAATTCTTCCAGAACAACCTATAAATTTCCTAATCACTCAACCTACCATTATCTACTTACTTACGCCTGTTGACTCCAGTTGAGCATAAGCCACCGACCTCCATTCTCAAACTTACTCCATCCATGACCTTCCTTTCTAGTTCTGTCCTACTGTTGTTTATTCTGCTCTGTCTGTTTCCATCTCTCGGCGTAATGTGTTCCTTGGTCTTCCTCTTTTCCTTTGTCCTTGAGGATTCCAAGTGACGCAGTATTCACCCGCCAATAACTTTCACAGGTGAGGGCAAGTGTAACAAAAAACAGAGTCTCCTTGACATTCAACTTAGTAGATGAGGTGAGGCTATTTAAGTAAAATCGAGTAGAGAATGAGTTCCTCTGCTTGCCAATACACACACTTTCATAGTTTTACACTTATCCGCTACAAAAGAAATTTGTTTGGATGTGTCACAAATAAAGCAACAATCGAACGTATTTAAAAAATAGCTACGTCCTGCGTTATAGATTAGTGAAGGCAATTTGTAAGTTATTCTACTTAGTCGATCTCGCGTTAACATTATCTAGTCGGCCAATGATATTAACTCAAACGAATCATAAGTTATCTGAATCGCCCCCCCCTAATGTGCATTCGACTGCTTCTATGGAAATAGTTACATTGGGTGTACTACCATCCAACTGAACCAGTGAATAAGTAAACAACCCCCAACATGACTTCTCAAGGGACAGATTAAAAACAATACGCAGCTCCATCTTGCTACACCTGATTGATAGCGGTAATATTGTAGATAAAATCGAATCATTTCGAGTGATCTGTCGTATACCTCCATCATTTCCGATAGAGTTTCGATCCCATCTCTCACATATAGCAGAAGCCATAGACATGTGGGCGTGCGAACCCACTTTATATGTTCAGTAGAAATTCGTGATACCCCTATCCCTTCTTAGGCCAGATAAAATCTGATCAACGATTTTATCTTTATTTCATTGTTAATAGTACTATTTTCATATCCTGTATTTCTCAGTCATTTTTTCGCCTCCTTTCATTTAAATTATTCACTTACTAATTATTTACACCTTTTCTCATTACATAATTCCAATAATGTTTATGATCAGTATTTTAAGTTTATTTATCCAAGTTTGACCTACTACTTCCAATGTTGAACTACAAACAGAAAAGCTTTTGTCAGTATATTTTTTACGGACTTGTGAAAATTGTTATGTTACACATTTGAAATCATGAATCGATCAATGTTAGGCCACCATTAGAAACCTGGAAGCACTGAAAGATGGCCGTTTCGTTCTTGTATGGTAGGACTCCTCAGCAGTATACCTGTCTTCTTCCTACAACCAACTTGTGCTTTTACCTAGTTTGTTAAGTTACGTAATCCATTTGATTATGATTAGTGACTCGTAAATTACCTGAATTAGTTTAACATTTTTCAAAGTAGGGCATCTATTTGTAACCAACATTATAGTACAATAAATTGTGTGAATAAAATACATAGTAGAAGAAATTTTGTCTTGACAATGGAGATAATAATAAGAATAATAATCATGATAATAACGTTGCGTGACTGTAATATGAGCAGTGTAATCAAAGTAATTATTGATAAAAATAAGAATTCATGTGAATAATTCGCTCAAATATATTTTGTTTTCAATTATATTCTATGGGGATTTTTAAATTTCCCTATCCATTAGATACAAAAAAAAAATTTTCATTTCTTATAACCAACTAATGCTTGATATTTTTTTTCCATTTCAAAATATCATAATGTTAAAATTTTTCACGAAAATAAGTAGCATGTTTTTGTATACAGAAAAAGCAAGAAGTTTGTTTTATTTTTCGTTGTTTCATCATGCAAAACTTAGAAAACTGATATGCTTAAATGCTATTAAGAGTTCAACTTACTTGGTAAATGAGAACGAAGACAAATGATCCAGTTACATTGTTGTGAAGGAGAACACAGGTGAGGGCAACAGGATTGTAACGAAAATTACAGAGCTACTCAGTAAAATAGGAAAACCATATCGTAAATCGTTAATTTGCAAATCTTCAATCCATTGTCTGACATTTCACTGTTCATGCGTTTCATACAAATTCCATTGTGTTCCCACTCTTTCTTTCTTGATCTTCCCCCATGTTCTGCTGCCAGACATTACGTTTACACTCGCGTCATATACTACTTATAAGTAGCGCGCACCACAACACCATAGGCTACTCTAATCCGAGCGTCCCAAGGCCTCACTAAGTAGATGAAGAAGTCTTGATATGGCGTAGATACTGTATTCTACAAAATCGAGGCTAACAAGCACACAAACTGAGCTTATGTATACATGATAGGAACGTCCTTGGGAGAGGCACAAAAACAGTGTACTGAAATAATATACCAATCAATGATAATCAAGGATATTCTGAGTGGGGAATGTAATCTCAAGGTCATCCGAGTAACTTATAGACGAAAACAGAAACACTTTATGTTTGTTATAGAGTTGTGAAGATTTTTTAACATATTCTCCATCAATGTTATCAAATTTTTGGTCGTACAGCATACATGACTAATGGAAAAATTATCAATTATCATTGAACTCATCAAATTTTTTCGAATTGCTTATAATAAGCTCAAAGTAAATAGGCGGTCTGCTCGAAAACTCTCCGCTATCCGTCTGCCTAACACTAAACTATTTCAACAAGTCAGCTCTTTTGGTTTATTTTAACATGTTAATTATGTCTACTTAATAACATTACTTATTTAAGTACGTATATGAAAAAATTTACTACCTAACGCCTCATATGGTACTGATGTTTTTTATCTTAATACATCGTATTGTAGTGAACGAGAACACAGGTGGGGCAACCGGATTATGTTTAACGAAAATTACAGAGTTACTCAGAAAATA
>OX103979.1:64304787-64319814 GCA_944470395.2 Schistosoma turkestanicum
CTTTCAAAAGTTGACTTATCTATGATTTGACTTCATCGCCTTTATCAGCTTTTGTGATTAGAATATTTGAAGTAATTGTTCAGGTCTCAATTCTTCTTTCAAAATATTAAAGATTTTTATTTCCTTAAAATATGAGATGTTATTCAACGTAGTAAAAAAAATTCTTTGTCCCGCAATTGATCGATTATATATGGTTGTATAGTTAGAGCAATTTTTTAGTAAGAAATGGTTTCGCTATGTAAATTAAAAGTTAATCCTTTCTTTCATGGTCGTTTAGATTTCTATATCTGAGATGATATACACAACTCTTATAAACAAACCGTTAGAAATAGATTGAAGTTTTGTTGACATTTTCTTTCGTTAATCTTTTCATATTTCTCTTTGTTTTTTTGATTTGTTAGCGTTTAGACAATTTTAAATAATCACATTCATTCTCTTTCTATTAAAAGATATGAAAAAGTGGTTTGTATCATTCCGTCAAAATAAATCATCCCTCTTTATGATACGTTTACGGTATTTTTCTGAGAAATATGTACATTTGTGAATGGGCTCTTGTAAAAATACTAGTGATAAGCGCCCACAGGTTTGGAGTGATGGTCAGTAGAGCTTTGATGATTTTACAAACGTAGACCTAGGAATAATGTTGTCCGATAAACAGAGTTTATTAAATAGTCAATCTTTGTACAAATTACATTCTCACTTGGATAACTATAGGGCAATTTCACATTTATTAGTTACAAATTAACTATATGTAATTTTATTAACGATATCTTACACATATCACAGAATAACCAGTTCAGTATTTGTAGGAATTTAGGATAGAATTGTTAAAATAGGTTTTCATCCAGTCGTATAACTATTATCTCAAATTCATCATGATACTCTACACCAATGCGCACGGTAATCGAATCTAAAATCCTTTGTGTTGCACAAGAAGACAAATGATGCAGTCATACGATAGGCTATCCTAATCCGAGCGTACCAAGGCCCACTAAGTAGATGAAGAAGTCTTGATGTGGCGTAGAAAGTATATTCAACAAGCACCCACACAATATGAGGTCAAGAAGCAAACAAACTGAGTTTGTTCACACATGATAGAAACGTCCTTAGGAGAGCCACAAAAATAGCCTACTAAAGTAACGCATCAACCAATAACAGTGAAGGATTTTCCGAGTGGGGAATGTAATCTCAAGGTCAACTGACCAGCCTATGCGCGGAAACACAAAATATCCAAAATTAGGACCATTTTTAAGTGATTTCTGGGGATCTAACGTCCCAAAACGTTCTCACTAGGACTTCGAAAATTTCCTATTGAAACTAGCTACAAATGAGCTCATTATAAGTATCGCTATAAGAATCTGAAGAGTTTCATTACTGACCTAACAACGACTGGTTCATAGTTTCACTGAAAATTAACAACTTCCACAATCCTATCCTAACAAATCTCACAGATCTACTCAAACATTTTAGTCAGTAGTGCTTAACAATAATTACATATGTATGCAACTTTTTTATCTGTTGACAATAGTTATTACTTAATTTTTAACAGAAGTTTTCCCAAATTATAAATTTAAAAACGGCATACAAATATATATGCAAACATTAGTTGAAATTCGAACTATCGGTTTCACAAAAATTAAGCTCAAAATGTATGAAAACGTTTAAAATTAAGACTTATGTATAAAACTTAATGGTAAGAATTTATAAATTATATGTTTGTATCTTAGATATCAAGTGTCACAGCATAATTATATTGAGAAGACTGAGGCAGGCGCGGAAGATATTGTTATGCTAATTTACACTCTTAGTCAATTAAAAACAAAAACATTACATTGAACACTCTATTTGCACACCATCTTTCAGTCGTGACTTCCAACGCTCCATCCTTCTTCCATTTATGTTGTTGCTTCCTTTCCTTCCTGTTGGTACTCCATTTACTTCTTGCTTTTGCTCCATTTGCTTCCCGTTTTCCTCTTCTGACCGTGAGACTTCTTTCACGTCCCTTCTTATACTACTTATATCGTTTGTATAAGTAGCACACACCACAATATAATTAGTTATAAAATGTTATTCTTCTGTTGTTGTATTAGGGGTCGTTTACAATGAATTGCAATTTTTATTCAAATCTATGAATAATCAAATATTAACAGTTCGAATATCAGAAGTCAGAAGTTAACTTAAGATTGGAATCTACACCAATCTACAGCTGCTTCACAATCAGTATTAACAATTGTGCTCAGTTTGATTAAAATTCTATCACATTAACAATCATTGGCATAAATTAATAGAGACATCTAAATAAATCTGAATGAAAATGATTTCTTCTAATATCTGTGTTGAGAAAATTGTAATACACATTTGGACTTGTCACTCTAATTAGTGAACCGTGAAGTAAACGCATAAAGATAGTTTCATTTATCATATTGACGTTAGAGTTGCATACAATTTACCTGAGCACATAAAAGTATAAAAAAGAGGAAAGTAATTACAGTTATCAGATTTTCGACTCGATAAAACAAGCATGAGATTAACGTCATCGGATAAACTAACTTACAATGGAGATTCAAGGACAATTTAGAAACATACTTTGCAAGGATAAAAACAATAGTCTAACGCTAGTAGAACAAGGTGGTACCTAATCAGTTACATTTTACTTTGACCTTAACACAATGATCATTATAGTGTAAACACTAACACCATCGAGTAGTAAAGTAGTTTTAATGTAGAATATACTAATGTATCTAGGTAAATGATCGAACGCGAAACGTGCAAATACTTCGATTACCCATGTCTGTGTGAGCAGAATAATTTATTTGCTTACGGCTCCTTACCATCTAGCAGGATGTAACTAATCAATGATATTTGTGGTACTTTTCCATGTCAACTACGTATCTGACTCATGTTTGTAACCTTGAACTGGTTTCACTTCCTGCTAAGAAGTCCTATAACAAGCTGACCTGAGCAATAACGTTGAAAACAAGTTCAATTGCGACTTCTTAAGCCACTATGATAGAAAAAAGTAATTAATGAAATAACACTAGTGCATCGCATCACTGGGCTTTCCTTATTATAATCTTTAGGTTTATATAATTTTTAACAATCTAGTTCTTTTGAGTCTCCTCATTTTATATAATGATTTACCCATTCGTTGCCTTACTAGTGACTTATCTTCATTAACCTACACAAATGTGATTTTGCAGTAAGTGATCTAATAGATATACAGAAAAGTCCAATTAGTCATAACTTAATTTTATATATATATATATATATATATATATATATATATATATATATATATATATATATAGCAGATAGGCGTCAGCGCTGACCATGGTGAACATCCTGAGAAAGTGCACTGACAATCAGACCCTCACACCAACAGTGCGTGCGTGGCATACAAATGATTCACACACACCCACCAATAAGGCAGGGACCCGCGGGTAAACGGACACTGAAGGTGGGTAGTATGCCCATGCACAAATCACACTCATCATATGAATTCCAAAAGCTTGCAGTTCAACTCCACCCGTCTACTTTTGAGCAGTTTCACGCACTGTTTAATCTTTCTTCAAAGTACTTTACATCGTTCTCTCATGGTACTTGTTTACTATCGGACTCGTGTAAGTATTAAGCTTTGGATGGAGTCTACCAACCACTTTGGGCTGCATACAAAGACAACCTGACTCTAAGGGGAGCTCTGAAGAGAACTTTCACACTTGGCCTCTACACTATTTACTCCTAAAGAACATTTAAAACTAATGTGATATCTAGCAGCCTCTTCACTCAATATCATAAACTATTGAAAACCATATAACTTGTAGTATAATTTTAAAAACAAACAGTATGTGAATCAAATTTACTACTATTATATCAGTCTCACTCTTTCCATATATTTCCTTCTTACTGAATCTATCAGCCAGCTTTGTTTATTAGAATTTTAATTAGAAAATTACAATAAGAAGAGAATTATTTTCCATGGAACATTAGTCATGCATAAAATATGAAGATTTTTAATAAGAATAATGTAAAAATCATTCTTAATCAGTTTTTAGTTAGTAAGAGAGATATTTTTGAATTGAATGAAATTTAACGATGCAATCTGTTTTAACACTTAGTTTTGCGAAGTATATAGAATTTAATTGATGAATAGCAATTAGAAATTTTTAATGACAGTATGAATCAAGAACACCACTGAAAAAACGACCGTCTCGTCCTGGTATGGGACTACCCGTCAGCAGTGCGCATCCACGACTCCCGCACCTCTCAGGGTTCGAAACCAGGACCTTCGGTATTGTGCGCGAACGACTAACCATCGGACCACTGAGCCGGTGTTTGACGGTGTTAATGTTTAACTTGATCAATTCACGGAGTTGGGCAACGTCATACATAGTCTTCGGTAGTAGTTACTGTCTACACCCGAACAGGTTGAACTTCACTGGTCACGTCTTCCCACTAGAACTCGGAGAAGATTCCTCACGAAGCTAGTCACTAGTGAGCACAGGTAATTTGCATTACAGGGGTTGTGAAGATTGTTAAGTTACACATTTGAAATCATGAATCGACCAATGTTAGACCACCATTAGAAACCTGGAAGCACTGAAAGACGGCCGTTTCGTCCTGATATAGGACTTCTCAGCAGAGCATTCTGTAGTTACTGCCTACACTAGACAGGGTTGAACTGTACTGGTCACGTCTTCTCTCTATAGAAAGAACTCCGAGAATTATTTGTTAAGAATAACGTAAAAATCACTTTTAGTTAATAATAGATATCATTTTGGATTGATGGAAATTTAACGATTTAATCTGTTTTAACACTTAGTTTTGTGAAACATAGAAAAATTTAATTGGTGAATATCATTTACAAAATTTTTAATGACAGTATGAATCATAGCTATAAACTATAATGATTTTGTAAAATAAACAGATAAATGAAACACACTATAAATCGATAGAAAAAAATTGGACTAACTAAAATAATACTAATAGGGAGGAGCTATGCAAAAAAAAATTCACAACAAATAGATACAACTTTTAGAATGCCCAAAAATCTATTAACCTTAGTTTATAACAAATAAAATTTTTTGAATTCTTCAATTAGTCACTGATGGCTACTTACTTATTTGTTTACTTATGCTTGTTACCTACAATAAAGTATAGGCCATCGATCAGCATTCTCCAACTGACTCTTTTCTCGATTTTCCTTTCTATATGTACCCTACTGCTATGCATTTTCTTTTCATATTTGTCTTTAATTCTAGGCACATTGTTTTCTTTGATCTATCTCTTTCTCTTCGGCTTTGTGGATTGTATGTTGAGGCTTGCCTCCTTACACAGTTAGGTGATTTCCTCAATGCCAATCCCAAGAACTTCCAGCGTTTCTTCCTGGTTTTTTCTTTCCCACAGTAGGTTGTTGATGATGGTGTATGGCCAACGGATCAGCAGTATCTTGCGTACATAACTGATAATGAACACTTTTATCTTCCGGATAATGGCTTTCGTTGTTCTCCATGTTGCCACCGCATACAGTAGAACTATCTTGACATTTATAGTGAAAAGGATAGTTGTTTTAAGTTCCAGATGTTCTTCATTCGTAGAAATGTTGCCTTTGCTTTACCAAGTCACACCTTCACATTTGCATCAGATCCACCGTGCTCATCAATGATTCGATCCAAATATGTAAAACGTTTTTACATCTATAAAGTAGATACTTTGTACTTGAATGTCTGCTGTAGTATTGTTATAGTATTCTCTAGGTATGCTTAAAACTATCACAAGTACACCTTAGTCGAATAACGAGAACAAAACAATCCACCAGCGTCCAGACAGGCTACTATGATCCCTTAACCCAAATATATGAGCAAGAAGTTTTGATATAGCGTAAGAAGTGTATTCTACAAAAACCCAGCCAACACACAAATCGCGTTTATTTATACGCCATAGAGACGTCCTTCGGAGAGTCACAAAATAACACATCAACCAATCACAGCCAAGGATTTTCCTGGTGGGAAATATGATCTCAAGGTCAAGTGATCAGTCGACGAATAAAATCCAAAATAAAGTTATTTATCAGGCGAGTTCTGGGGATCTAACATCCCCAACAATTATGTCTCTACGAATAGTTTTATAAACTAATCACTTCAATTTGTCATGACATATTTTTTTTGTTATTAATTAAGCTACTGAATAAATTCAATCATCTTCTACTTGGCATAAAATTTACTCAAGATTCAGTTTTGATATCGTTAAAATAATTAAAATCACTTTGAGTACATACAATAAAGTAAATTGGCGGGTTATTTTCTTTTTTTAAGAAAAAAGAATCTAATTATCATAATGGAATAATCGCTTGTCTAGAGATAAATCATTACAAAAGAAAAATAGCAAAGTAACAGCTGTATTGTATTGTATTTTTTTTATATCTAATATTCCGAATTGATATGTACTAAGTCAATCATACGTTTCTTATGTGTTTACTCATCATTTACTCACAATTTCTAGTCAAGAAATGTTAATTCTTGAAAAATTTAATTGATTATATATAGCGCTTACACGTTTTGAAATATCACTGATAAAAATGTCATCTTTTGAAACTGAAAATTAAGCTTTTTTGATG
The DNA here is from genome assembly GCA_944470395.2 of Schistosoma turkestanicum. Classification (NCBI taxonomy): domain Eukaryota; kingdom Metazoa; phylum Platyhelminthes; class Trematoda; order Strigeidida; family Schistosomatidae; genus Schistosoma; species Schistosoma turkestanicum. The sequence goes on from OX103979.1 coordinate 64,311,401, forward strand.
ATGATTGAATGGAGTGATTAACAAATTAAATAGGTTGTTGATTAAAACACAACACAAATAAAATATTTGAGTAAGTGTGTAAAATTGACTAGTTTAGTTAAGAAATGGCTAGTAGATTTGAACTATATATATATATATATATATATAGGTAATGACTGATCTGAAAAAACGTGTCTCCATTCACAGTTCTAGGGTACTAATTTGTCAAATGAATTCAGACAATGATATTGGTGATTCTGAAAAATCTTTTGTGAATAACCAAAAAATACACTGGAAATCTGAGAGCTAAATAAAGTATTCACTATTTATAAGTTCAAAATTTAGAAGAAGATTCAATGAAGAGGGAAATAACAAGATTGACAAACAACAGAAGCTTATTTTTGCAAACATAATTGCACCTAATTCATAGTCTGCCAACTAGTGGTGTGGTGCGTGCTACTTAGACGAACGATATAAGTAGTATAAGAAGAGATGTGAAAGAAGAAGTCTCACGGTCAGAAGAGGAAAACGGAAAGCAAATGGAGTAAAAGCAAGAAGAAAATGGAGTACCAACAGGAAGGAAAGGAGGGCAACAGCAGGAATAGAAGAAGGATGGAGTGTTGGAAGTCACGACTCAAAGATGGTGTGCAAATAGAGTGTTCAATGTAATGTTATCGTTTTTAATTGACTCAGAGTGTAAATTTGCATAATACAATATTCCGCTCCTAACTCAGTCTTCTCAATATCAATGAATCTGAAAAATCTTTTGCGAATAACCAAAAAATGCACTGAAACTGTGAGAGCTAAATAAAGTATTAACAATTTATAAGTTCAAAATTTAAAGAAAGATTCAATGGAGAGAGAAATAACAAGACTCCCAGACAACAGAAGCTTATTTTGCAAACATAACTGCACGTTATTCAAAGTCTGCCAACTAGTAGTACTTATTTTTTTGTTACCATCTTCTCCTTTCAATCTCAAGGTTTTGTTTGATAAATGATTCACTGTTATACTCTATTTCATTTCAAAATTGTGACTTAAACTTTCGGGGATGTTAGATCCCCAAAACTCGCTTGATAAATGCCTTATTTTCGATTTCACGTATGCCAGCATGGGCTGATCAGTTGACCTTGAGATTTCATTCCCACCAGGAAAATCATTCGCTGTGATTGGCCGCTGTGTGTTTTCGTGTGCTATTTTATTAACTGTCCCAAGGACGTTTCTATGATGTATAAATCAACGAGAGTTTTATGTTTGATTGGATTGTGATTGCTGGGTGTTTCTACGCTTACAAACCCTTCTATCTTCAGCTTGGTATTCAAGGTAGCCTATCTGGACGCTTGTAATTGTCTCGTTTGCGTTTATCGACTAAGGTGAACTCGTAATAGCTACAAGCGTACTTAGTGACGAACCCTACATAGACGTAACCCCCCTACTCTATTTTTCTATCTTAAATGACTTGTTTGGACAGTGTGGTATTTTTCGAATTCGTTATGGATTGTGCTCTTGTCGAGTATATAATTTTTACTCATGTGTGTCTTTTTTTGGTCAGTAGAATCAGAAATAAATTGAGTAGTGCTCCAGTCGATAAGTGTTCTCTCTCTCTCTTGGTTGTTAGCCTATCCGGTGAAAACAGTCGTTTTCTTCTCTTTGTTCAAGGCTGTTTAATTATACTCAAACTCACACACTAGATAGTCTACGGTACTTTATAAGCCAAAATTTATCACCTATCTTTCTTATACAACTGAACGGAAAAATAAACGAACAACACATTAAAAACAACATAGATCATTAACGAGTTGAGACGTCCCTCACAGTACCTATGAGACGCTGAGCATTAGAAATATCAGATTGTAGCTGACAGAAGACTATGAAGAATTATTATTATTGTCAAGTGTTGGGGACGTTAGATTCCCAGAAGTCACTTGATAAATGTCCTAATTTTGAATTTTATGCTTTCGCTTATGGGCTGATCAGTTGACAATAAAATTACATTTCCCACTTGGAAAGATCCTTGACTGTTATTGGTTGATGTATTATTTTAGTACGCTATTGTTTGTGGCTCTGCCAAGGACGTTTCTATCATGCATAAATAAACTCGATTTGTGTGCTAGTTGACCTCATATTTTCTGGGTGCTTGTAGAATATACTTTCTACGCCATATGAAGACTTCCTCATCTACGTGGGATGCTCGTATTAGAGTAGCCTATCGTGTGACTGAATCCTTTTTCTTCGCTCTCGTTTAACGACTAAGCTGAACTCGTAATCATTTCAAGCATATCAATCAACAAGCATAACATCAAGTATCAATACAACTACTTATTTATTCTTTTTTTAACCAGACCATAACCCATAAGCAGAAATGTTTATTTGATTCTAGCTGACTGGTTCTACAAAAAAATCAATTTTCTAATGAAATCTCTCATACCATCTATAACACCATAATACGTAGTAGATAACAGGAAAAATTCCTACTTTGTACAATTCCTAAATGAGTTAGTAAAGTCTATAAAGTTTCCATTCTAATCACGCATACAACAGATTGAAATGACTGTTCTATAAAATAGTGAAAATTTACTTATGATTATAGGAAGAAGCGACAGAAATATTTCGTAATTTGTTCATCCTATATTTATTTAACAATTTAAAGAAAACCCAATTTTAGTGATATTGTTCGTAGTTGCTAAATGTCATAATTTAGTTGGATATTTTCTTTACTGTGGATCTGATTGAATCGCTTCTGGCTCAATATGCCAAATTAATCATAGCCTTAGTAAATTAGTGTTGACCTCTCAGAATAGTGAATCAAGTGACAAGCGTCCGAATCCACTGATAGGCATCAATTGATGAATTGATGGATAGCTGTCGATGACGAAGATCACTTATTGAGAGAACTGAACCTTAGGTCCTTTACTGAATACTTTCTTCAAATTAATATATATATATATATATATATATATATATATATATATATATATATATATATATATATATATATATATATATATACTGTGGTAAATAGTGTGATATCCTAGCCACTCGGTTTAAAGATGATATTTACAGAAGGATTCAGTGTCAGCAATTATTCCACTGTATTGACTAGTATTTTCGAAGATCGATTTCGACTAAACGTATTCAATCACTACTTGTTAACTGTTGAACATTACAGCACAGAATACACACACAGATTAATGAGCTGAAGTAATAAACACCACTAAAATATTTAATAATATATACTGTTACATGATAAGATTTTTACAAAAAGTAGTAAGAAACTAAGTTTTGATTTTCATTGAATTCTTTATGAATAAAAGCATAAAAACGGATCCTCTAAATATTTAATGACAAGATATTATCCATCGAAAATATCAATAAATCTCTGAATATATGCAAGGACGGATTTTGAGTACTGTTATGTTTGACAGTACTCTGAGTGCCGAATGCCTGATGGGTGTTGTGTCTGATACTAAGACTACCACCACTGACTATATTGTTAGGATATTCATCCAATATCCTAAGAGAATTATTTGTAAGTTTAGTCCTACTGATCAATTCCTATTGGTCGTACTAACTATCAATGCCACAGACTTCAAATGTGGTTTCCTATACGATCTAACTGTATAAATATGCATTATCTGTAACGTTTCATGATCCGGATACTCAGTCCGGGATTCTGATTCTCTTCTGGACTGGGATCGCGTACTTTGTGGATGTTTGTAGAACACATGTCCTACTTCATATCAAGTCATCTTCTATTTAATGAGGGTTTGGGATGCCGGATCATCAATCCTCACTTTGGTTCACCAAGATGAACTCGTAATAGTTCAAGCACATCAACTGACACGTTGAAGATGTGTTCGTAACATATACGCAGTGAAAACCAAATCCTAGCAGTAAGGATTTTTCTAATCGACGCCCAAATTAAATCAAACTCATGCATGAATTCATTCTTTTTCATATGATTTACTTATTTATTCATCACATCAAGTACTTACTACTTATTCAATACAATTTCATTAAAAATTTAAACCAGTTAAGTATTAATAGAATTGCATGAATTTTTTTTGTTTTGTTTTGTTTAGAAACTGACGTGATCAGATCTACTATTCTCAATTTTATTAAATATTATTATTACCTTTGTACTATTAAAACTTATGTTTATCTAATTCAGTTATTTATTGATTCTCTGATAAATTGACCTACATTAAAAATACAAAACAACGGAAGTACAATTTTCTACTCATTGAATTATTATACAATAATTTTTAAGTAATTAATAAATAAGAAAGAAAATCACAACATAAATTGGTCTTCTACATTTTATATAATATGAGAACATAAATGTCACATTTATTATCCTACAAGTAAATAATACCAGTAACAAAATACATTAGCCAGATTACAGTCATAATTTAGTGTAGAGACTAGTGATACTGCACAATCGCTTTCAGTGAAATAAGTGCAACAGGTTGCGATTCGCGAGTCGATAGTCACCAATGGTTAGAGACCTTGAACGACATGGCTCAGAATCGTTTGCAATGGCGCAGGTGCATCCACTCTTTGTGTTCTCACTAATTCTAACCTTCTGAATTCCTCATAATCTCTACCTTTCTCCTTCTAAATTTATCTTACTGAATTATACTTCTCGAATCATATCTTCACTCCCTAATCTTCTCCATTACTGCTCATACTTCGACTATTACTATCACTCTTGCATTTGAACTGACAGTTGCGTCTCTGTGCTGATGGGGCACGGCAACCTGAACTGATGTACTTATGTACGAAGTACTGCGTTGTATCTGTCTGTTTGTCTAAGTACAACAGGTTCCAAACCAGTATCTTGCTGGTATAAAATTAAATATTTTGGTCATTAGGCCATCGTTCTCACTGAGTAAGTACACTATTATGACCTTGTGTTTATAATAATCACTGGTGCTGAAATTTAAGTGATTCTTGAAGAATATTCAATAACATTCAAATCAGCTACAAGATATCGGTGGTATCGAACACTGATGTACCATAGAATGGCATGATTTCAAAATCAACTCACTTACCAGACACTTGAGTATGAGTTACACTATAAGTGTAAGGGTTACTACCACTTGGTTGCCTAGATCGAAGTAGTCGTGATGGGGTTACAATCTAAGGAGCTAGTGACTGAAAATCGAACGCCCTAACCGCAATATCACTACTCGACTTCACGATTTCATTACTGTCGGTATGCCTTCACTATACTAGTAGGAGTATTTGAATAAAGGAGGCATAAATATTCAAAGTGGAACCTCTTTTTTTCTGTTTCCCAATAAATATTATCGACATTAGGTCGGAAAGTTGAAGAGAAGAATTAGGAAGACAGATTCGCCGTGTCACGGTATACATTAGATGGTTAAAGACGGCTATCTTGCATAAAATATGGAAACACCTAGATCACAGGCAGTTCAAGCTGTTTGTAAATTCACCGATCACTCCGAATGATAATGATAAGCAATTCTAAATATGTTCGCTTAGTTATGTTGGCCACCCCAACTAATAAGGAAATTTATAATCAATCTATTGTAAACTTTTGACGCTTAAGTATGACGTGATTCTTTTATCCTGGAAGGTTATTTCAACAAAATGCAACCATAAACACCTTCAAGAAGTATGCTTAGGTTTAAAACAATGCTGAAATCTTTAACAGTGTTATTGCTAAAACTACTCTAAGAAAACTTCTCGACTTAGGAAGCAAACAAAATAGACTGTAGAGTATTTTGTCATCGGTTAACAAACACAATCATACAAAATTAAACGTATAAACACATTTCCAAATCAGTCGGATTCTCCAAAGTAGAAAATAAATCATTGATTCAGTCTTTCTGAAGAAAGTGTAATTTTAAAATCCCATTACAAACTGACGTTGACAGTAATATTAAGAATCATGTTCTCAGACAAGCTAATCAGAAAACACGCTGAGTGTTACACGAATCAATATGCTGATTACAAAACACTGGATGAATTCAACGTCATCAAGTTAAAAAGACCTGATCCTCATGAATTCCTCAGTTAGTATTCATAACAAATCATGAACTACTCTATTCAGAATTCTTTGTGTAGTTTATTTTGGTAAACTACCCCGGCCCCCTATGATCAAGTATTAGAAATCACAACATATAATGTAAATATGAGAACGGCTATTCATGCAACTTCATCAAAAAACATCAACTGAAATCGTACACAGAAGCGAAACCAAGTACAGAAACCATAGAAGATATATCGGAACTTACAGCAAGTCTACTGAGACTATTTGGAATAAGTGTAGCACACAAACCAATAGAATCACTTCAATCAGTCCTATGTAGATCAAAGGACAAATTGACAAACGAAGAAAAATCAAATATCATCTACAAAATAAATTGCTCAGACAGTGAAAAACACTACATAGGACAAAGTGGACGGCCTCTTCAGCTTCGTTTACGTGAACACTAATTAGCAGTCAAACGCCACGACAATTCTTCGCTTATATCAATAAACACGGACAATTATGGACATACTTTCGATTGGAACAATGTGGAAATACTGGATAGGGGGAGCACAAAGAACACTAGAGAATTTTAAGAGGCTTGTCATTCAGGTCAATCAGCAATTAACAAACACATCGACATTCACCCAATTTATCAACCAATCAGAAAAAACCATAGGCACACAAGATCAAGAAACAGATCAAAAGGGGATACACTGAACACAAAGGTGCAAAAATGACAGATTTAGGGTCAGTAACACAACCAATCAAGATCAAAGTTAACACAACAAGCTACAAGTCAAATTTGGATAAATTCAAATACTCCACTTCTGTTATCTCAAGTTTATGCCGCTGATGATGATTTTGCACAACAAGAGAACATTGTAAGCTCCGAAAACAAAACAACATCCAGCTCAGTAAACACAACACCACCACATCGATGAGAACGCCCGGTAGTTCATGAGCCCCGCGCCATTAAATACAACAAAACAAAACAAATATCTATATATATTGAACTTTTCTGTTTGTTTGTTTTTCTTTAAAAAAAAGAACGTGTATTCTCCTGTAATAATAGTACAAAAACTGTTAAATTACAAAGATAAGTAAACAAAAACCGTCATTTAGAAAAAAAACAAGAAAAAACAGTTTAAATATCAAATAAACAAATGAAGAATATTTAGTAAATATATATATATATATATTAATCTTGAATACAGTAGATACTCACATCATCATTAGCAACTGCTTTTTATTCTAATGAATTACAAAATCATACAGACTCATGATGAATGAACAAAATCATTTCATTTGCAATAAATTTCAATTTTATACCAACCAAAAAAGAAAATGAAAAGTAATAGCTTAGAAGAACAAAAAATGAAGAATCATGTTTTATACAACAACAACAACAGAAAAAAATGGAATCCCACATTGAACAAGGCAAAGCAGCAGGTGAAGTAACATACACAAATGATGATGGTGTTGCTGCTGCTGTAGTTGTAGTTGCTGTTAGACTGATGGAAGTTTTGTTCTGTGTTGTTTTGTTTGTAAAAACAAAAATCACAACAGCATCGATACGCATAAAATCTGGAAAAGTAGTTACTATTATTATGATTATTATAATTACAATAAAAAAAACCCTGATGGTTTGTGTTTAAGCTAAGTGTATACACAATCTGCTGTATCTACAATAGTTCAATCTGCATTGAAACATTGAACAATTAATTATGCCTGATTCAAACAATAGAAAAATGTACAATTTTCTTATATGCACACACACACATACACATGTATTTATTACATAACTGGTGTGATGATAATCCCACATCTATTCCAGTTGGAAATGATGAGAAGTATTTCAAAAACAGGAAAACAAAGTCACTGAGTTTTATTAATCAATTTTCAATAATTGCCGCAAGATGCCCGGAAATCATTTTGGACAAACAAACAAACAAAAAAACAACAACAACATTGTTCACTGTTCAATTTTCAATAAAAAAAAAACTCCAAAAAACCGTAAACATAAATAAACTGAATTGGGACGGAATTTTGAATAAGTGAGAAAGGTAGAATAAGAGAAGAGGAGTGTCTGTTTTCTCTTAAGAAATTATTCATAAATACATGATAGGGAATATATATATGTATAAATATACATATATTCAAAAAATCAAGTGATAGATAAGGCAAGAAACCACAAAAGCAAACTTTGTCCAGTTAAATAGCGAGAGAGAAACACTGAAAAACTATGCTTTTCTTTCGTCAAATTAATTACAAACAAACAATGCCAAAAATGTACATTATAAAGCTCTTAGTATGAAAAGATAAATAAAATAAAAAAGAAAACTTGATTTACAAATGAAATACACCATGATTAATGTCGTGAAATAATTGTGTATTGATTTTTTCATAAGCTTTTGTTTGGGGATTTAAAAAGTAC
>OX103979.1:64320314-64381279 GCA_944470395.2 Schistosoma turkestanicum
CCAAAAACTGATAAAGTAGATACTTTATACTTAACTGTCTGCTGTTATGCTCGTCTCTAGGTATGCTTAAAACTATCGGGAACCAGAGACACAATAGGCTACTATGATCCCTTAACCCAAATATATGAGCAAGAAGTTTTGATATAGCGTAAGAAGTGTATTCTACAAAAACCCAGCCAACACACAATGAATCCAAGCACACAAATTGCGTTTATTTATACTCCATAGAGACGTCGCTGGGAGAGTCACAAAAATAGCACACTAAAATAACACATCAACCAATCACAGCCAAGGATTTTTCTGGTGAGAAATATGATCTCAAGGTCAAGTGATCAGTCGACGAAATAAAATCCAAAATAAAGTTATTTATCAGGCGAGTTCTGGGGATCTAACATCCCCAACAATTATGTCTCTACGAATAGTTTTATAAACTAATCACTTCAATTTGTCATGACATATTTTTTTTGTTATTAATTAAGCTACTGAATAAATTCAATCATCTTCTACTTGGCATAAAATTTACTCAAGATTCAGTTTTGATATCGTTAAAATAATTAAAATCACTTTGAGTACATACAATAAAGTAAATTGGCGGGTTATTTTCTTTTTTTTAAGAAAAAAGAATCTAATTATCATAATGGAATAATCGCTTGTCTAGAGATAAATCATTACAAAAGAAAAATAGCAAAGTAACAGCTGTATTGTATTGTATTTTTTTTATATCTAATATTCCGAATTGATATGTACTAAGTCAATCATACGTTTCTTATGTGTTTACTCATCATTTACTCACAATTTCTAGTCAAGAAATGTTAATTCTTGAAAAATTTAACTGATATATATATATATATATATATATATATATATATATAGCGCTTACACGTTTTGAAATATCATTGATAAAAATGTCATCTTTTGAAACTGAAAATTAAGCTTTTTGTGATGATGATTGAATGGAGTGATTAATAAAATAGACTGTTGATTAAAACACAACACAAATAAAATATTTGAGTAAGTGTGTAAAATTGACTAGTTTAGTTAAGAAACGGCTAATAGATTTAAACTATATATATATATATATATATATATATATATATATATATATATATATATATATATATATATATATATATATATATATATAGGTAATGACTGATCTGAAAAAACGTGTCTCCATTCACAGTTCTAGGGTACTAATTTGTCAAATGAATTCAGACAATGATATTGGTGATTCTGAAAAATCTTTTGTGAATAACCAAAAAATACACTGGAAATCTGAGAGCTAAATAAAGTATTCACTATTTATAAGTTCAAAATTTAGAAGAAGATTCAATGAAGAGGGAAATAACAAGATTGACAAACAACAGAAGCTTATTTTTGCAAACATAATTGCACCTAATTCATAGTCTGCCAACTAGTGGTGTGGTGCGTGCTACTTAGACGAACGATATAAGTAGTATAAGAAGAGATGTGAAAGAAGAAGTCTCACGGTCAGAAGAGGAAAACGGAAAGCAAATGGAGCAAAAGCAAGAAGAAAATGGAGTACCAACAGGAAGTAAAAGAAGCAACAGCAGGAATAGAAGAAGGATGGTGTGCAAATAGAGTGTTCAATGTAATGTTATCGTTTTTAATTGACTCAGAGTGTAAATTTGCACAATACAATATTCCGCTCCTAACTCAGTCTTCTCAATATCAATGAATCTGAAAAATCTTTTGCGAATAACCAAAAAATGCACTGAAACTGTGAGAGCTAAATAAAGTATTAACAATTTATAAGTTCAAAATTTAAAGAAAGATTCAATGGAGAGAGAAATAACAAGACTCCCAGACAACAGAAGCTTATTTTGCAAACATAACTGCACGTTATTCAAAGTCTGCCAACTAGTAGTACTTATTTTTTTGTTACCATCTTCTCCTTTCAATCTCAAGGTTTTGTTTGATAAATGATTCACTGTTATACTCTATTTCATTTCAAAATTGTGACTTAAACTTTCGGGGATGTTAGATCCCCAAAACTCGCTTGATAAATGCCTTATTTTCGATTTCACGTATGCCAGCATGGGCTGATCAGTTGACCTTGAGATTTCATTCCCACCAGGAAAATCATTCGCTGTGATTGGCCGCTGTGTGTTTTCGTGTGCTATTTTATTAACTGTCCCAAGGACGTTTCTATGATGTATAAATCAACGAGAGTTTTATGTTTGATTGGATTGTGATTGCTGGGTGTTTCTACGCTTACAAACCCTTCTATCTTCAGCTTGGTATTCAAGGTAGCCTATCTGGACGCTTGTAATTGTCTCGTTTGCGTTTATCGACTAAGGTGAACTCGTAATAGCTACAAGCGTACTTAGTGACGAACCCTACATAGACGTAACCCCCCTACTCTATTTTTCTATCTTAAATGACTTGTTTGGACAGTGTGGTATTTTTCGAATTCGTTATGGATTGTGCTCTTGTCGAGTATATAATTTTTACTCATGTGTGTCTTTTTTGGTCAGTAGAATCAGAAATAAATTGAGTAGTGCTCCAGTCGATAAGTGTTCTCTCTCTCTCTTGGTTGTTAGCCTATCCGGTGAAAACAGTCGTTTTCTTCTCTTTGTTCAAGGCTGTTTAATTATACTCAAACTCACACACTAGATAGTCTACGGTACTTTATAAGCCAAAATTTATCACCTATCTTTCTTATACAACTGAACGGAAAAATAAACGAACAACACATTAAAAACAACATAGATCATTAACGAGTTGAGACGTCCCTCACAGTACCTATGAGACGCTGAGCATTAGAAATATCAGATTGTAGCTGACAGAAGACTATGAAGAATTATTATTATTGTCAAGTGTTGGGGACGTTAGATTCCCAGAAGTCACTTGATAAATGTCCTAATTTTGAATTTTATGCTTTCGCTTATGGGCTGATCAGTTGACAATAAAATTACATTTCCCACTAGGAAAATCCTTGACTGTTATTGGTTGATGTATTATTTTAGTACGCTATTGTTTGTGGCTCTGCCAAGGACGTTTCTATCATGCATAAATAAACTCGATTTGTGTGCTAGTTGACCTCATATTTTCTGGGTGCTTGTAGAATATACTTTCTACGCCATATGAAGACTTCCTCATCTACGTGGGATGCTCGTATTAGAGTAGCCTATCGTGTGACTGAATCCTTTTTCTTCGCTCTCGTTTAACGACTAAGCTGAACTCGTAATCATTTCAAGCATATCAATCAACAAGCATAACATCAAGTATCAATACAACTACTTATTTATTCTTTTTTTAACCAGACCATAACCCATAAGCAGAAATGTTTATTTGATTCTAGCTGACTGGTTCTACAAAAAAATCAATTTTCTAATGAAATCTCTCATACCATCTATAACACCATAATACGTAGTAGATAACAGGAAAAATTCCTACTTTGTACAATTCCTAAATGAGTTAGTAAAGTCTATAAAGTTTCCATTCTAATCACGCATACAACAGATTGAAATGACTGTTCTATAAAATAGTGAAAATTTACTTATGATTATAGGAAGAAGCGACAGAAATATTTCGTAATTTGTTCATCCTATATTTATTTAACAATTTAAAGAAAACCCAATTTTAGTGATATTGTTCGTAGTTGCTAAATGTCATAATTTAGTTGGATATTTTCTTTACTGTGGATCTGATTGAATCGCTTCTGGCTCAATATGCCAAATTAATCATAGCCTTAGTAAATTAGTGTTGACCTCTCAGAATAGTGAATCAAGTGACAAGCGTCCGAATCCACTGATAGGCATCAATTGATGAATTGATGGATAGCTGTCGATGACGAAGATCACTTATTGAGAGAACTGAACCTTAGGTCCTTTACTGAATACTTTCTTCAAATTAATATATATATATATATATATATATATATATATATATATATATATATATATATATATATATATATATATATACTGTGGTAAATAGTGTGATATCCTAGCCACTCGGTTTAAAGATGATATTTACAGAAGGATTCAGTGTCAGCAATTATTCCACTGTATTGACTAGTATTTTCGAAGATCGATTTCGACTAAACGTATTCAATCACTACTTGTTAACTGTTGAACATTACAGCACAGAATACACACACAGATTAATGAGCTGAAGTAATAAACACCACTAAAATATTTAATAATATATACTGTTACATGATAAGATTTTTACAAAAAGTAGTAAGAAACTAAGTTTTGATTTTCATTGAATTCTTTATGAATAAAAGCAATAAAACGGATCCTCTAAATATTTAATGACAAGATATTATCCATCGAAAATATCAATAAATCTCTGAATATATGCAAGGACGGATTTTGAGTACTGTTATGTTTGACAGTACTCTGAGTGCCGAATGCCTGATGGGTGTTGTGTCTGATACTAAGACTACCACCACTGACTATATTGTTAGGATATTCATCCAATATCCTAAGAGAATTATTTGTAAGTTTAGTCCTACTGATCAATTCCTATTGGTCGTACTAACTATCAATGCCACAGACTTCAAATGTGGTTTCCTATACGATCTAACTGTATAAATATGCATTATCTGTAACGTTTCATGATCCGGATACTCAGTCCGGGATTCTGATTCTCTTCTGGACTGGGATCGCGTACTTTGTGGATGTTTGTAGAACACATGTCCTACTTCATATCAAGTCATCTTCTATTTAATGAGGGTTTGGGATGCCGGATCATCAATCCTCGCTCTGGTTTACTAAGATGAACTCCTAATAGTTCGAGTATATCAACTGACATGTTAGAAGATGTGTTCGTAACATATAACGCAGTGAAAACCAAATCCCTAGCAGTAAGGATTTTCCTAAATCGACGCCCAAATTAAATCAAACTCATGTATGAATTCATTCTTTTTCCATATGAATTTAGCCTTATTTATTATCACATCAAGTACTTACTGAGCTTATTCAAATACTAAATTAATCAGGAAAAATTTAAACCAGTTAAGTATTAATAGAATTGCATGAATTTTTTTTGTTTTGTTTTGTTTAGAAACTGACGTGATCAGATCTACTATTCTCAATTTTATTAAATATTATTATTACCTTTGTACTATTAAAACTTATGTTTATCTAATTCAGTTATTTATTGATTCTCTGATAAATTGACCTACATTAAAAATACAAAACAACGGAAGTACAATTTTCTACTCATTGAATTATTGTATAATAATTTTTAAGTAATTAATAAATAAGAAAGAAAATCACAACATAAATTGGTCTTCTACATTTTATATAATAAGAGAACATAAATGGAACATTTATTATCCTAAAAGTAAATAATACCAGGAACAAAATACATTAGCCAGATTACAGTCATAATTTAGTGCAGAGACTAGTGATACTGCACAATTGCTTAGACTGAAATAAGTGCAACAGGTTGCGGTTCGCGAGACGATAGTCACCAATGGTTAGAGACCTTGAATGACATGGCTCAGAATTGTTTGCAATGGCACAGGTGCATTCACTCTTTGTGTTCTATGATATTCTAACCTTCTGAATTCCTCATAATCTCTACCTTTCTGCTTCTAAATTTATCTTACTGAATTACACTTCTTGAATTATATCTTCACTCCCTAATCTTCTCCATTACTGCTAATACTTCTACTATCACTGTTGGATTTGAACTGACAGTTGCGTCTCTGTGCTGATGGGGCATGACAACCTGAACTGATGTACTTACGTGCGAAGTTCTGCGTTGTATCTGTCTGTTTGTCAAAGTGCAACAGGTTCCAAACCAGTAACTTGCTGGTATAAAATTAAATATTTTGGTCATTAGGCCATCGTTCTCACTGAGTAAGTACACAATTATGAACTTGTGTTTATAATAATCACTGGTGCTGAAATTTCAGTGATTCTTGAAGACTATTGAGTAACATTCAAATCAGCTACAAGATATCGGTGGTATCGAACACTGAAGTACCATAGAATAACATGAGTTGAAAATGTTAATTAGAAATCAACTCACTTACCAAGCGCTGGAACATAAGCTATACTATAAGTGTAAAGGCTGCTACCACTTGGTTGCCTAGATCGAAGTACTCGTGATGGGGTTCCAATCTAAGGACCTAGTGAGTGAAAATCGAACGCCCTAACTCGACTTCACGATTTCATTATTGTCGGTATGCCTTCACTATACTAGTAGGAGTATTTGAATAAAGGAGACATAAATATTCGAAGTAGAACCTCTTTTTTTCTGTTTCCCGATAAAGATTATCAACATGAGATCGGAAAGTTGAAGAGAAGAATTAGGAAGACAGATTCGTCATGTCACGCTATACATTAGATGGTTAAAGGCGGTTATCTTACATAAAATATGGAAACACTTAGATCATAGGTAGTTCAAGCTGTTTTTCAATTCACCGATCACTCGGAATGATAATGATAAGGAATTCTAAATATATTCACTTAGTTATGTTGGACACCACAATCAATAAGGAAATTTATAAGCAATCTATTGTAAACTTTTGACGCTTAAGTATGACGTGATTCTTTTATCGTGGAAGGTTATTTCAACAAAATGCAACCATATACACTTTTAAGAAGTATGCTTAGGTTTAAAACAATGCTGAAATCTTTAACAGTGTTATTGCTAAAACTACTCTAAGAAAACTTCTCAACTTAGGAAGCAGACAAAATAGACTGTAGAGTATTTTGTCATCAGTTAACAAACATAACCATACAAAATTAAACGTATAAACACATTTCGAAATCAGTTGGTTTCTCCTAAGTAGAAAATAAATCATTGATTTAGTGTTTCTGAAGAAAGTGTAAATTTAAAACCCATTACAGACTGACGTTGACAGTAATATTAAGAATCATGTTGTTAGAAAAGCCAATCAGAAAACACCTGAGTGTTACACGAATCAATATGTTGATTACAAAACACTGGATGAATTCAACGTCATCAAGTTAAAAAGACCTGATCCTCATGAATTCCTCAGTTAGTATTCATAACAAATCATGAACTACTCTATTCAGAATTCTTTGTGTACTTTATTTTGGTAAACTACCCCCACCCCCTATGATCAAGTATTTGCAATCACAACATATAATGTAAAGATGAGAACGGCTATCCACGCAACGTCATCAAAAAACATCAACCGAAATCATCAACAGAAGCGAAATCAAGCATAGAAACCAACAAAACGGATCATCCTACCATACATAAAAAACATATCGGAACATACATCACAACTGCTGAAACCATTTGGAATAGGTGTGATACACACAAACCAACAGAATCACTTCAATCAATGTAGACTAAAGGACAAAATAAATTGCTCAGACTGTGAAAAACACTACATAGGACAAAGTGGGCGGCCTCGTTTACGTGAACATCAAGTAGCAGTCAAACGCCACGCCACGACAACGCTTCGCTTATATCAATACATAACGACAATTATGGACATATAGTCGATTGGAACAATGGGGAAATACTGGATAGGGGGAGCACAAGGAACACTAGAGAATTTTTAAAAGCATGGCACTCAGATCAATCAGCAATTAACAAACACATCGACATTGACCCAATTTATCAACCAATCAGAAAAAAAATAGGCATAGACGAAAAGGGGATACAATCAAAACAAAGGTGCAAACAACGACAGCAATCAAGATCGAAGTTAACACAACAAGCTACAAGTCAAATTTGGATAAATTCAAATACTTCACTTCTGTTATCTCAAGTTTGTGCTGCTGATGATGTTGTACAGCAAGGGAACAATGAAAGCTCCGCAAACAAAACAACATCCAGCTCAGAGAACACAACACCACCACAACGATGAGAACGCCCTACATTTCAGTGAGACCCACGCCATTAAATACAACAAAACAAAAAACATATATATCGAACTTGTCTGTTTGTCTTTGTTTAAAAAAAGACGTGTATTCTCCTGTAATAATAGTACAAAAACTGTTAAATTACAAAGATAAGTAAACAAAAACCGTCATTTAGAAAAAAAAAACAGTTTAAATATCAAATAAACAAATGAATATTTAGTAAATAAATATATATATATATATATATATATATATATATATATATATAAAAATCTTGAATACAGTACAACAACAACAACAGAAAAAATGGAATCCCACATTGAACAAGGCAAAGCAGCAGGTGACGTAACATACACAAATGATGATGGTGTTGCTGCTGCTGTAGTTGTAGTTGCTGTTA
Source organism: Schistosoma turkestanicum (assembly GCA_944470395.2). Lineage (NCBI taxonomy): Eukaryota > Metazoa > Platyhelminthes > Trematoda > Strigeidida > Schistosomatidae > Schistosoma > Schistosoma turkestanicum. Next base: position 64,328,541 of record OX103979.1, read on the forward strand.
GACTGATGGAAGTTTTGTTCTGTGTTGTTTTGTTTGTAAAAACAAAAATCACAACAGCATCGATACGCACAACATCTGGAAAAGTAGTTACTATTATTATGATTATTATAATTACAATAAAAAAAACCCTGATGGTTTGTGTTTAACTGAAGTGTATACACAATCTGCTGTATCTACAATAGTTCAATCCGCATTGAAACATTGAACAATTAATTATGCCTGATTCAAACAATAGACAAATGTACAATTTTGTTATACACACACACATACATACACATGTATTTATTACATAACTGGTATGATGATAATCACATATCTATTCCAGTTGGAAATGATTAGAAGTATTTCAAAAACAGGAAAAAAAAAAGTCACTGAGTTTTATTAAGCAATTTTCAATATTGCCGCAAGATGCCCGGAAATCATTTTGAACAAACAAACAAATAAACAAACAAAAAAAACAACAACAACATTGTTCACTGTCCAATTTTCAATAAAAAAAAAACTCCAAAAAACCGTAAACATAAATAAATTGAATTGGGACGGAATTTTGAATAAGGGAGAAAAGTAAAATAAGAGAAGAGGAGTGTCTGTTCTCTCTTAAGAAATTATTCATAATTACATGATAGGGAATATATATATATGTATAAATATACATATATTCAAAAAATCAAGTGATAACAGATAAGGCAAGAAACCACAAAAGCAAACTTTGTCCAGTTAATTAGAGAAAGAGAAACACTGAAAAACTATGCTTTTCTTTCGCCAAAACAATGGCAAAAATGTACATTATAAAGCTCTTAGTATGAAAAGATAAATAAAATAAAAAACAACAACTTGATTTACAAATGAAATACACCATGATTAATGTCGTGAAATAATTGTGTATTGATTTTTTCGTAAGCTTTTGTTTGGGGATTTAAAAAGTACACATGATCATTTGGATTAATGTTTGGATCGAAACCAAGGCGACTAATTTCTGTTTTGCAAATTTTAAATGTACCTAGGATCAAGAGAGAGAGAGAGAGAGAAAAACAGAGAATGCGCGATAAAATATCAAACAGGAAGTGATTCACATTCTTAGAGGAATGAAATAACTCTGGACAAAAAAATATACATAGAAAACTACATCAGTCAGTCAGTCAGTCACAACGTAGAACTCCGCACACGAGTACATAAGTTCAGGTTGCCATACCACATCAACACAGAGGCGCAGTTGTCAATTCAAATCCCATAGTGGTGGAAATAGTAGAAGAATAATCGGTAAAGGAGAATATTAGAGATCAAAGATATTATTCAAGAAGTATAATTCAGTGAGATAATTTAAGGAAGAGAATGATAAAGATGATGAGGAATTCAAAAGGTTAGAATTTCAGAGAACACAAAGAGCGGATGCATTTGCGCCATTGCAAACGATTCTGAGCCACATCGTTCAAAGTCTCTAACCATCGATTACTTTCGACTCACGTACCGCGACCAGGTAGTCGACACCTAACAATATGACTCAGTCCACCTGTCAGTGACTTCATGGATTTCTGCTATGTTTTGGTCTGGCCGCCCATAGATTTCTTCCAACCTACTCCTACAACGTGAAATATAGCTCGAGGCAGTCGTTGGTTGGGCATTCGTAACACATGACCGAACCACCTCAAAGCGGTGAAGTTTCACTACTCTAAAATATTTACGCCTAAAAAACGCATTGCTCAAGTCAAATTTTCACAACATCGAGAGATTACACATTTGTCATATTATTATTACTATTATCAATCAAAACTGTAAAGTGTTGTGTTGAACAAAAGTTTGAATTGAGTAGAATTTGTTCTCAGTGAAAAGAAAAATGAATCAGGATGAAGCACTATCTGCATAGAACAAAATATTACAAACTAATTATTCAACGTTCCAGTGGTTTACACTGGGTTAATTTGTGTAAAGCATCATTTCAAACTTGTGAAATTACTTTAATGAATAATTTTTATATAAAAAGTAATATTTTGTTGCAATGAATATTTTCGATCAGTTGAACAATCGACGATTAATAGAATAATCATAGTATTCAAAAATTTACAACCTATACAGTAGCAAATTCGAAATCTTATTAGTTATCTATATTCATATTACGAAGCTCTGTTAGAATGACAATGCATATACACATATTGAATTTCGACTTGAGGTCAAAGCTTGTGGATAGGTTATGGTATCACAAACTTGTGGGCTGTGAAATCGCTGAGAATTCATTCATTTTACAATGACGTCATTATTCTTATTACTGTTAATAATATTATTATTATTAGTAGTAGTAGTAGTCATTATTAACATCTGTTCATTGCTTCTTTATGCTCTCTATTTTTGTCAAGTACACAAGATTCATTTCATCATTCTTAAATCATGATTCAATTTCATTTCAATCTTATTCTAGAAAACTTCCCGAGTATCGACTAGCGCGGACGGGATACGAAAGAGTCAATAGTGTATGAAACATCCTTTAATCCAATCTATGTCCCGCTAACAATTATATAAATTGAACTTTAAAACTTATTAACCAAATATACACTACAACATTGTACATTGTACAAAAGATGGCTTACACACTGAAACATTTTCTGTGTGTACTTCCGTTATAAAGCCATCTCTCTCTAAAATTGCCAACTGATTATAAGCATATTTAGCTAATCATTAACGCATTGAATCATGGGATAGAAAAGTGCGGTTGATTAACTTTTAAAAATGAATATATCTTCAACAACATGAAAAAATAATTCATGTGAACAAAATTATGTATATGTAGGTTTGTTTGAAAGAATATTTAATAAATATATCTACAGTAATTTATTAAGGTAACTATTATTAATCGGTATTTGAACTATTGACAGTTGAATAGATTTTTTTTCACTTATAATATATAATGTGAAAGGAAATTATTGTCCATATGACAATCGTATGAGATTATTGAATAACAAAATTATTCAATGTGACAAGTTTCTCTTATGAAAGGAATATTAATTTTCTGTGAAAAAAGACATGTGAAAACAGTAAACAGTCATTATCAATGTGATATGTTTGAGAGGAGTGAACAAATGAATATTCTAAGCATGTGAAAGCATAACTGGTAGTATGCTCGTCAATTGATATGCTTGAAATTGCTAACAGTTCACCTCACTCGGTAAACGAGAGTGAAGACAAATGATCCAGTGACATGATAGGTTACTCTAATCCGAGCGTGCCAAGGCCTCACTAAGTGGATGAAGAAGTTTTGATATGGCATACAAAGTATATATTACAACCCGACCGAAGATGATACCTTGACGTTATGGTCGGGCTTGCCTATCGTCATGATCCAACCGAGCTATATTGGCTGGAACTCATGTTCCTAAAGGTCCTACCATGCCAGGCAGGTCGATTGGAGAGCGATCAGACTAAACGCAGCTACTCAAGTTCTGAGGGCGAAGTCGTACTGCTGACTGTGATGGAGGGGTGTGACAGCAGTAAGGTGTTTCCCCCGGACAAACAGCATCTGCAGTGATTCTGCCTTCTCACAAGGAAGGGTTAGAAAAGGTTGACCCTGAAAATGTCACACCTCACCCTACCTCACGGATTTCCGTCTCCGGCGGTAAGGGTACCCACTAAGGGCTTTCAAGTACGGAGCTAACACTCAAAAAACTTCTCATAAAAAGGCCGTGCGTGACCGGCCTCAAGTAGTTGTCCCTTGGACTCTGCGGTCACGCTCCCAGGTCGTTCAGACCAACACTAATCTATTTTCCTTTTCAGGTCCCTCAAGAAAAACCTACCACGGTGTGGGCATCCGGGAAGTGACAACCGCCCTCATACCCGTAACAGCACACGAGACCAAATTGGTCAAAATCAAATCCTTCCTACACCCCCTAATACCTCTCTTATCTCCACGACTGACTGATATATTACAAGCACCCGGAAAATATGAGGTTGACAAACACACAAATCGAGTTTATTTATACATGATAGAAACGTCCTTAGGAGAGCCACAAAAATAACATACTAAAACAACACATCAACCAATAACAGCCAAGGATTTCCCGTGTGGGAAATGTAATTTCAAGGTCAATTGAGCAACCCAAGCTCGAAAACATAAAATCCAAAATTAGGACCTTTATCAAGTGACTTCTGGGGATCTAACGTCCCTAAAAATAACACAATGTCTTCAATCTAAGCAAAGAAAATCAGGTTTTATATCAAAGGTTTAATTTCCATATTAATATAAATTAGAAAAACAAATGGAAAGAACTCTAAATCCGTGTATATTCAGAGAGTTGGTCAAACATCGTTAGTCAAATGATGATATAATGTTCAGGAGAACAATGAAAATTTCAAAACTGAATCATGCGGCTTAGAGAGTACGCAAAACACTTTCAATATCTTCATTATAAGCTAAAAATATTCCCCAACGTTTTATAGTCAACTGGGCTTAAAAATAAATTGTGCAATGACATGTGATCTTAAAAATAAATATATAGTAAAGAAATATATTAGCTTATTTACTAAGTATAAATCTGAGTAATCAGTTTTGTGTTGCGCTTTTTGTGTAAGAGCAAACTAATGTATGTCGAGCGAGATTCAAATATACAGTTCCGCTCCAAAAAATAGGAATTATACCACAAAATTAAGTTTTTTATCGATATTAAGTCACAACTCAATCATTCAGCTACAACGTAGAACTTCGTACACATGTACATCAGTTTAAGTTGCCGTACCAGATTAGCTCAGAGGTGCGATTGTTGATTCGAATCCCATAAGGACAGACGTAGTAGAAGTATGATCAGTAATCGAAAGGATTAGGGTTTGAAGCTATTATTCAAGGAGAACTTAGCGAAGGTCGACTCTAAAATGTCACGATTCACCTTACCTAACGGATTTCCGTCTCCGGCGACAAGCCCATTCGAAAGGCGGAGCTAACAGGTCAAATTCCTGTAAAAAAAACAGGCCTTAAGCAGTTGTCCCTTGGTCTCAGATCTCTAAGACCAACAATAATCCAACTTCATTCTCAGGTTCTTCAAGAAACACCCTTCCGGGGTGTGGACAGTCAGGACGTGATATCTGCCCCTCATACTCGTAACAGCACATGAGAACAAATCCTTCTTATATACCTCTTAATAACCGTAGGAAGTCATAACTCGATGACTGCTATATCATCTATATACATACTGATAAAAATAATTATATTAATCAATTTAAACACAAGCACATAATGATAATCCGTCAACAATTAAAGTGAGATTTGTTTTTATAAAACTATGTTTCATCAAAGAAAAATTAGATTTTTATACAACTTTTCCCATTCGTTAACTCAAAACTTTTGAGGAAAATATTTTGAGATGTGGACAAAAACCTTCTTTTCTGTTAATCCGACGCGAGCTTTGGAAGGTAAATGTACAGTGGGTAACACAAGTTGACGTGTTTAATCCACATTTGATTGTCGCAATGGACATTTTGTTCGCTCTAGGGACAACAACTTGGTTAAAGGATAAATCCTACAGATAAACTGATTGCCTTGTCCAAAATAACATATTATTTGGCCACTAGGTGTTACTTTCATGTAAGCGCCATTTGTGTATACAAATTCACATGTAAGTACCAAAGCAGTTACATTGGGAGAACAGAAAGAAGGGCCTACGTCCGATTCAAGACACCAAGTATCTACACTGAAGTCGTTAAAGGGGATTGTTAAACAATAGAATCCCCATCTCAAAATTATTCAAACTGAAGCTAAATTTATGTGCTCAAAACATGGCATGACATTCGTAGGTTATTAGCATTCCATTAGAGATGTCTCCGAAGCATTGCTCGTATATCATGGGATAACCGAGTAATCAATGCTGTCGTTAAGAAACGAGTATTGGGTAAGGATAGCAGATCAAAAGATGAAGTGTTGAAACTCCATCGGTTGAGGTGGTTGGGACATGTGTTACAAATGCCTAACCACCGACTGCCTCGATGAGCAATGTTTTGTGGTGTAGGAGGAGTAGGTTGGAAGAAGGCTAGGGGCGACCAAACCAAAACATAACACAAATCCATGAAGTGACTGACAAGTGGACTAAGTCGTGTCGGTACGTATCAACTACCTGGTTGGAGTTAGCGAGATGAAATTCACCGATGGTTAGAGACTTTGGACGATATGGCTCAAAATCATTTACAATGGCTCAGGTGCATCCACTCTTTCTGTTCTCTCAAATTCTAGCCTTGTGAATTCCTCATCATCTCTATCTTTCTCTTTCTAAAGTTATCTCACTGAACTATACTTCTTGAATAATATCTTTGATCACTAATATTCTCCTCTACCGCTTATACGTCTACTGACAATTATGTCTCTATGCTAATGTGGTATGGCAATCTGAACTGATGTACTTACGTACAAAGTCCTCCGTTGTAACTGACTAACTGACTGACTTATGCGCTCAAAAACAAATCCTACTTTATCCTAGTGACACATTACAACATTGGCATCATTCTCATAAGTCAACTCTTTCACATGCTTTCATCATATCAACATAAAAATTTTCTACAACTTCCAATTGGTTTAATTAAATCATCCTTTACATTTGGTTTCATTTTCAATGTGATTTGTTTGATTTCATCGTGAAACTTGAACCATTTTGAAGTGTTTGCAAATAAAAAACAATAACAACACCAAATTTAATTCTTTCTTTTTTTCTAGTTTTAAAAATTAAAATTTTAATTAATTAATTATTTATTATTTTTTAAATATTTTCTTTCTGAACAAACTGTTATCTAAGTTGTTTTTTTCTTGTTTTCGTCATATATATATATATATATAAATGTATATTTTGTGAATTCATAGACCAAATAAATAATTTTTTCCTAACAACTGAAAATACGAATATATATATATATATATATATATATATATATATATATATATATAACAGCAACCGGACTTTAAAACATGCATATCAATGATAATAAAGTGATAAAGTGCAGGGTATCAATTTAAATTGTGTGTTTTACTAACTATGATGATAGTGTGTAATGTTGAATACTGGTGAAATAAATAAATTATCTTGTATAATAGTGAAAGCAATAGAAATAGGAATGTAAAGTTTTTAAATAGAATTAAAAGGGGGGGGTGTCATGTTGATCAATAGGTTAAAAATGAATTGAAACAGCTAAACAAACCGTCACATCATCAACATATAGCCTGGTATAGATGTGTATTGGCCTAAGCTGTCAAACCAGGTTAACACATTGAAATGAAAATAACAAAGAAGCTTGAAACAATGTAGTCAGTCAGTTAGAGACAACGTAGAACTTCATACATACATACATCAGCACAGAAAGTTGCCGTAACCACATCAGCACAGAGATAAGGAATTCTCAAGCCAAATCCCATTACTGTTAGAGGTTGTAGCAGTGTGGTGCGCGCTACTTATAAGTAGTATATGACGCGAGTGAAAACGTAATGTCTGGCAGCAGAAGATGGGGGAAGAAGATCAAGAAAGGAAGAGTTGGAACACAATGGAATTTGTATGAAACGCATGAATAGTGAAATGTCAGACAATGGATTGATGGTGGATTGATGTTTTGCAAATTAACCGTTTACGATACGGTTTTCCTATTTTACTGAGTAACTGTAATTTGCGATAAATACAATTCGGTTCCCCTAACCTGTGTTCGCCTTCACTGCAGCAGTATTAGCAGTATTGGAGAATATTATGATTCGATGAAATTATTCAAGAAGTATAATCCAGTGAAATAAATTTTAAGAAGAGAAAAAAAGGTCAAACGTGATTGAGAAGATTAGAACTTGAAACAAAACACAGAATGAATGCATTTGCACCATTGCAAACGATTTTGAGTCATGTCATTCAAATTCTCCAACCAACGGTTACTACTGCATGGCGGATCCTAATCAGGTAGTCTACATACACTAACGTGAATCTGTTTTGGTTTGACCCCTAGCTTTCTTCCAGCCTACGCTCACACTAGACAGCATAGCCCTACCAGGTAGTCAGTGGTTGAGGATTCGTAACATACGTCGGACGCACCTCAACTGATGAACATTTACCACTTCATCAATTGATATGCCATCCTTACGTAATACCGTTTTCTTAACATCCGTATTGCTTATTCAATGGTCCCAGGATAAACGAGTAATGTTTTGAAGGCATATATGATCGAAAACCAGTCACCACCTACAAATAACCTCTATTCTTAGTGGCCATGTGTCACACCCATTAAGTGTGACGGAGAGAACTATTGCGTAGTAAACTCGTCCCGTGGTTAGCAAACGAATATCTCACCTATGCGATAAGTGACTCAGGTCGGTAAAAGCCATTTAAGCCTTCTGTATCCGTATAGAGATTCCTTCACACAGCAGGCCATCAAGACTGACTGATCAGATTGCAGGATAGGTAAAACACTCAACCAGTTAACAGTCTATCACTAGCTTAGATGCCAAGAAATAATGTAGAAGTATTGATGAGTAGAAAGACGAAACCCTGAGGATATGATTTCAAACAATAGAGTGAAAGAGTATGCATGTATGTATGAAAAGATCCTAGAATTCAAGATCAAGGCATAGAGAAAGAATAAATGCATCTGTGTGACAGTGCACTTTATTATATTTGATATTAACTGATTGGAAGCAATCAGATGGCAGCTTAAATGTACTTTTGTTTTGTTCTGTTCTGTTTTTTTTCTTTCTTCACGGAAGTACATCGTTAAAATTTACTAGTTATATATCTACATATGACCAATTAAAATATATAACAGAATTAACATACACAAACATGTAGTATTATTATGTAATCAAACAACAACATGATCACATTTATAGTAAAACAAAAATCACATGAAACATTGATAAATTAAAAGAGTAATCTAGCAATTACATTTGGTGAGTATAATTCCGTGTGAAACATAGAAAATATATCAACTAAACATCCATATATGTATATATACATACATGTATATATATAAACAATAATATAATCTGATACAAGATGCAGGTCAGTGTTAAATATCTACGCCTTGGATAAACAGCCGGTGCATTTATTCTTTGTGTTCTCTCAAACCCTAATCTTCTGGATTCTTCAACACCTCTAGTTTTGATTTTCTAAACTTTTCTCACTGAATCATACCTCTTAAATAATATCTTCTAATCCTAACCTCTCCGACTACTCCTAATACGTTTACTACCTCTTCTACTATTGGATTTAAATTGACAATTACATCTCTGTGCTGATGTGGTATGGCAACATGAACTGATGTACTTACGTAATAAGTTCTACGTTGCATCTCACTGACTGACTGAAACAGCTCAAAGGATGATAAATACACTGTTCTAAGACTTACACTAATGCAAAGGAATAACTCCACGTGTAGACCCTACGGGGCTACTGCCGGTCGTCCCAAGCATGAGTAAAAGAGGAGGGTTGGGATTGGGGTTGGCGATCCCATCCCGCAAAAAACTAACTTGCCAAAAAATGGCTAACAAGAAGAAATAATTCAAACTATATAAACTCTGCTCTGGGAGTTAAAAGGTCTTCATTTAAAAAAAGAGTTATGATGTCTCATGCTGAAAGCCGAGTTCCTTCGGAAGTCATGAGGTCGATGCCCACCTTCTGACAACAACCAGAACCCTTCCACGATGTGGGCAGCCGGGAAGTAACATCCGCCCTCATAACCAAACAAAGGAACAAATTTATTTACATCATTGTCAAAAATAGAATTATCACTAGTGAAAACCACTTTGATATTTCAGTTAATAGGCTGTATAATAACAAGATCATACGATGAGTAGTAGTATTTTTTTTCGCTTTCTATTTTACTCAAGTCAAATAATATATAAAAGTAAATATATAACTGAAATATCTATATTTCTTCATATTGAATACTGTTAAAAATTTCATTACAATTAAGTCAGTTTACTCTACTCTACTCTAATCAACTTTGATCACGCGTGTCAATTTTCGCCTACAGGTAGATCACATGTATCATGTTTATACATTATGTAACGTGAATTACAAGTGGAAAACTAATAAAATTAAAACATCAGAACAATTTGTAAACATTCAGTTGATTATTGTGTATTATTTATTATTTAGTCTAAATTGATGAATAGTTGTATGCTTATACACTAAGAAAACCTTTCTTAAAGATAATCTATCATTCTCTGAACGATTCAATATTGAGCTCGGTCATTAGCAAGTCAAGAAAATATCAAGCTTACATACAAAAAATGTCTCCTATGATGAGCTGTTAGTATTTACTTTGAAGAGTTTTTTTATAAATTTTATTTGATAACTGTACCTCAAAGTGAATAGATTTAATAGTGTTCTGGAAAAAACTGGTCGATTTGTTTACCTGTTAAATTATCACAACGTAGAACTTCGCATAAGAGTACATAAGTCCAAGTTGCCATACCGTATCAGTACAGAGACGCAACTGTTCAGTTCGAATCCCATAGTGTTAGAGATAGTAGGAGTATGAGCTCGAATCGTTTGCATCATTGGTGCAGGGTGATAAAGGAATGTGAGGAAGGTGTGGAGCTGAGATAAGAAATCTTAAGGGTTGCAGGAAGGATTTGTTTGTGAACAATTTGGTCTCGCGTGCTGTTACGGGTATGAGGGCAGATGTCACTTCCCGGATGCCCACACTGTCAAAGGGTGTTCTCTGAAGAACCTGAAAAGGGGAAGGTAGATTAGTGTTGATCTTAGAAACCCGGAAGCGTGACCGCAGAGCCCAAAAGACAACTGCTTGAGGCAGGTCATACACATTTTTATGTTTAGTATTTAAAGTGTTAACTCCGCTATTTTTAAAAGGCCTTATCGCCGGAGACGGAAATCGGTGAGGTGTGACATTTTTAGGGTCGACCTTTTCTAACCCCTCTTCCTTATGAGAAGGCAGCATCGCAGCAGATGCTGGTTGTCCGGAGGAAACACCTTGCTGCTGTCACACCCCTCCATCACAGTCAGCAGTACGACTTCGCCCTCACACCTTGAGTAGCTGCTTTTAGTCTCATCGTTCTCCAATCGACCTGCCTGGCATGGTAGAACCTACAGGAACATATGTTCCAGCCAATATAGCTCGGTTGAGTCATCAAGACAGGCAAGTCCGACCACTACGTCAAGGTAGCTGCTACGGTAGGGAAATTATCATGCTATATCAGCTGAAACATATTATATCTATTTAAACAAAAAGAATATTAAATCAATATTCAACAGAAATTACGATGATGAATAAAAAAATAAAAAAGTTTATTGAACATACTAGTCATAGCTAGATTTTGACACAACCGTAAGAATATAGGACGTGCATAGGGCGGTAAATGTGTTGTACACTCCTGATTAATTCGTTTCACCAGCTTTTCTTCTTCTTCTACGGAATTCAACTGTGATTCTTCTAAGGCTATAGCAGCCATTCCAGCTTTACCCTCTGTCCCTGGAACTGAAACACCGTACACAGTACCAGTCAATGTGCCGATAGCTTGATCTAAAACACGTTCCACTTCTGCAGTAGATACATTTTCACCATGCCATCGAAATGTATCACCTAGTCGATCGATGAAATATATATAACCCAATTCATCACAGCACATTAAATCACCTTAAATTTAAAAAAAAAAAAGAGTAGAAAAATAAATTTTAGCATTTTTTTTTTATTTTCTATGAAGCAATTTTTTACTCTTAAAAATATATATAATTTATGAAATAGTATAATACTTCGTCATATTTGTGTTTCATGTGTTATTTTTCTTCAAATAGTTATTATAAAGTTCTCTTTTACATATTCTCATCATCTCCAATCTCTCTCTCCCACTGAACATTCCTTTTTTCCACGTAACTCTCCTTCCTAAGTGAACATTCATTTTTTGATTTCTTTTTGGCTGAATTATTTAATAATAAATACAGTCAGAGATAAAAGAAAAGAAAAAAGAACCTAAGGCAATTTTATGCATTCAATGATTGTAATAGTTAGAGGTATTATTAATGAAATATTTATGATGAATTTAAAAAAAAACAAGAGTAGAGTGTTTTAAAAAGTAATAATAATAATAATACTAGTAATAAAACTATCTTTATCAGTAAATCAATTTAAATATATACTTGACAATTCTTAAATAGATGTGTAACTTAAATTGTTTGTATTAAGATAGGAGATATTGTGAATCGATCAGTCAGTCAGTTAGTTAGTTAGTTAGTTACAACGTAGATGTCTTTCCTTTTCACCTAGTCTACCTACTTGAGCATTAAAGTCACCAGCCATTATTACTATGTCAGAGCGCTTAGCTTTTTGGAGGAGGTCCGAAAGCTTTCTGTAAAACTCATCTTTAACCTCGTCTGCACTGCAGTCAGTGGGGGCATAGGCAGATATGACGAAGAGGCAACGGCGAGTGTCCCTATCCTTACGAGTCCTTACTGTCCCGTTTAGTCGGACAGCGCACAAACGACTATCTACTGGGATCCAGTCTAGGAGAGATAATTCTGCCCTAGGACTCAACGCTATGCCTACGCCAGCAAGACCCCTGGAAGCAGCATCAGGGCTACCGGATACCGAAGAGTAAATCGAGCTGCTTCTTCGTTTTGACAAGGTGGAATCAGGTTAATGACTTTACTAGGATCCTGTATGCGCGTTTCCGAGACGCAGCATACATCGATGGCACGAGTTTCTAAAGTCCTAGCTAATGATGCCTGTTGCCCTAATTGACACAATGTCCGTACATTAAAAGCTCCAATATGTAGTCTAGAACGGGGTTTCAAGAGACCAGGAACGACGTTTCGTGATCTCGCTTCGTCTGCATTAGCGGTGCAGTGAGAAAAGGGAGTGTGAGTACAGTTAGTCGTAGAGATAAGAGAGACATAGGGGGTGTAGGAAGGATTTGATTTTGACCAATTTGGTCTTGAGTGCTGTTACGGGTATGAGGGCGGTTGTCACTTCCCGGATGCCCACACCGTGGAAGGTTGTTTCTTGAGGGACCCGAAAAGGAAGATAGATTAGTGTTGGTCTTAGAGACCGTGGTGCGTGACCGCAGAGCTCAAGGGACAACTGCTTGAGGCCGGTCACGCACGGCCTTTTTATGAAAGTTTTTGAGGATTAGCTCCGTTCTTAAAGGCCCTTAGTGGGCACCCTTACCCAAGGAGACGGAAATCCGTGAGTTAGGGGGAGTGTGACATTTTTAGGGCCGACCTTTTCTAACCCTTCCTTCCTTGTGAGAAGGCAGCATCGCTGCAGATGCTGGTTGTCCGAGGGAAACACCTTACTGCTGTCACACCTCTCTGCAGTCAGCAGTACGACTTCGCCCTCAGACCTTGGGTAGCTGCTTTTAGTCTCATCGTTCTCCAATCGACCAGCCTGGCATGGTAGGACCTGCAGGAACATATGTTCCAGCCAGTATAGCTCGGTTGGGTCATCACGATAGGCAAGCCCGACCACCACGTCAAGGTAGCAGCTTCGGTCGGGACTGGAGATGATTAGGGATCAAAGATATTATTCAAGAAGTATAATTCAGTGAAATTTAGAAAGAGAAAGATAAAAGTGGTGAGCATTTCAGAACACAATGAGTGGATGCACCCACACCATTACAGAACGTTCGGTCAGATTTTGCCAACCTGCGTCACTTATAGCGTAGGCGAGATATCCGTTTGCTGACTATAGGACGAGTGTACTGCGCAGTAGTTCGCATCGTCTTACTTTATGGCTGTGAAACATGGCCAATGAGAGTAGAAGATATTCGTAGGTTATTGGTTTTCGATAATAGGTGTCTTCGAAGCATTGCTCGTATACCGTGGGACAACCGAGTGAGCAACGCAGTTATTAGGACACGGGGTGCTAGGTAAGAATGGCAGATCAATAGATGAAGTAATGAAACTTCATCAGTTGAGGTGGTTGGGTCATGTGTTCCGAATGCCTAATCACCGGCTACCTCGACGAGCTTTGTTTTATAGTGTAGGAATAGGTTGGAATAAAGCTAAGGGCGGCCAAACCAAAACATGGCAGAAATCCATGAAGTCATTGACGAGTGGACTGAGCCATGTCGTTAGTTGTCGACTACTTGGTTGGGGTCCGCGAGATGATAATAATCGATGGTTAGAGACCTTGAATGACATGACTCAAAACCGTTTGCAATGGCGCCGGTGCATTTATTCTTTGTGTTCTCTCAAATCCTAATCTTCTGGATTCTTCAACAACTCTAGTTTTGAATTTCTAAACTTTTCTCACTGAACCATATTTCTTGAATATCTTCTAATCCTAACCTCTCCGATTACTTCTGATACCTTAACTAGCTCTTCTACTATTGGATTTGAATTGACAATTACATCTGTGTGCTGATGTGGTATGGCAACATGAACTGATGTACTTACGTACGAAGTTCTACGTTGCATCTAACTGACTGACCCATGCCATTGCAAACGATTTTGAGCCAAGTCATTCAAAGTTTCTAATCACCGGTTACTATAGTCTCGCGGACCCCAAACCAGGTAGTCAACATTTACCAACAAGACTTAATCCACCTGTCAGTGACTCCATGTATTCGTGTCATGTTTTGGTTTGGTCGCCCTTAGCTTTCTTTCAACCTACTCCTCTACACCACAAAACATTGCCTCAACAAGCAATGTTTTGTCGGATATGTCAGACGTTTAGATAGGTTTATTCCTTCCTTAGATTACAATGAAAATTCATATTGATTTATGGTAACATGAAAAAGTTTCAATAGATTCAAGACTCCCGAAATAGCAACACAAACTATCATCATACGAACAGTGTGTGTGACTCAAAGTTAAATGACAATATGAAGGACTGGCATTACCAGAAAGTTACATAAAACGATTGGATTAACAAAAGACCTTTTTATTCGAATACTGAACCAATAAATATAACATAGATAATATTGTCTATCCAGTATGTTAATAGTCATGCATTGATCATGCATAGTATCACTACAATATTCAAAATACAGCATCAATCAGTCAGTCAGATGCAACGTAGAACTTCGTACGTAAGTACATCAGTACATCAGCATCAATACAATTTCGTAACACATTTTTTTTCAAGAATTATCTCAAGTATAATAAATGTGAATCTAAATCAATCGGTGTTTACAAACGAAAATCCAAATCCAATATTTCAAATAATATGATGATTCAAACATTGAAAAAAAACACCAGTTGAACAATAAGAATTTTTTTAACCACAAATAAAATCAATGATGATTATTGGATCAACCTAATAATAAATGTATCACACACTTGTTCAAAAAAACTCACTGCATGTACAAATTAGATTTAAAGATAAAAATGACTACACAATCAACTAAATCACTAAATATATAAAACTTGTCACGTAAAAATAATAAGAATGAAATGTATTTGAAATTGAGCAACCGAAATTTAATCACTTGGTTAATAGAATCAATCAATCATATGTAATGAATAAAATGACTTTGCAAAGAAAATTAGCTAATCAAATTATTCAGATAAATAAATATATAGACAGATAGATAGATAGATCACGGTAAAACAAAGTTTTACAATTACACTTACAATAGTATCGGTAATGTATTATGAACATTGAATAGTAAGGTTGAATTCAACAACTTGGCATTAAAATATCAAGCGTTGAATACATAGATAATTTCTTGTTAGTGATTTTTTTAGGCGAATCAAGGACGAGTCTAACGCGCAGCAGTTCGTTCCGTCCTACTTTATGGATTCGAAACATGGCCAGTAAGAGTATATATTCGTAGGTTACTGGTTTTCAATCATAGGTGTCTCCGAAACATTGCTGGTGTATCGTGGGACAACCATGTCAGCAATGCTATAGTTAGGAATCGAGTATTAGGTAAGGATAGAGTAATGAAACTTCATCAGTTGAGATGGTTGGAATATGTGTTACGAATGCCTAACCACCGACTGCCTCATCGAGCTATGTTTCGCGATATAGGAATAGGTTGGAAGAAAGCTAGGGGTGGCCAAACCAAAACATGGCATAAGTCCATGAAGTCACTGAGTCATGTCGGTAGGTGTAGACTACTTGGTTGGGGCCCACGAGAGGAAAATAATCGATGGTTAGAGACTTTGAATGACATGGCTCAAAATCGTTTGCAATGGCGCAGCTACATTCATTCTCTGTGTTCTCTCAAATCCTAACCTTCTGAATTCCTCATCACCTTTATATTTTTAAGTTTATTTCACTAGATTCTAATTTTTGAATCATATCATCAAACCCTAATCTCTCCGATTTCTGCTAATACTTATACTACCTCTACTACAACCGCATTTGAATTGACAATCACATCTCTGTGCTAATGTGGTATAGCAACATGAACTGTTGTATTACGTACGAAGTTCTATATTGTTGTCGACTGACATAGATAACTAGTTTATCATGCTAATCATATTCTGGATCTTATTCGATATATTTCAAACAACAGTGAAGATATAAATAACAAGTGTAGTCAGTTAATCATTCAGTCATCAGCAGAGTTTAATCATAAATTTGATATTATGTGCACTGTATTTTGATGTTGAGTGATTAAAAGAAGGAGGTAGAATAACTTAAACCCAAGTTTTATGCTATTCGGCACTTATCCGACAGGTGCATCTGTAATCTTTGAGGAAATAATGTTTACTGTTGAATTCTCAAAAACCGTATTACTTGGCTTCCCAGATTGAGACATTATGACTAGCCTATTCGTGCTCCGACTAACCTTCTATAGGACCAAAGTGCTAAGTCACATAGATTACAGATCATACTGTAACTTGGTCGATAGAATCCAACTAGACCAATATATCAACTACTACTTAGTAGCCAATCATTATGAATATTTACATTTAAATAACCCAATGGTAACATCTCAGATTATAAAGTTGAGTGAAACAAGTTCAAACTACATGAGAAGTATTGGTTCTGTCAAAAATTGTAAAATTATTCTTCACTTCTCATTTCTCTGTGTCATTGTACTAACACCTTTACAATTCGTCCCTTGTTGTGTCAAGTTCATGGATAAACACAGACAGATAGACAGATACAACACAGAACTTCTTATGTGAGTACATCAGTTCAGGTTGCCATACCACCACATCAACACACAGACGCAACTGTCAGTTCAAATCCAAGAGTGTTAGAGGTACTCGGAGTATTAGCGGTAATGGAGAAGATTAGGGAGCGAAGATATAATTCGAGAAGTATAATTCAGAAAGATAAATTTAGAAGGAGAAAGGTAGAGATTATGAGGAATGCAGAAGGTTAGAATTAAAAAGCACACAAAGAGTGGATGCACCTGCACCATTGCAAACGATTCTGAGCTATGTCATTCAAGATCTCTAATCATTGGTGACTATCGTCTCGCGGACCCCACACAGGTAGCTTACATCTACCAACATAACTCAGTCCACTTGTCAGTGGCTTCATGGATTTCTGCCGTGTTATGGTTAACTTTCTTCCAATCTACTCCTACACTGCAAAACATAGCTCGTCGCGGCAGTCGGTGGTTAAGGAAAAGGTAACACATGTCCCGACCACCTCAACTGATGAAGTTTCAGTAGTTCATCTATTGACCTGCCATCCTTACCTAGCACCCGTTTCCTAGGCAGATACGACGAAGAGGCAACGACGGGTGTCCCTATCTTTACTGGTCTTTACTGTCCCGTTCAGTTGATGGATAAAAGATTATTTTAATTAACCAGATTCAGTCAAGACGCTGTAAATTTTATAAAATCCATTTAAAACATTTCTTCATTCAATGGCATTTCAAAGAAATTGATACTTTGAAAAGAACAATAGTGTTACACACCTCTTTATACTCAAAAACACTGTTATCAAACTAATCAATCATTAACTATATATCCATAGTGTTGAAACGTGTAACATATAAAATAATCTCACAATTTAACAACAATAATGATATTGAATAACTAACTACTTACCAGAAGCAAACCAACAATCTCCTTTACATAAAACATCTCGAATAATTTTCTTTTTAGAATCTTCTGCATTAACATAACCATCAAACATTCGAAAAGGATTATTCGAACTAATACGTGCTATCATATGACCCGGTTCATTTGGTTCACATAATATGCATAATCCAGTGACA
Organism: Schistosoma turkestanicum; assembly: GCA_944470395.2. NCBI lineage: Eukaryota > Metazoa > Platyhelminthes > Trematoda > Strigeidida > Schistosomatidae > Schistosoma > Schistosoma turkestanicum. Next base: position 64,346,623 of record OX103979.1, read on the forward strand.
GAATCTCTTATTGGTTCTTCAGTATTCAAATCAATTTTAATGATATAACATGGATAAATACCATCGATAATTTTTGAAACATAACCAACTGCACCGAACTATCAGGAAAAAAAATCAATGAATATCATAAAAGGAAATAACAATTGAATAGATTCATAATGAAAGCATACTCTGTACATTGAAATCACTTATCAATCATTGTTAGACCAGTATTAGAAACCTGGAAGCACTGAAACACGGCCGTTTCGTCCTGGTATGAGATTCATCAGCAGAGCGCATCCACAGGATTCGAATCCAGGACCTTCGGTCTTGCAGACAGACAGACAGATAGATACAACGCAGAACTTCGTACGTAAGTACATCAGTTCATGTCGCCATACCACATCAGCACAGAGATGTAATTGTCAATTCGAATCCAAGAGTGAAAGTGATAGTAGAAGTATTAGCAGTAATCGAGAAGATAAGGGAGCGAAGATATCATTCAAGAAATATAATTCATTCAGATAACTTTAGAAGGAGAAAGGTAGAGATTATGAGGAATTCAGAAGGTTAGAATTTCATAGAACACAAACAGTGGATGCACCTGCACCATTGCAAACGATTCTGAGCCATGTCGCTCAAAGTCTCTAACCATTGGTGACTATCGTTTCGCGGACCCCAACCAGGTAGCCTACATCTACCAACATAACTCAGCCCACTTGTCGTGCCATGTTTTGGTCTGGCCGCCCCTAACTTTCTTCCAACCAACTCCTACACTGCAAAACATAGCTCGTCGAGGTAGTTGGTGGTTAGCCATACGTAACACATGTCCCAACCAGCTCAACTGATGAAGTTTCAATGCTTCATCAATCGACTTGCCATCTTTACCTAGAACTCGTTTCCTAACGACAGCATTGCTTATACGGTTGTCCTAGGATACACGAGCAATGCTTCGGGGACATTGATGATCGAGGACTAGTAACCTACGGTCTTGCGCACGGACGCCTAACCTCTGGACCACTGGGCTGGCATCTAACGGTGTTAATGTCTAACTCTGATCAATTTACAGATTTTGCGAGACCTCACTCATTTGTCTTTGGTAGTTACGGCTTACACCCGACAGGGTTGAACTCCACTGGTCACGTCTTCGCACTAGTATTTCGAGACTCATCAGCAGTGTGCATCCACGACTCCGGCACCTTACAAGATGATGGTCTAATAATGATTAATTGATGATTTTAGTGTGCAAAAAACACTAATCTCCATAACTTTAATTGAAAGCATACTCTGCCAATAACGTAATACAAAATAACATCAATGTAAACTTTCATATGCTACAATTTAAATAGATGAACTTATAAAAACCTTATGACAAAATGAACACATTATCCAAATTATCTAAAGGATGTTGTTTAAAAATTGAATAAGTTGTGTTATTGAAAAATTAAGGTAATGGTTTACTGGCTACAATACCCGACCTTTCATAAGGTTACAAATTCGAATAACATTTTGATTGATTCAAACACTACTAGACCCTATGCAAACAATGTAGCTCGGATTTAGTTAGACGTACGCCACAACGTAGAATATTGAACAAATAAGTAAATCGATTCAGATTAATACACTAACAACACCTTAATAGAGAGAAATGAAACTGTCAAGATGAATATCAAAGTAGTAGAAGTCATAGTATCATTGATAGTTTGAAAGATTTGATATACAGAACAGTATGAATTAAGAAAAATGAGTAAATTGACAGAATAGAAAACAGTAAGTTAAAATCTCTGAGGATTCAAACATTGGATGAGGTAGATTCTAAGCTTTATCACTCATTTTCAACTATTGGTCACAATAATCACCCGAACCCCAACAACATAGGTTGCACCGACTAACAAGCTTCAAACTAGCAGTTAGTATTCAGGAAAAAAGAAACCACAGTTTTGTATGACCACTCCTAGTTTTATTTCATGCTATACCCGCAACAATCATCATTATACATTGAAGTATCATCTTCCAAGCACATCGATCGATGAAGATTCGAATACACCAACCAAACTGTACTTAGTAAATAAGCTACTTTTAGAAAATTAGAAACTAGTATTTATATTATCAATAAATAGGTGAAAACTAAGTTTGCATATCACTTAGATGTGTAGCAACAATGATTGAAGAAACGACAGAAAAAAAATAAAAGAATTTGGATTCGACAACTACAATTCCACATGTTAAAATCTTTCAATGGTAAATGGACTTAGAAATGAAGTGAAACTGTAGTTTACTACTCATTAAATAAATAAATGCAATTTTAAAATTTGGTAGGCAGATTTTAGAGTAATCATATTTATTATTAAAAGTTTTGAATGACATGACTTAAAATCGTTTGTGATGGCGCAAGCGTATCCATGCTTTGTCTTCTCTCAAATTCTAATCTCTTCTGAATTCCTCACTGGATTATAGACAGACAGACAGATGCAACACAGAACTTCGTATATATGTACATCAGTTCAGGTTGCCATACCACCACATCAGCACACAGACGCAACTGTCAGTTCAAATCCAACAGTGGTAGAGATAGTAGAAGTATTAGCAGTAATGGAGAAGATTAGGGAGAAAAGATATGATTCGAGAAGTATAATTCAGTAAGATCAATTTAGAAGGAGAAAGGTTGAGATGATGAGGAATTCAGAAGGTTAAAATTAGAGAGAACACAAACAGTGGATGCACCTGCGCCTGCGCCATCGCAAAAGATTCTAAGCCATGTCGTTCAAAGTCTCTAACCATTAGTGACTTTCGTCTCGCGGACCCCAACCAGGTAGCCTACATCTACTAACATGACTCAGTCCACTTGTCAGTGACTTCATAGATTTCTGCCATGTTTTGGTCTGGCCGCCCCAAGCTTTCTTCTAACCTACTCCCACACTGCAAAACATTGCTCGTCGAGGCAGTCGATGGTTGGGAATTCGTAACACATTTCCCAACCACCTCAATTGATGAAGTTTCACTACTTCATCAATTGATTTGCCATACGTACCTAGTCCTCGTTTCCTAACGACAGCATTCACTGGATTATACTTCTCGAATTATATCTTCGAACCCTATATGTTCTCCATTACTACTAATACACTGTTACTACCTCATCCACTATGGGATTTGAACTGACCATTCCACCTCTCTGTGCTAAATGTGATCATGGCAACTTAAACTGATGTACTTACATCCCAAGTTCTACGTTATAAATGACTACTCGATAAATGATTGTCATTTTTTAATGCATGTAAAAATAAAAATTCACAATTACAAATAAAAAACAAAACTTCAGTCAGTCAGTCAGTTGCAACGTAGAACTTCGTACGTAAGTACATCAGTTCATGTTGCCATACCACATCACCACAGAGATATAATTGTCAATTCAAATCCAATAGTAGAAGAGGTAGTAAAAGTATTTGAAGTAATCGGAGAAGTTAGGATTAGAAGATATTCAAGAAATATGATTCAATGAGAAAAGTTTAGAAATTCAAAACTAGAGTTGTTGAAGAATCCAGAAGATTAGGATTTGAGAGAACACAAAGAATAAATGCACCGGCACCACTGCAAACGGTTTTCAGCCATGCCATTCAGGGTATCTAACCATCGATTATTATCATCTCGCATAAAACAAAACTTAGTTAATATCAATCTGCGCATTCAGCTTACTTTATTATCCATGTTAGCAATATTAGCATTTGATTCAGTGGCACCATAAAATTCACCAATCTGTTTAACATTGAAACGTTCTTGAAATGCTTTCCATATTTGTGGTCTTAAACCATTACCGAATGCAAGTCGTATATGATGTTCTTTGTCTGTGGATCTTACAGGTTGACATAAAAGATAACGACATATCTCTCCAATGTATTGAGCAACCTAAAAAGTCAAAGAATGAAAGTAAACATTCAATGCAAAGAACAGTTTCAATCTGTTATGAAAATGATTGTTTTTTTTATAGAAAATATTCGATTATTAGATCACGGTGTGGGCAGCCGGGAAGTGACAACCACCCTCATACCCGTAACAGCACGCAAGATCAAATCGGTCACAAACAAATCCTTCATACACCCCCTAATATCTCTCTTATCTCCGCGACTAACTCTTTTCACAATACTTTATCATGCTGCACTGTTAATGCGAACGATGCAAGTTTACGAAAGGTTATTCCTGACAGTTGCATCTGTGCTTATGCGGTATGACAACCTGAACTTATGTACGTTCGTACGAAGTTCTGCGTTGTATCTGTCTGTCTGTCTGTCTCTGATTATTAGAAGGTATTGAAAAGTGTAAAGCAGTTTTTTTTCTACATAATAATATATGTCAATCATTTATTTATTGAACAAATGAACTTGATCCAGTATGGATAAGGGAGGCGGGACGCCAGTCAACTCAGTCAGCTACATACATACACGTGCATACATCAGTTCAGAGGTGGTTTCAAGATTATCAAGTGTGTGAGTCACAGGAAGCACCAAAGAAGACAGCGGTACGGCGATCAGAAAGACTACGACGACAGCTTATTAAAAGGCGGGACGAGTGTGGTGCGCGCTACTTATAAGTAGTATATGACGCGAGTGTAAACGTAATGTCTGGCAGCAGAAGATGGGGCGAAGATCAAGAAAGGAAGAGTGGGAACACAATGGAATTTGTATGAAACGCATGAATAGTGAAATGTCAGACAATGGATTGATGTTTTTGCAACAGGAACAGTCCAGTTCGATATGATGGATTGATATTTTGCAAATTAACGATTTACGATATATAGTTTTCCTATTTTACCGATTAACTCTGTAATTTGAGATAAATACAATTCGGTCGCCCTCACCTGTGTTCTCCTTCACTACAATACTACATCAGCATACAGAGATCGAAAATTATCACTTCAAATCCTATCGTAGTAGAGAGTTAGTAGAAGTATTAGCGGTAATGGAGAAGATGAGGGACATAGGAGAGATTGTTAACTTAACATAGTTTACATCATAGACTGATTTTCAGTTACATAACGCGGAAATAACTATTTCACATTTCCTGATAGCTAATCTCACTGTATAAATAAGATCAGTAGTAGACTGTCATATTAAAAATCAATTTGAAACTACTAGCATGCGTTCAATCATTTAGGCGTCAATCAAATACACAAAAATTCGTGGGATTTAAATAACTACGCACTCATTAACCATATCTATCTATGAGCTAATAATAATAATAATAATAATAATGATAAGAATCTACAAAGTTTACACTTTTAACAACAACAACAAAAAACATCTTATCTATTATAATAATAACTGAAAGGGAAGTGTACAAATAAATAATTGATTTTTAATGAGAATCGCTTGAATTGTTTATCAGCACGCAGAAAAAAACAAGAAATAAAGTTCACGAATCATTTTCTTTTTTTTTTTTCTTAATGACTTTTGCACCGAAGTAATTTATCAAGAAAAAAAAACAAAAATAATCTATGCGCAAACATTGATTACAAATGATTTATAATGATTTGATTAAATAAATAACTATTATTCAGTAGTAACACTTTGCTGTTATTTAAGAAAACTTAATGATAATATTACACTGATAAAAATTATTTACCCTGATGTATATCACTATGTATATACATATATATATCTGCATATTATTGGAATTAAAGTTATTTGGTTAGATCAATGATGTTAGACTAGCATTAGAAACCTGGAAGCACTTTACAGCCATTTGGTGCTAGTATGAGACTCATCAACAGTACAGAACCACAACTACGCAAGCGAGAGTCGAACCCAGGAATTTCGGTCTAGCGCGTGAATGCTTGACCACTTGACCACTGACTGAGTCGACATCCAACAGTGTTAATATAAAACTTCAATCGATTCATGATACTGCGCAATCTCATCCAATGTCTTCGGTGAATAACTACATCAAACTCGACACGGGTTGAACTCTACTAGTCACCGATTCTCACTAGAACTTTGAGAATTTTTCTCATGAGTTTCATACTAAGACGAAACGGCTGTGCAGTGCTTCCGTGGCTCTAATAGTGGTCTAACATTGATCTAACCACGATTTCAATGAGACTCAACAATCACCAGACAGACAGACAGATACAACGCAGAACTTCGTACATAAATACATCAGTTCAGGTTGCTATAACATGTCAGCACTGTTTGAACTGTTAGTTCAAATCCAACAATCTCCACAACTCTTCAATGATAAAATGGGATAATTATATTAGTTATCAGTACTAATAATAATAATAACAATGAGAACGAATAAATCACTCCTATGTTTAACCCGTTTATACAAAATAAAGAATGGAAAAATGAGATCTTTTTTCAAAAATTAATTTAAAACAATTCATTGGTTATCAATGCATATTCAGCAGGCAAATTAATATGCACAATGAGACGATCAGAATATCGTGTCAGCTGTGAATATATTGGTAAGTTGAATATTGAAATGAATCATTTTGAATGATCTTACATCACATAGAATTTATTAATCTGATTATCACAAAAGTAGCGAAATTCATGTAAGCGGGTTGAAGAAAGATTAAAGAACATTAAAAACTACATCACATACTGTCAGGTAACTTCAACCTTGTCGGCTAGTCAGTCAGTCAACAACAACGTACAACTGCGTACGTAAGTACATCAGTTCAAGTTGTCATACCACATTAGCACAGAGATGCAATTGTCACTTCAAATCCCATAGTAGTAGATGTAGTAGAGGTATTAGTAGTAAGCGAAGAGATTAGGGTTAGAAGATATTATTCAAGAAGTAGAATTTCATGAAATAAACATATAAAGAAAAAGATAAAGGTGATGAGGAATTCAGGTTAGGATTTACGACGACACAATGAATGAATGGATCTGAGCCATTGAGCCATCTCATTCAGGGTCTCTAACTAACTATTACTATCATCTCGCGGGCCCCAACCAGGTAGTTGATACCTACTAAAATGACTCAGTCCACTTGTCAGTGACTTCATGGATTTGTGCCATGTTTTGGCTTGGCCGCTCCTAGCTTTCTTCCAACCTATTCCTACATCACAAAAAGTAGCTCAAGGAGACAGTGGGCGGGTAGGCAAACGTAAAACACGTCCCAATCACCTCAAATGAAGTTTCAATACTTCAACTACTGATCTGCCATCCTTACCTAGGACCAGTTTCCTTACTATATCATTGCTTACTCGGTTGTTCCATGATACACGAGCAGTGCTTCGGAGACACCGATGATCGAAAACAAGCAACGGACGAATATTTTCTACTCTGACTGGCCATGTTTCACACCTATAAAGTAGGACGGAGGGAACTACTGAGCAGTACACTCGTCCTTTGGTCAGCAATGGATATCTCACCTACGCTACAAGTGACGCAAGTTGGCGAAAGCCAATCGAGCCTTCTGTATCCGTAATGAGATTTCGTCACTGTCAGCTAGTGAAGAAGTTATTTACCATCAATATTGAAAAATGGTTGAATAATATTCTAAATTAAATACAATTAGAAGTATAAACTACTAGATGCCAACTAAATGGCTTCGAACATAAGTACTTGAGATAAAACTTAAAGATACTAGTTTCAAACAACAGTAAGATCGTGCAGTTGCACTCCTCAAAAATCACATACTAGTATGAAACAAAAGTTCACCTCATCCTAGTTTTTAATTAATTGCCTACAACTACTACAAAAGTTGTACAGATTACAGCAAATAAATGTCTTTTCTTACCAACAGTTTATTAATTTCATTTAGAAAATGATAAACTGTACAACAAAATCATCAAAAAAAACAATAACAAATTATTAGATAGAACAAATGCGTACACAATGAAATGTTACAGCAGTTAATATAACTTGTTCTATATATGTATGTACAACCTGAACTTATGTACATACGTATGAAGTTCTACGTTGCAACTGACTGACTGACTGTTCTAGTCATATATAAATCAAAATTGGACTTATTCTAATACCGATGTACATGTATGATTGTTATTGTTGATAACTATCGAACTGTTAATGTTAGTAATGGCCATAGTAATGTTATATATATATATATATATATATATATATATATATATATATAATCCTTATCATATGAAAACAAACAATTGTTTTAAATATCATCAATGATCCTACATATTTTTTTTGCAATGACAGCTACATTGATTCATTTCTGTTTATGGAGTTACAATGTTGGCATAATTAAAAGAAACAATGTCAAGAAGCAGAAGATAGAACACAACTAATCCAATCAGTTTGTATGATGTATAAAGACTATAAAGAATTGAAGCCATCACTTCTCTATTTAAATATTTAACCAAAATAGTATAGTTAAAATAGACAGACAGATAGACAGATACAATTCAGAACTTCGTACGTACGTAAGTACATCAGTTCAGGTTGCCATACCACCACATCAGCACACAGACGTAACTGTCAGTTCAAATCCAACAGTGATAGCGATAGTAAAAAGTATTAGCAGTAATGGAGAAGATTAGGAAACGAAGATATGGTTCGAGAAGTATAATTCAGTGAGATAAATTTAGAAGGAGAAAGGTAGAGATTATGAGGAATGCAGAAGCTTAGAATTTCATAGAACACAAAGAGTGGATGCACCTGCGCCATCGCAAACGATTTTGAGCCATGTCGTTCAAGGTCTCTAACGATTGGTGACTATCGTCTCGCGGACACCAATCAGGTAGCCTACATCTACCAACATGACTCAGTCCTCTTGTCAATGACTTCATGTATTTCTGCCATGTTTTGGTTTGGTCGCCCCTACCTCTATTCCAACCTACTCCTACACTGCAAAACATAGCTCGTCGAGGCAGTCGGTGGTTAGCCCCATAGGTAACAAACACATGTCCCAATCATAAAATAAGAAATGATTATAACGAAACTGTTTCATCATCAAACATTCGTATTTAAAGATGAATAACACTGAAGAAAAAAATAAATCCTTCAAACTATACATAATCTTTGAAAATAATAATCATCTTATCTATTTCATCTCTTAATTATTTTATAAATTGTTCACAATTTTTTTTTTCAATAAACACACTTGAAATTGTAATGTTGTCTGATATATTTTACTAATTGGCTGATATTATTATTATTATTATTATTATTATTATTATTATTATTATTATTAACAGACATATATATATAGACATAACGATAAACTAATTAATAATAAAATATTTCTTCATTTTATTTGTCTTTTTAAACAAATCACTACTAATCAAGGATAAAGGTCACAACAGAATAATCATATTTACTCATTTGTATGTAATACGCACATATATACATACAGACACACACACACACACACAAAGAATAAAGTAGAAGTAATAGATAGATAGTTAGAGTGAGAAATTTAATCAACAGTTAGTTAGTTAGTTAGGTAGTTAGTAAGTCTGACAAGTACACTTGTTTCTCAATATGAATAAATATTATTCCGATAACTAATTAACAAATGTAAAGGTTAGTTATTAAGAATATTGCAACGATATCGAACAGAGCAGAGTTTAATCACTTGTAATCATTAACAATTTCAACATTTTATTCTAAAAAGATTAGTATCATAAGTATTTATGAAATTATGTGACAGAGATATTAAGTGTAAGAAGGAAAGTTCTAGCCTTCTCTCTCTCTAATTCTAACCTTCTGAATTCCTCATAATCTTACTGAATTATACTTCTCGAATTATATCTTTGCTCCCTAATCTTCTCCATTACTACTAATACTTCTACTATCACTATCACTCTTGGATTTGAACTGACAGTTACGTCTGTGTGCTGATGTGGTGGTATGGCAACCTGAACTGATGTACTTACATACGAAGTTCTGCGTTATATCTGTCTGTCTGTCTATCTGGGAAAGTTGTACACATGAAACTAATAGTGACCAATCATAGAGTGAACAAACTTTACATGGTTGTGTGATGAAGTAAGCAAGATCAATTTACTAAGTGATAACGAGTAATATCAGTCTAGATTAGTCAATCAAAATAAAAAAAAAGTTGTGAATTCAAGATTAAATGACATTGATGTGATGAGGAAGAGTTGAGACCTTGAACGACATGGCTCAAAGTCGTTTGCAATGGCGCAAGTGCATCCATTCGTTGTGCTCTCTCAAATCCTAATCTTCTGGATTCGTCAGCACCTCTACCTTTGTCTTTCTAACCTTATCTCACTTAATTATATTTCTTGAATAATATCTTCAAACCCTAGTCTTCTTCACTACCATGAATACCTCTACTATCTTTATCACTATGGGATTTGATTTGTCATTTGCATCTCTGCGCTCATGTGGTATGGCAACATGAACTTATGTACATACGTACGAAGTTCTACGTTGCAACTGACTGACTGATACAACAGAATAGATGTAATGTTACTAGAATAACGTGGGATTTATAACTGTTTCATTTTGAACGCATACATTTGACTTCAAACGTTTGATGTCTATAGTTTCAAAAAATTTGAGATGGGGATTAGAGGGTTTAATAATCCCCTTGGAAGACTTCACTTTATGTCTTGTATCAAGATGTCTTAAGGTGGCACTGCTGAGTATCTTTACTTCATTTGATGTTAAAGTTTTCGGAATTTATTCTTTAAATCAGAAGGATATGACAATTTATTCCACTAATAAAAGGGTGCCTATAGTTAGAATTGTTTGTTATGTTTTTACAACTTATGTCAATCATCTTAACTGTGTATCCATAAATGAAGCCTGAAACTAAAAACCATTTTTGACCTGAATTGTTCATAATTAATCTCGAACCAATTAATTATCACAAAATATATATTTTGATTAGTTTATGTTTGAACAAATAGGCACATTCATTTTCATTACAACTAACAGTTTTTACTATGCATGGACATTAAAATAATAGTTGTAAACAACTATTATTTCTACAAGACTGGATAAGCAATGAAAATGAGAAAATGCACGGAATGCTTTTTACGATATATCATGCATTATAAATAGACTAAATGTTTTATGTAGGCTGAGACTACAGTTTGACTAGTCAGAATAACTTCAGTTTAGTGAAGATTTGACTTTATAATTGCTTAGGCAATCAATCAACAGCAACGTAGCAATTCGTACGTAAGTACATCAGTTCAAGTTGTCATGCCACATTAGCACAGAGATATAATTGTCAATTAACTCCGCCAGTAGAACCTTCGGAACTACTGCAGGTCCCAAGCCCGGGTAAAGGAGGAGGGTTGGACATGGGGTTGGCGACCCCATTCCGTCGAAATCTAACTTGCCAAAAAAACGCTAACCAGGAAAAATAATCAAAACCACTTTAACTCTGCCCTGAGAGTTGGAAGAAGAATTATGACGTCGCGTGATGAAAGCCGAGTTCCCTCGGAAGTCACGGGGCCGATGCCTCTTCTGACAACCAGAGCAACCATTTTTTTAGGTACATCGAACGTTCGTACATAATGGGAGACTGGAAGACTATTTCAAGTTGCGGCCTATGCTCCATTGGGGGTAACAGGCGTAAGTAAGTAAGTAAGTAAGTAATAATTGTCAATTCAAATCCCATAGTAGTAGAAGTAGTAAAGGTATTAGCAGTAATCGGAGAGATTAGGGTTCGAAGATATTATTCAAGAAGTAGAATCTAGTGAAATAAACTTAAAAAGATAAAGTGATGGGAAACCCGGAAGGTTAGGATTTGAGAAAACAAAAACAGTGGATGCACCTTCGCAATTGCAAACGGTTTTGAACCATGTCATTCTACGTCTCTAACCATCGATTATTATCATCTCGCGGACCCAACCAGGTAGTTTACATCTACTAACTTGTCAGTGACTGCATGAATTTCTGCCATGTTTTGGTCTGGCCGCCCCTAGCTTTCTTCCAACCTATTCCTACATCTCATAACATAGCCCGACGAGGCGCTCGGTGATCACCTAGCAATACATTCAGAGCATATTTAATCGTAACTCATATCAGAAGTTTTAGTTTTAAAAAGATAACTCTATTGAATGGGTTTGGTAATGACTGTCCATGAATGGTGACACGACTTTTTCAATTAATCTCCATATCAAAAGCTGATTGCCTATTATAAAGACAGGGAAATGACAAATGTTTAAGCTTATTGGACCACAGAACCTAACTTAAACAAATCGTTTTGTTAAAATGATAGTAGACCCTAAGCTCAACGACAATAGAATTACTAATATCACTTAAATTATCATCTTTCCGTACAGATTTGGGCATTGATTAACAAACCACTTCACTTCAAATGGCTACTTGAAACTGATTATTCCATTGGACAAATCATCAACAGTGTGATCTTCAATTATGATTTATCTTTGTAATTTCATTTCGTTGTGCTGATACAACGTAACAACTGCAAACAATGCACATATTTGGTAGGATCTACAGTGCTAATGATAGACTAACTGGGTACAGACAATATCAACAGTGTAGTTTTGCTAAACAATTGACAAATAGAATATCAACTTAAAAAATAACAATTATTGAAAAAAAATATCATTACATTAATAAGAGAAGTAATAATCTTGAGATAAAAGTACAATAATACAAATGATAACTTACTGTACATTTATATTTTACACAATCTGACCAAAATTGTGATGCAGAGAATTTTGATCGTATTACAATTGTATTACCATTGATTAACATTTGTCCAACTCCACATATTCCACCAGCTGTATGATACAATGGTAAAGGATCATATATAATATCCGACTGTTTAATACCAAATGAATATTTAGTACCAATAACCATTAGAGTATAACGTGATTTTGTTACAATCGCTGCCTGTGTTTGTATAGATGAAGTAAAAAAAAGAAAAGAAAATGAAACTGACAAATAAGGGGCAAAAAAAAATCAATATGTACCGAAACGAGCATGATATGAATAGGTGTTTTTCATACAAGAACTGGTTAATAGAAATCCATGATTCATTAACTCGTTAATTTTGATTGCAAGCAAAATTTTAGTCATTTAAATTAACGAGATGAGTTAATAAAGTTTGAATCCTTGTCTTTCTGTATTCATTGGACGTCTTTGAAACAACGACCAGTATTTGGATACCAAGCAAAATTATCGTTACCTTCAAGCCCGATGATCCTGAGTATTTAACCAAGTTCTTGGTTTATTTTTATTCATAACAGTTACTGAAAGTATATTTCGACAAGACATGTATTAAAATTTAACATCATTAGTTAGTTAGTTGCAACGTAGAACTTCGTACGTGTGTACATAAGTTCATGTTGCCATACCATCACATTAGCACAGAGACGCAAATGTCAAATCAAATCCCATAATGATAAAGATAGTAGAGGTATTAATGGTAATAAAGATAACTAGGGTTTGAAGATATTATTCAAGAAATATAATTAAGTGAGATAAGGTTAGAAAGACAAAGGTAGAGGTGCTGACGAATCCATAAGATTAGGATTTCAGAGAGCACAACGAATGGATGCACTTGCGCCATTGCAAACGATTTTGAACATTATTAGTCATACGAATTATAAATAACTGAACCTGATCTAGCAAATAAATTAAACAGAACTCTTTCACTATGAAATCTAGACTTCGAGTATAATTCATATCATTTCTCAAATGTGTATGAAAATATATTGAGTACCTCATAATTCTATAGGTTTCTTTGAATGTGAATGGTTGATAGTAATTACTTTTAAAGTGATTAAATCTTGAGAAAAGGCAACAAGATATTTCATGTATTTAATCCATAAATATAGATTGATAGGAACGAGTTTTTCAATTGCTCTACAATAAATTTATACTGACATGTCAACCCTAATCTTGATAAAGACTTTTCTGATTTTGAAGTGAGTATACTTGAATTATTTATAACAATACTCAGTCAGTCAGTTAGTCAGATGCAACGTAGAACTTCGTACGTAAGTACATCAGTTCATGTTGCCATACCACATTAGCATAGAGATGTAATTGTCGATTCAAATCCAATAGTAGAAGAGGTAGTAAGGGTATGAGGAGTAATCGGAGAACTTAGGATTAGAAGATATTATACAAAAAGTATGATTCAGTGAGAAAAGTTTAGAAAGACAAAACTAGAGGTGTTGAAGAATCCAGAAGGTTAGCATTTGAGAGAACACAAAGAATAAATGCACTGGCGCCATTGCAAACGATTTTGAGCCATGTCATTCAATGTCTCTAAACATCGATTATTATCATCTCGCGGACTCCAACCAGGTAGTCGACAACTACCGACATGGCTCAGTCCACTAGTCAATGACTTCATGGATTTCTGCCATGTTTTGGTTTGGCCGCCCCTAACTTTCTTCCAACTTATTCCTACACTACAAAACAAAGCTCTTCGAGGCAGTCGGTGGTTTGGCATACGTAACACATGTCCCAATCACCTCAACTGATGAAGCGTCACTACTGCGTCTATTGATCTGCCATTCTTACCTAGCACCCGTTTCCTAATAACAACGTTGCTCACTCGGTTGTCCCACGGTATACGAGCAATGATTCGAAGACACCTATGATCGAAATCCAATAACCGACGAATATCTACTCTAACTGGCCATTTTTTACAGCCATAAAGTAAGATGAAGCGAACTACTGCACAGTACACTCGTCCTTTAGTCCGCAAACGTATATCTCGCAGACCCCAACCAGGTAGTCGACAATTACCTACATGGCTAAGTCCACTTGTCAATGACTTCATGGATTTCTGTCATGTTTTGGTTAGGGTGGATACTAGTATTTCCAGATTGTGAATAGATGAAAATAATCCAATTAAAAAATGAATCTATATTACATTTTAATAAAAATTTATGAAGTGAAGAAGTTATGTGAAATTCAACTACATCTGGAGATCAGTTGTTTATGTTTGTGTTTTACAATCTGATTAAGGATGAACAAAGGTGAATTAAACTGTAATTAAATACTGAACAATTTATAGAAACTAGTATGTTAGGAATCACATTATTATTATGCAATCTAATTCAAATAAACAGAAGTAATAAAATACATAAATACAGTTTCTACTTACCTTAGGTAAACCAGTGGTACCACTGGTATAAACGTAGATTAAGTGTTCACGGGAATTATTAATCTTTGGAAGTGGCAGTGGAGCACAGTGTGGAACTTGTGCAAGCGCTATGTTCCAGCTACACATTGAAGTAGTTGAATTCGAATAAGCAGTTTCTGGTAAACTGGCTTTCTCATCAACAAACCATGTCATCTCTAATGATAAATCATCATACCCACTGACTATTTCAAAAGTTTCTTTCAGAAATGAGCCCACAACAATTCCACGTGCATTTAACGCTTTAATACTATTAATAAGTGATCCTTTACAAAGGTTATTATTTATTAGACCAGTTGCAACACCAACCTGTTAAATTAAGAGAGAACAGGTAAATGTTTCCTGAATAAAATCAACAACGAAGAAACAATGTTTTACATGTGTAATACACAGTTATTCTATCAAATTGAGTGTAATGTTCTGTATCCGTTTTAGAATCAAACCTTAAAATGATCAGATCCTTGTGATCTACAGGTAACTGAAGGTGATTAACTTCTTCAGTGGTGTGCAGTAAGGCGTGAACCAATTATCTTGAACATCATGTCAGGACAAATGGTTTTTCTGTACACCTGTGATTTTTTTTATCTACTAGCATGAGTACTGAAAGCAAGCAGAGCCGTTTTCTACATCACGTTTTGGAATCTGTTAACAATTTTAAATAAAGTTACATTGGCAAAAGCAGTTTTTATGGATGCCTACCTCTAAATAAAAGTGGTTTCTGAACCCTAAGAATTAAGCAACAGTACATGATGCGATTTATTCCAAGATAATCGACAGTCCTTCCAAATTAATACCACTTCCGCAACCTTCCAGCAGATTAGAGCATCGGGATGACGCTCCGACTGTTATTATATAACCAGATGAACTTAGTAATTCGACTAAAACCGCATTACCAGATATCTATGAAAAAAAATTTCAGTTTGAAGATAAGAAATATCAATTTTCGAAATCAGTAAAACATCAGGAATTTATTTTTAACTCAATTATTAATCAACTTGGTACAGAACTCAGGTGGATTGCAGACTATATACATATAAAGTAAACACTGACAGACGAACTATACACACCTTAGTATAACTATCAATCCCCACATGAACTTAACGGCATAATATCGTAGGAATCACTTCCAGAGCATGAAATAAACTTTTAGAGATCGTTAGCTTACTTTAGCTGCCCCAAGCCATATTCCGATATATGCCGGACAGGAATGCATAAACAGTAGTAATATATCACCTCTCTTAAAACCACATTTCACCAAGTGATTCGCTACCTTATTGGAATAGGCATCCAGTTGGCCAAAGGTCCATACCTGATCCTCAAAATAAATGGCAACTTTTTCCGGTCCCCGTTTTTTTACGGTAGATTTAAATAAATCTGAAAAAGTTTTTCTTCTCCATTGAAGCCAAAGAATATTTAACTGAACCATGATCAAGCATCGTAGTCCACTATTAAGTAAATAATAATACTGTCTAATCATCTAAACCAGTACAATCGTATTATGCATCAAGTAGTAAACATTCAAAACAATTAAATAGAATTTCCAAACCAGTCTGGGTAGATGATGATTTAAGTGTACCTAGTAAAATATATCAAAGTCCTTAGATAGTAGAAACCATAGAAAAGACCAATCAAGTTGGCAACGATGCATGTCTAGGAAGGACAACGAACGATCAGTGACAAAAACTTTCATACTGTGCCAACTAATAATGGTGCTTTCATTACTTATTAAATGGTCTACCATATGAAAGCGTTTAGTTTTCTCTATTATATGGCTTGACGGCAAAACCTGAACACGTAATATCACGCCAAATACATCTTTGAACTTTATCATGAAAGTAAACAAATAAAAGTTAACTTGACAGATGAAACTGTAAGTAGTCACAGATGGGTGCACTTGAAATCACTTCTGTATACTGATATTTACATGTTATTTACGAATCGTTGAATCGTGTTTACTAAGATATATGAAATAGGCTATTAATGCTGATACACAACCGGAAGGTTTTAAAAACATATCGTGTACGCCAAAGTAGTTACGAAAATGACCATGATATACATTGTGAAACGAACGTCCAAATCTATGCGTAGCAAAGGTCATCGAAACGACCAACAAGAAAACCAGCACGATGAGTTCTGAGACATGCGACTAAATTGATGGGCAGTTTTGAACAAATAAAAACATTTTTAGTGGTGTTACAATCTGCATTTTAGCATATATGATTCGGAAACGTTGGCGTTTGAAACATACGTTTCCTAAGATTGTGATCCGTGTTTTTAACTACTCCTTCAGTAACTAAATGCCAAATAACCAAGAACTCCACAAAAGTAATTCTATTATAGTAATAACCTGTATAAGCTTTTCACACTCATTGTATTACCGATGGTCGTATAACACTTTAGCTAGAAATGTATGTATTTTGGATAAGCTGCAGAATAACCGACCTAGGACAGTAACAAGAAGCTTCGTGTGAAACCATGGACAGTGAGTCCATAACGGTTTGAAGAAAGCTTTCCTCATGCGGAAAAACCTTTCACATAAGTCGAGTAAAAACAATCAAACACAAGATGAAAATTGAATATTAGTTTCACACGTATAGATCAGAAAATAAACAAAGGAATACGAATAAATTAACATGCCAACTTATTTTAGTTACATTAATCATTACTTTGAAAACTTACAGAAGGTCTCTAAGGATAGTTAACAGAAAAACGCGTTGGTATCTCCATCCCCCAAAAGGTACATACAACAAATATGAAGCGATAATGGACTCGAAAAGTGATCTCTTAAGTAACAATTTAAGAGTGAATATAGACAGATGAAAGACATAACATGGTTGCCAGTTGATCACATGCATCTTGCGTCCAACACTTTTGAATATGCGCTCAGAGCTGCATTTGAAACTTGGTAAGGTAATCTTGAAAGCAAACAGCCCATTCAAACAACTTCGGTTTATTAGTTTTCACACAGTGCTTCTAGAATTTCCTATGACGCTTAATCGACATTAATAATCCTTCTTGAGTCTTAGATTTGTGATCTAACTTAAAACAAATTAGTCGTAAGTCTTTCATAACGAAATCACAAAGAGGTCAGGGCATATCAGACATTCCCACCATTGATCTTGGCAACCAATCAGATCCGTTTATTCGTGGCAGGATGTATCACCTCCGGTATCGTTGAAAGTTAGTATGAATGCAACATTCTCTTTTAACTGTGTTCGGCTTTCATTTTCGGTAAAGCCTTTTCAGCTAGAAGTGACTTAAACTGACATTTTCAACGAAATTTATATTGTTTACGTTGGTTCATGTGAGCTAAATCAGACGCCTGATCGTTTTTATACCATTGGTGAATATAGTGAGTCAGTAATATTACAATTTTCCATGTTCTCATTGTGGAGAACTAATTCAATGTTTCGAATGTTGTTTTTCACGAAGTCGTGAGATATTAATAACCTTCATCACCGGTTCGAGTACTGAATTGCAAATTAATAGGGTGCACACGAAGGTCTACGCGCCTATTTGTTATTCGTAAACTTCATTTCAGCCAAGCAACACGATTTCAGGAGGAGCTAGTCATATATAAGTAACCTGTTGACTGTGGCGAATAGTTAAACATAAGGAGACGGGATGAGACCATAATGGATGGACGGCCCTTTAGAGCCGTCAAAAGATCTCGAGAGAACTAGATCACTAACAAGGGTTTGAAAAGAGTCATGAACTAATCACAAGAAATGGAATCGGGATTTCAATTTACAAGCTAGGGTAAAGTATGAAATTCAAGATGTTTATCGTGAACTAACGCCAGTTATAATGATGAGTTTCCGGTCGGCCAAATGTTTGTAATTTCTGACAGGCTCGTTCACAAAGTGTTGACTTACCAATGAAACTGTAAAGTATCAAATCAACGTACAAGTAGTTGCAATGTAGTACCTCGTAGGTACGCTCATCAGTTTAGGTTACCATACCGCATTAGAACATAGACGAAACTGTCAATTCAAATTCCATAGTGGTAGAGATAGTAGGGGTATTATTATTCAAGGACTATAATTCAGTGAAATAGATTTTAGAAGAAAGGAGGAATTCCGAAGATTAGAATTTGATAGAAAACAATGAAGGAATGCACATAAGCCAATGGTAAACAATGTGAGCGACGTCGTCTCGCGGACTCTAGCCAGGTTGGCTACATGGATTTCTGACATTTTTTGGCTTGGCTGCCCATAGTATTCTTTCAACCTAGTCCTACATCACAAAACGTAGCTCGTCGAGGCATTCGGTGGTTAGGCATACGTAACAAATGTCCCAACCACCTCAACTGATGAGGTTTCAATACTTTATCTACTGATCTGCCATCCCTACCTAGCACTCGTCTCCTAACGATAGCATTACTTAGTCGGTTGACCCACAATACACGAGCAATGCATGGAAGACATCTATAATCGAATACTAATGACGAACTTGTGCCTTCTACTCTTACTGGCCATGTTTCGAATCTATATAGTAGGACGGAGCGAACTACTGTGCAGTACACTCGTCCTCTGGTTAGCGAACGGATATCTCACCTACGCAATAAGTGACGCAGACTAGCAAAAGCCAGTCCAGATTTCTGTAACCAAGCTGAGATTTCGGCAGGCACCAGGCCATCGGCACTGATGAGACTCCTCAAATAAGTGGAACGGTGTACACGTTCGACTGCTTCACTCCCTATCAGCAGTTCAGGTGCCAACGCAAGGCAATCCCGAAGCAACATTTTGCGTTTCTAGCGGGAAAACCACATCCCGACCATGCTTTCATTGTTGCTTAAGGTAGCCAAAAGACTCTGTATTTTGTAAGCGTCTTCACCGAACAGAACTATGTCATCGGCATTTTCTAGGTCAATAGGCGATCCTCCTGGTAGAAGGTCCACCCCTGAAAAGTCGGACAAAGACAATGTTGACTCTTAATGCATGTCTACGACAAAGTTAAACAAGAACGGGGAGGGTGTACATCTCTGACTTACACCACTTGATGTAGAGAATTCAGATGACAGTTCGCCATAAGCTCTCACTCGACCAGTGGTGTTCGAGTAGAGAGATTGTATAAGGTCAATGCACTCTTATGATACACCTTTTAATGATAAACACTACCACACAATCTCTTCATCGAGAGTCAAATGCCGCTTTAAGGTCAAGATATACTACTATTTTGGGACGTCTGAACGTATGTCTTTGTTCTAGGACCTGATCTGGTCTATACATCCATACACACATCGGAAACCAGACTGGTTTTTCTAGTCTACTCTTTAAGAGCACTGGCTAAGCGTTTGGGTATGATTGAGGCCAATATTTTTGATTCTATATTAGTTAGACTGATTCCTCTGTGATCCTTACAAGAGGACTCCTGTTCTTTTATTTGGACAGGAACAATGAGAGATTGAAAACAGTCAGATGGGATTACGCTCAGTTCCCAAAAACTAGGTCACGATCCTTAAAAATCTCAGGGATAAGCATGTCAGGTCCTGCTGATCTACCTCGCTTTAGATTTTCTATATCTTTCTGAACTTCATCAAGATTCGGAGGACTTACATCGATCTGCCATTCAGGTTGACTGGAGATGGTGGGCAGCCGAAGTGTGGCTGAGGGATAGTTGAACCGATCCCTTAAGTGTTCTGCCCATCGATCTGATCTGCTGGGTTGAGAATGAAGGATACAGTCATCCTTTTCTGTGATAGTTTCGCTAATACCGGTTTCCTTGATAAGTTAAAAAACAACCCTCACGTTGATTGACTGTTTTACTTCATATCTTAATCATCCCTCTTTTCATTGAAAAGCTAAGGACTTATAGGCTAGCTACAAATCGATCTAACTGGAATCCCTTAGTGTCGGCTAAGAAACTGTTCTCGCTTTAGTTCATATAATTGGATGATAAAATTTAAGAAGAAATTTGCAGCCAACCTGCTGGGCTGAAACTGCAAAGGGGTCTGACCAGACATCACAGCTAGGTGGGTATTACACTATGCATGTAAAAGACTGAATGTCACAGCTAATCAGGGTCTGATAACGTTTTGGTTGAAAATACCATTATAGTTAAAGATAACAAAGCTAATGTGAACGCAAGTCAGAATGAAGGATTAGTAAGGTATGTCAGTAGATTATCAGAATTTGGAGGAACCTGTGAATAATGCTGGCTGTTTATTGCAAGGGATGTGTAATATGACGCATCCAACGTTGATCTTGTGTGATGCATGACTGAACGCCTTCAGCTGGAGTGTATAGAATAGAACCAAAAATGCTAGCATCACTGTTGAAGACTTATAATAATTTTTATTTGTCACTACGAGTCCTAGGAGTCATGATGTACTGTCTGCATACCTACTCGAGAAGTAAACTTTGGAATTCTCTGAGATAATTCGAACGACTTCCCAAGAACCCCTTTAGAGGAAACTTATATATTCCTAGTAACCATGAAAATACCACGTTATGATTTACCAATATTTCTGTTTCGCTCGTTCAATATACCTGAGTGCATAGGTCATCCACTTTCATTATGTACGGAAGCTCAAACATGAGTGATGTGCAATAGTACCAACCTAAAAGAATCGTGAGGCAAAAATAGTTTCCAACATACTTATCACTTAATTCTGACTTAGCATACTAAATTTTAAATCCAAATATCAGGGAAGAGCTTTGTTTACATAAGGCAATTCTTGCTGTATTGTATCCTTGCGTGTTTTCGACTTACAGAATAAGATACTGGGATCCTGAATAGTAGAATGGATACCAACCACTTGAGAGTAGGAATAATCGTGACGAAATAAAGTGACCATTTTTGCTGACAGATAGCAAGCGTTGCAGCCAGTTCGATTTCCGAAATCTACAAAAACTCAACTGACTTGAAAATGTACGAGCAGGTTGTATCTATACTGCATGTAAAATGTTGTTTTCACAAATTTATTTGCAGACCTTTAATTCTAAGGATCTCGAAATGTGGATTGAAAGGAAGCTACTTTCCATTTGGTCCAATAAGGTAAGTATACGCAACAGTGATGATATATGTACCCTAGTAAGACTAAAGATCTGTTAGTAAAAAGAAACTTACAAATGCATTCTGTTATACATGGAGGACAGTTACAGAATTAATGCCAGATCGATCAAAATATGAATGCGAATATAACAGCTCTGAAGTACTGTTAATTTGGTTCTAGGCGTTGCATCTGAATAGTTCCAACTTCTCGCCACTGATATATTAAATTTTAGCATGATAGTGAACAAAGTGAGATTATCTAACAAAACTGGCAACTAAGACATCGACATGGTTGATATGCGATCATTCAAAAGTGTCAGACAGAAAGACTGAGAAAGTGAATCACTTTGCCCGACAAACACAAACCGAAGTAACCAAACATATTACAGAAACCAGTCGTTTATCATTTCTGAACTCTCGACCTCGATGACACTTGAAGATAAACTCATCGTTGTTTGGAAGATCAGTACGCTCAAAATTTAATTATACTTAGAGGATGACTTCAGTTCTATCATAAGCTCTGCTAATTACATCTCATATTCTACTTCAGAATCTTACACAGAACACATTCTGTTGTATTCATGCCTTTTGGATTGAGGATCAAGTAATTAATTATTACACTTAACTCTCAACAAATTCCATATTCTTGAGACTAACATTTCCCATCGAATATCTTGGGCTTATTCAAACAAATCCTATTAACAAAAAATATTCTACATTCCTGAGACTAACATTTCTCATCATACAGAAGGAAACATAAGACACCAAAGAAGCTCGCTAAAAACTGTCGCAAACCTGAAAGACTGGTGAGAAGCAAGGAAGGAAAAGTGATCAGCAACAATGAAGAACAGCGAAACAGGTGGGTAGAGCACTTTAAGGAACCCTTGAATCGACTAGCCTCAATGAACACACCCAAAATCGAAACAGCACCTACCGAACTCCCAATCAATGTTGGCCCACCAACAATTGAAGATATCAGTATGGCCATCAGGAATATTAAGAGCGGCAAAACAGCAGGATCTGACATTCCAGCAGAAGCAGTGAAAGCAGACAGAGCGGGATCTGCGAGGATGCTCTACATCCTCTCCAAGAAGATTTGGGATGAGGAACAAGTACCATCAGATTGAAAAGAAGGATACCTCATCAAAATACCAAAGAAAGGCGGTCTCAACAACTGTGAGAACTACAGAGGCACCAATCTTCTCTCAATACCAAGCAAAGTCTTCAACAGGGTGTTGTTAAAAAGAATGAAGGGCTCCGTCGACGCCCAACTTCGAGATCAGCAGGATGGATTTCGTAAGGATCGATCGTGTACCGACCAAATCGCAACATCACGGATCACTGTGGAACAATCAATTGAATGGAAATCACCACTCTACATCAACTTCATTGACTGCGAGGAAGCGTTCGATAGCGTCGACAGGAAAACACTATTGAGGCTTCTTCAACAACACGGCGTTCCTGAGAAGATAGTCAACATCATACGGAACTCTTATGATGGGTTGTGATGAACTGCACAGAGAACAGCTCATAGACTCATTCTAAGTAAAGACCCGTGCTATGCAAGGTTGCTTATACTCACTCTTTCTCCTGGTGATCGACTGGATTATGCAGACGTCGACATCTGGAGGGAAGCACGGGATACAGTAGACAACTAGGATGCAGCTGGACGATCTGGACTTCTCAGATGATCGCACACGCAACAACAAATGCAAAATTGATAGGCATTTCAGATCTGATGCAAACCAAGGGTAGCGTTTCTAAAATTGAACAACCTCTGGATCTCAAAACAACAATCAAACAATACCGAGATCTTTAGGTTGTGGAGCTTTCGAAACCGAAAGATCCGACCCAGAGAACGAAACACCACAACAATCATCTACCTGAGCTACAAATTTTCTCCACCATCTCAACAATACCAAGGCCACAATTTTCAATACAAATGTTAAGACAGTTCTACTGCATGGGGTGGAAACTTGGAGAACTATGAAAGCCATCATCCACAACATACAAGTATTCAGAAACAGTTGTCTACTCAAAATACTTCGGATCCGTTGGCCAGACACTATCATAAACAGCCTACTGTCGGAGAAAACAAACCAGATCCCAGAGGAATAAACGCTGGAAGTGCATAGGACAAATTCCGGAAAACACGTAACTGCGTCACAAGACAAGTTTTGACTTGGAATCCTCAAGGCCAACGGAAAAGAGGAAGACCAGGGAACACATTACGCCGAGAAATGGAGACAGACATGAGAAGAACGAACAACTGGACAGAATTAGAAAGGCCCAGTACGGAGAATTTTGAAGAATGCTAGTTAGCGGCCTATGCGCCATTGGGGGTAACAGGCGTAAGTCTTAGGTTTAATTAGACAACTGCCGTCGATAAAAAATATCCTGAAAACATCAATAAGTTTGATCTTACTGGGGTTTAATTCTCAATGTAACTTGTTTCGATAACCAAAATATCTGCGAATACTTACAATAAACACTACTTTGTCTAGCGCATTTGATTCTTAAAGCGCAAAGGTATGAGTGGGAAACATTCTTCACAATAAATTCTTTTCAGCTTCTACAATCATATATCTAAACTAATAATCCCAAAAGTGGATAGATTTAGGACAAAATACATTGTCTAAAGTTATAACATGTGGATTTAAGATTGTTTTCAATGTGAAATAAAAGCATTAATGGTTGTATGACTAATATAAAGTATAAACTTGAGTAAGTTCAGACGTTAAATGAAATAGTAAGATTGATAATCAAAATAAATTTGGTTGACATGAGGCGAGAGAAATATTGACGTTATTATAAATCAGAAATTTACATTTTCATTGTTATGTCTTACCCTATGTTAACTATATTTATTTTGGTTGACGATCTCACAATTCTATTTAACGTCTAACATATTCAAGTTTACATTTCTTACTAGTCATCCAAATATTCATGATTTTAATTTGGTACAACTGTTATTGAAAGGTGTACCAAAGAAGTACAATAACCTTATACAGGCTCTCTACTCGGACACTACTTGTTGAGTCAGAACTTATGGCTTAGTACCATCGGAATTGATTACCTCGAGTGGTGTTTGTCAGGGTTGTCCACTCTCTTCATTCCTACTTAACTTTGTCATTGATTTTTTTCAGAGACGATGCTTTCATTGTCTGACTTTCCAGAAGCTGACCTTCAACCAGAAGACACACCTGTTGACCTGGAATATGCCGATAACATAGTTCTGTTTGTCGAAGACGCTCACAAAATACAGAGTTTTATGACCAACTTAAGCAACCATGCGAACATAATTAGGATGCGGTTCTTCCCCTTGAAATGCAAAATGTTGCTTCAAGATTGGCTTGCGTCGACCCCGGAACTAGTGATAGAGTGTGGAAGTAGTTGAGTGTCTTACTTATCCTGGAAGTCTGATCAGTCCTGATTGCCTGGTGTGGGATGGATACAGAAGGCTCCATTGGCTTTTACCAACCTGCGTCACTTGTGGCGTAGGTGAGGTATCCGTTTGCTAACCACAGGACGAGTGTACTACGCAATGGTTCACTCTGTCCTACTTCGTGTGTGAAACATAGCCACTAAGGATAGAATTTATTAGTAGGTTACTGGTTTTCGATCATAGGTGTCTTAGAAACATTGTTTGTTTATCCTGGGACCATCAAATAAGCAATGCTGCCTCGAGGGGCAATGTTTTGTGATGTAGAGGTAGACTGGACGAAAGTCAGGGGCGGTAGTACCGAAACATAGCACAAATCGATGGAGCCATTGGCAGCTGGACTGAGCCATGTTAGTAGATGTGGACTACCCGGTTTGAGTCAGTGATACAATCATAACCGGTGGTTAGACACTTTGAATAACATAGCTGAAAATCGCTTGCAATGGCGCTCGTGCATCCATTCTCTGCGTTCTCTCAAATTCGGATCCCTTAAATTCCTCATGAACTTTTTCCTCCTATTAAATTTATTTCACTGGGATATACTTCTCGAATCACATTTTCGACCCTAAATCTTTTCGATTACCACTATTACTGCTACAACCCCTACCACTATGGGATTTGAATTGGGAATTCCATTTCTCCAAGTTATTAGGGTATGGTAATTTGAACTGAGCTACATACAGACCAAGTTCTACGTTGTAACTGACTGGCTAGATTATTTTATTTTACATTATTAACTTAAATTCACATGCTATGATGTTAAAGGATGTATTTTATCCTAAATCTGTCTACTTTTTGGATTATTAATTTAGATATATGATTGTAGAACGTCGAAAGAATTTCCTACAAAGCATATTTTTCGTTCATATACATATTTTGATACCTTTGGAATTTCTCAGCGATTACAGTATCTGATACTTTTAAATATGCTATTTCTTTACACAAAACATACTTATGGTGAAATACAAGAAACGAGACATCGTAAATAAATACATGTAAGAGTCATAAGTTACGAATCATTTTAGTTGACCAACTTCCGAATTTCAACCACTTTATAGAAAATTGATTGGCTTAAAACGTGGAGTGTAGTATTTATAGTTAATTTTCGAAAAATAACATGATCATAACCTTGTAATCACTTTTATCTTTTAGTCAGTAATACAAAAATACGGGAAGAAGAAAAAGTCTTCGGGAAACATTCATCTTGATCTTGAACAGAAACGAACAGCATTTGAAAATATAAATGATTTTGATAAACTATTTTATTCAGTATATGAAAATGAAAGTACCGAAGAATAAGTTTTATAAAAAGAAATATATACACAAAATTTATAATGTTATAATGCAGATCCATTAATTGGTTGTAAGTAATAATCCTAAAACAAAAATAAAAAAAAATACAATAATTTATTAGGACTTTATTTTAATAAACTTTGCAAAGTTGATAAATAATCAAAATGACATCTTAATGAAAATGTGCCAAGATAGCTAGCTCCCTAAGGACGTATATTCTGGTTATACAGACTGCAAAAAAATATAAATTATAATCTGAAACAAAAATCTCACTCATAAATTTATACATTCATAGTAGAGCTTTTAGCCAATGACAAACTACAGGGAAAATATTAACACTATTGTTTATTGAATTCCCGAAAAGATGATTCTAAGAAAAGAATACTAAAAGTACAATAAAAGTAAACCAGATCTACCTTTATCTACTTTAGCTTCTCAAAGTCCTTATGCTTGATTTTTTTTGTAAACATGCATTGAGGTTGACATAAACTACTTTTAGAAATGTCTCAAAGATGGTAGTCTTCCTCTTATATGACTACACACCTCATTGTCATCCGAAATTACTCCGACGAAATTGGACTCTTGGTTGATTTTTGAAGAGTAAACGCCGAAATGCAAAGCTTAAGGAATTTCGACGACATTTAAAATTTCTCACAGCTGCAAACAATTAAATCGAGTTATTATAATATATTTATAAGAGCTTAAGTTAATGCAATATGAGCAGCAGGAGAAGCGTTGCACTGAATAAGGTAATGGATATGTACGGAACAGACCACAATAAGAAAAACGTTGCATGAAGTATTAAACGACACCATTTCCATTTTGATTCGTAAATATATCAAATATAACAGAAAACTATAAGAGCCAATGAGCTCAACACTGAGAAATATCTAGAAATCACACAGTTCGTCTGATTTCTAACCTAATGAAACTTCATGCAGCTATGCTTTGTCATAAATAAAGTGGTAATTCACATCTAGTGTACTTAATAGTCTCCTCATAAATACTACTATGTACCTAATTTATTTATCCGAAGTGTTACATGCACAAGTGAACTTAAGTAAAGTTTGTGTACTGATGTGAAATACACTTATAGCAGATAAACTGATGTAGATAAAAGCGTACAGGAATAATGTATAATATATAGAGCCAACCAAGAGTGACCGAACGAGGTCATTTGATGACCATCAGAAGTGTTTTACAGGGTCAAGAAACACGCTCATTTTCTAAGGGAGAAGGGTATGTATATAAATGAGTATTTATGTATGTGATTCGGTAGCCAAACAGACTTTCCCTACTCTTGCTTTCTCGCTTAATTAGCCAGTCTGCGTTAGGGTGTACCACGTTCAGATCTGGGACGCCACACATTATAATAATACAACAAAAAAAGGAATAAGATTCATGAGTACAGACGAGAACTCTGTGTATAACATATCGTTTCTTCTAGTCCATCAACTTATAGAAATATAACTAAACGAGTGACTCACGATCCATATAGAGTCCTACAAGTTCATTTCCTTATACTTCAGTCAGTTACTGCAGAGCACAGATACTTTAGAAAGAAAAAGATAGAAGTGATGAGGAATTCAGATTAAAATTTGAGAGAACATAAAGATTGGATACACTCGCGCCATTGCAAACGATTTTGAGTCATGTCGTTCAAAGTCTCTAACCATCGGTGACTTTTGTCTCACGGATCCCAACCAGGTAGCCTACATCTATCAACATGAGTCAGTCCATTTATCAATGACTTCATGGATTTCTGCCACATTTTGGTTTTACCGCCCCTAGCCATCTTTCAATCTTCTCCTAAATAACGAAGTATAGCTCGTCGAGGCAGTCGTTGGTTAGACATACGTAAAACATGTCCCAATCACCTCAACTGATGAAGTTTCAAAACTTCATCTATTGATCTGCCATTCCTACCTAGTACTCGTTTCCTAACTACAGCATTGCTTGAGTAGCTGCTTTTAGTCTCATCGTTCTCCAATCGACCTGCCTGGCATGGTAGAACATACAGGAACATATGTTCCAGCCAATATAGCTCGGTTGGGTCATCACGATAGGCAAGCCCGACCACCACGACAAGGTAGCAGCTACGGTCGGGTTTCTTTATACTTACAAGTTACTGCTTACATCCCAGATTCCATTAGATATTAATAGTGATCAAAGACTAGTCCAAAGAAATTCCTGTAAGCTGACAGAAAGTTAGGTTTTCCGAATGACATTTACCACGGTAATACAAATACTTTAAATACACTTATATTGATTGGTAGTCTTTTGATAAATACAGTTTTTGTTGAATACAAACATGGTCTAATTCTGTGTAATATTTTCACACGTTAAATTCATTTTATTGATAAAAATCCTACTTCACTCCACATATTTAACTGTCCATGATGTACATTTTGAAATATGCTAATCTTGTGGTGATAGTATGTACTCATTATAACTTATACGATAAAGCGAGCTGTTTTAGCATGAAAAGAAAACAAACCTCTCTACGCCTAGCTTCCATGAGTTTACGATTATTCTCTTCAAGTATCTTATCCAATTCCGCTTGTTTACGTTTTTCCTCTTCCTGGAATGAGACAAAACATTAAAGAACAGTTTCACGTTTAAAAAGTGACAAAATAGCCTATAGAGCATAAGAGCGAAACAAAAATATTACCATTTGGTTGATAGCTTTGAAATATTTGGAAAAACTCGGTGCGCCCGTAACAAACAGCCTAAAGTAAATCATGAGTTTATTCAAAATCTAGAATAACTATGAACAATAAGCCGCAGAATAATATATTAAACGATAGGGAACCTTTTGTCTATACACAATGTCAACAGGTAAGTTTGACTCGTTTGAATCACTAGCTTGTAATGAGTCAATCAGCAATAAACAATGTACCACTGGAAACAATTGTGTATCAATGTATGTTGTCACATTTTACATTAGCAGAGTGAGAAACGAATACAAGATGAGAACCAAAAAGCATTAATGAAAATGATACTCGTAACAACATATGAGACCAAATGGGACTGAATCGATAACCAGCTGCCTGTACACTACTAGCACAGCCGAGTTATGTAAATTGCATTTCGGAAATATGTATCTTAGAAGGAAATAAAATATACTAAATCCAAACAAATCAAAATCTTGTTATAGATAGGTCGAGTTGCAAATCTATCAACAAAGCACCAGTTCTTTGTCATATCTCAAGAAGGAAACACACTAGTTATTGAAGACTTAAAAGAAAAATCTATCTTTCTTAAGTTCATTAGCCGAGTTATCATTGTCTACACAAAATTATTAATGACAACAGAAAACTGAAAAGTTTTAGCTTTAAAAATTGAGCTAATATGCATCAAATAAAACACTTGAACTGCTAAGCAATACATAAACTATGAACGATACTTAAAAGTAACAACTTAACATAAGTACTATATAAATATTTGTACACTGATGTTATCTAACTCCAAAGTAATATAAAATGTGTATAATTTTACCTCTATACGTCTCTGTTCTTCCAGCTTGCTTTGGTATTCACGTTCGATTTCATCTAGTTTATTTTTAACTCGTCGGTCGATTTCCGCTTGGTATCTTCTCTCTAACTCAGCCTGAAGATCTTCAGCTCTATCTACTAAAGCAGCCTCAAACGCCTCCGTAACCCGAGCTTCCAACTGTCTAGCTGCTTCTGCCTCACGTTCACGTTCCTCCTGCAACCGCCGCTCTCTAAAATAGGGAGATATTAGGATCGTAAGCGTTTCATAAAAAAGTAATCAGCAATAAACTGGTCTATTACTGTACAACGTCGACAAATCAACATTTTATAGACTAACATAAATACAACACAGAACCAAAAAACATGAACATATATTCAATAAGAAAGATATTAGTAGGTCTTAAAAATTGTTTGGTTGGTTTTATCAAAGCATCTTCAGTCAGTTTCCAACCGCTTCATAAAACCGAATGTACAGTTAAGGAACATCATCTTAAAAGAACAATGCTTTGAGATGCATTCAAAAGTAAATCGTAGTCACATAGTGTTATTTAGGTTTGACAGTTATACTGAATATATATTGCGAAATTGGACCTTTATCCTTTAGAGAATGAAAGACAATCATACTCTAACAACATCCTAGGAGATCCTTAGATTTAGAAGCCTAGTCTTAACAACAACCCTGATGAAATCTACAGACTTGAAGTTGAATATGTATAACTAATGTAAATTTACGTTTATTGGTGTCGATGGACAGAAATCACTTAGCTTTGTAGGCGTTTAACAGCCAGTCAGTTGCAACGTAGAATTTGGTGTGTACGGATATCAGTTCAAGTTGTAACACCCTTTTAGCACAGAAACATTAGATCGTCAGGTCAAATCCAAGAGTAGTAGAAGTGTTAGTGGCAGTGGGAAAGATTATGGGTTGAAGAAAATATAAATAGCTGAAATAAATTTAAGAAAAAAGAGGTTATGCGGAATTCAAAAGCTGTTCGAGGTAGTTGATGTCTTGGCATATATAACATACGTACCAATTACCTCTGCTGAAGGAGATTCACTACTTCATCAACTGATTAGCTATCTTTCCATCCACCGCAGCCATATAACGACTCAATTCTCACATATTTTCTCTCAACTACTGTTACGTTTTCATACACTCAGGCTTTTACTCGAAGGCAACGGAAGTTTAATTCGGTCAGAAATATGTTAGCTGATTCAGTGAAATCTCTCATTTGATTTGATAACATATGCAACTTATGCCTTTACCAGAGACTGGTCTTCTTTACAGTTTAAGAACGTTTAATAAATCTCATTTGTTCGACAGAACTGATAAACTTTCACCAGAAAAGATAAGATAAATAACCAGAGCAGAGTAGTTACTTTTCTCGTTGCTCTAGAGCCCGCTTCTCAGCTTCTTCTTTCCTTCGGGCCTCTTCTATTTTCCTATCTATTTCCTTCATTTTTGATTTTCGATTTCGCCTCTCTGCTTCACTGTCGTAGCTTGATACCGTCGAACTTCTTTTCCTAAGCGTTTTAAAGAAAGTATATCGACGGTTTACCTCCGTCGTCTATCATGACGATGACGGTCTCGGTATGACCTTTCGTTACCTCTCAGACGTATCCTATCACGTTCTTTGTCACGATATCTATCACGCTCTTTGATTCTGTCCCGCGAACGACTCCTATACCGCCTGGGTTTTGTTTTGTGGCCACTGGACAGTGATCTGCTACGAGAACGACCCATTAATGTAGCGAACGAATGATAAAAGCCGCCCTTCCAACGCGTAAAATAATTACATCTTTTTCACGAACTAGTGTAGACTAGTTGATTTCTTTGTGTTGGCTTCTAGTTCTTTTGGTGCGGTTCCGGGCATTCGGTAATGTCCAATGAATAGCAGTCTAGCCACTCAAGTGCACTAATTCTAATCTGTTGACAGTTATATATGAATTTGTATGTCCCTTGGTTTGAGTGAACTGGTTTGTCTCAGAGTATTAGGGTTTCTGAATAACATCAGCCATCACATCACCAAGTCAAAGATCTGTTGGCTACAGTGTGTGAGAAGATAGGAGAAAAATTCTAGTGATAAACGAAAGAGGGAAATTTCATAAATAGGCCAGTTATTAAATAAGTTATTTAATTGTTAGTAAAGATTGTGTGTTGAGAGAGTAGTGTAAATAAAGAATAGGAAACACAGATAATCAGTAAGATAAAATGAGCTAGTGATCTGAGGAAATGACTAAGATAACAACAAGCGTTTCAAGTCATGAACCAATCACAGCTGGTCCATGTGGGAGATGATAACCTGTGTGTGAATACGTGTTTGTCAGGTCTATTCTTGAAGTTACTTATTGGGAGGGCTGTGGTCACGTCGGCTGGGGGAGTATTCGAAGTTGTTACAAGTCGTAATAAGAAAAGGTGAGCATGCATCTGGGTGTTCGCCCTTGGAAGTGCGATTTTCTGAGGGCTATGTAGTGGGGCGTGGTGGTGATATTTTTGCAAGATGCTCATGTTGAAATTATTCGGGGTACTCAACCTGTTGTATGCTATTGGTAGATCACCTCCTATAATTCAGAGGGAATAATTCCAGATTTGGGAGTCTGTCTTCCTAAGTTTTGTTCTGCACGCTGTCACCCATTTACTTGATCGCCTCTTCACTTGATCCGAGAGATATTTGTCTCTTTCAGGGAGGTGGAGCATGACATTGTGAACTTCAACGTGTGGCTGTATGTATTTTTTAGAGAGAGTTAAGAACGATTCTTTGGTGATTTCAACTTGGCTGGATCCCCTGTGTAGTTTGAAGTGGCATCTAGGCTCTCTGTCGTGATTAAACTTACTTCTTAGGGTTTTTGTAATGTAATTGTAAATAACTATACATATTAACTGCTCAGCGGTAAATAAATATCCAAAATATGTGGTATTTTAAGTCTTCGACGGCAAGATATCCGTTTGCTGACGAAAGAACGAGTCAACTGCGTAGCCGTTCGCTTCGTTCTACTATATGGATTCGAAACATGGCCAGTAAGAACAGAGGACATCCGTAGCTTATTAGTATTCGATTTTAGATGTCTTCGAAGCATTGCTCGTGCATCCTGGGACAACTTAGTAAGCAGTGCTACAGTTGGGAAACGAGTACTATGTAGGGATGGCAGATCAATAGATGAAGTTTTGAAACTTCATCAGTTGAGGGGATTGGGACATTTGTTACTTATGCCTAACCACCAACTGCCTCAACGAGCTATACTTCATTATGTAGGAGAAGATTGGAAGAAATCCATGAAGTGACTGACAAATGGACTGACTCATGTTGGTAGATGTGGGCTGCCTGGTTCGGGTCCGCGAGATGAAAGTCACCAA
Organism: Schistosoma turkestanicum; assembly: GCA_944470395.2. NCBI lineage: Eukaryota > Metazoa > Platyhelminthes > Trematoda > Strigeidida > Schistosomatidae > Schistosoma > Schistosoma turkestanicum. The sequence continues at coordinate 64,380,263 of OX103979.1, forward strand.
CAATTAGAGACTTTGAATGACATGGCTCAAAATTGTTTGCGATGGTGTAAGTTGCATTCATTATCTGTGTCCTACCAAATCCACTTTCGGAGTTCATTATCACCTTTATCTTTTTCTTAAGTTCATTTCAATAGATTCTATTTCTTGAATAATATCGTCGAAATGTAAGATTTCTACATCTACTGCTATGGCACTTGAAGTAACAATGGCGTCTCAGAGCGAATGTGGTATGGCAAAATGAACAGATGTACATATGTACGAAGTTCTACGTTATTTTTGTTGACTGACTGACTGACAATTTCAAGTGGATGGATCAGCGCTAGAAACAAACTTAAGGTATCAACACAGGTCTATCAAACTACCATTCTTACTAATGAAGACAGTCACCGACGTCGTTAGTTTTACAGGACACTGAGGGGCTGATTGAGTTCGGTTATGCACACTTCGTAATTAAGTAGCCAACCTCTTGGCATGTTGATCACCTACTAAATATATGTTTGGCATGAGGTTTTAGAAAGAGGAGTTTATCGTTTGAAAACCGTCAAATTCGAACTCATCCTTAACAGTTTTGGAGATTTTCAGGATAAATTGTTGGCTCATGAGTTTATTTTTTGTAAAAAGTGGTTCCCCGAACTTCTGACCAGTTAACTTCGTCAAACGTTTTAAAAGTTCTCGCTTCTTTGATTTATAGAGGGTTGAAGCCTATGACCAAGTTAAATTCGTTCACTGGCAGAAATCAGTAGGCCAGTTGTTGTTGGAGTTAAGATATATTCGTTGGCGATTTCGTGGTATCTACCAAGACTGAGACAAAGTATACAGACGAGACTATAGAAGGGCGTGAGCAAGCTGAAGGTCACGGAAAGAGGGAAATGAGTGTTTTTGGTACAATTAATTAAAGGGGTACGGTAAAACAGTCTCTGGTACAATTGGTTATAATGATAAATGTTTCCATTACAACGATCGCGTTCTCTTCATAAAAGTATTCCACCACAGAAGTCCCTCTCTAGAAAGGAGTTA
>OX103979.1:64381748-64431063 GCA_944470395.2 Schistosoma turkestanicum
ACACTTTCGATAAATCGCGGTTTCGTTCCGGTAATTGATCGTCAAGTGTGCGACTGTATGGCGGAAGGGGTGACTAACAGAAAGCGACCTAAGATGCTGGAGTTGTCAGCGAAGGCCTTTTATGAAGAAGGGTACTGGGGGTGACGTGCCATATTTGTTGCTTGAGTTAGTGAACCACACCAGCGTGGTTCGTATCCAGAATCAGAAGATTGCGTCCGCAGGTGTTTGGACCAGAAAACTCTGCAGACATAGGACGGAAGCAGATTGAGCGAAGGAACCAGAAACAACCATCACGACAAAGTTCGAAACCATACGGATGCCAGACATATTAGGAATCAAAATCATCGGCTGAGTGCATTGACAAGAGCATGGTTGACCGGTCCAGCTTTCGCCAAGATAAACTGAAGTTGGCGGTACCAACAGGGCGATGGTCGTATACATGGGCTCAAGATAAAAGAAAATCGAAAAAGGAGAAAGGCGTAGTCTGTATGTGGAATGGGGATAAAGTCCTATAGAGTATCCTCTGTTGATTGGAGGATTAGTAGCGAAAGCGCTCAGCAAGGCGTACACAGTGACCGGAACGTGATACGGCAGTCTTGTGCTAACCTCGTGGACTGCAATCTCATCCGAAGTCAAGGGCGGGATAGTCTGCTGATGTGGCGCGGGAACGAAGTCTCATCCGTAGATGGTGCAGATGACGCGTGCTAATGACTGGGATGTGAGAATGAGGTCTCTGAAGTATCTAGCGTGGGGTCCAAAGTAGATGTGGGGGCTCCGTTAGTAGGTTTGATAGGTCTAGCATCGGGTCTCAAATTATCAGGTAGGGCACTGTCTAGCTAGCTTGAGACAATCAATACTGAAGATATCGACGCGGCCATGTCGATCAACCCTGTAGGTCTTTTCATGACGTACCGAAACTACTCGTATGCAAACATGTGAGCAGGTAGATAACTCTCGGGGGAGAGCGGCCTGTCGATGTTGCAGTGCTCGCATAAATTCAGACAATCGTTGGACGTAGTCTGATTTGTCAAAGTTATTACTGCTCCGTGGTAAGAAAAATTCCCCAGGCAGACTCAATGTCGTGCCGTGTACCACTTCAACGGGAACATTGAATATCATCCTTTAATCTCATTCTGATACCTAAGAGGACGAGCAGTAAGTTTTCATACCAATTGTTATTTTTGTGTGCTGGAAGAGCGTTTTTAAGTTGGCGATGAAACCATTCAGCTAAACCGTTCGAAGCTGGGTGGTAGGCGGTACTGCGTATGCGCTCCGTATCAAGCGGCTGGGTTAGCAAGGAGAATAATTCGAACTCGAAATGTTTTCCTCGGTCAGTTGTGAGAGTCGGGGGACAACCTGACCGAGCAAGCCGTCGTTCTACGAAGCGGTGAGCAACTGTTTCCGCTGTAATAGAAGTGATGGGAATAGCTTCGGACCGTATTGTGAAGCGATCGATGCACGTGAGTATGTGATCATACCCATGCGTTGGTGGCAATGGTCCTACAATGTTAATATGAATAGAATCGAAACGAGCATCAGGCGTAGAAAATGTGCCGATGGGGGCGGCTGCGTGTCTGTGAACTTTTGATCGTTGTAAGTAATGCTTTACACACATACGGACATCTTTACTCATGGACGGCCAGACGTATCATGCATCAGTGAGGCTTAATGTGTCTGCGATACCTGGATTGGACAATCCATGAAGGACATTATTGAAGAGAAGACGGTAAGCGGAGGGTGCGATGGGTTGAGGAAGACCAGTAGCAGCATCACGCAGGTTGGTACCTGAGCTGATAGCTAGGAGTACTTCCTGACACTTAAAGGATGTAAAATATTGTTCTTCTGTACAGGAGGGACCACGTGCTTGGACAGAGAGACCAAGCACCAGTAAAGTAAATCACTGGGAAATTTACATGTTAGTGCATATTTTTTGTGATTAACTTTGTTCATCCTATAAGGCTTTCTTTACTCCCGATGAAATTTCCGGGCATTTACTACTGTGTTATTTATTATGGATCTTAAAAAATTGTCGGTGAAGCTGGCCAAAGTATTTGAGTGTTGTCTTCAACTTCTGTTGAAGACAGCATGATATAACAGTCACAAAAGTTTGTTCCCAGTAGTGACTGCTATTCAGTTAGCGACTACATGAAAATAATGCTACATATCAGCTTATCACTGGTTTTGTACAGAGTTTTATAAAGTTCTGAGTATTCTCAATACAATGAAAAACTTCCTACATATCTACCCATTTCTTCCTGCAGACCACAGCGGCTTTCGGCAAACCGTTGACTGAGGATAGAAATGCTATTGGTGTGTAGTGGCAAATTCATACCCAAAATGAATAGTTCTATAATCCTTCGATTTTGATGCCAACCACAAGAGTTTCACTTTACACATACTGGTTGAAGGCAGTCGGTCACCTAACCACACATGATCACCACTGAGTAGCCGGTGCAGCTCATCTCGCATCAACTAGCAAGCTGAACTAACTCTTCAGACCGAAAATACCCGAAGCCAAGTTATAAATGGATTTTCTACCGTAGCAGTTCAAATGGTTTCCAATAAGTGCAATTCGAACGCGTATCTCCCAGTCCAATGTCCAAAAAACACAACAATTCTAGGAGAAAACGGTCTATATTATATTAAAAGATGGAATTACAAAGCAATACCTGAAGTTGATGCACTTTCCAAGTCACAATTACTCCGAGGAGTATCCAAGGTAAAGGTAATAAGTCCAACCGCCACAGTATCAATCCAAATATGGCTGTGGCCATATTAAAGATCAAATTTAAACAACATATATACAGTTCAGAAGCAAACATAAAAACTTCAATATAAGTACAAAATATAGAAATAATAACAATATACAATGATAAAATCTCAAATTGGAATCAAATAAAATACCAAAAATGTCAACAGAAAGAGTCCGTCATGTCATAACAAAAATATGTAAACATGGAGGGATTTTCCAAAACACAAAACATTCAAAAAGGATTCTACAAAATAAAACCACAAGCGAGAAATTAGGTGGACCAAAAGTATATGTGAACGTTGGTTGAGATGTTGAACAGTTTTGCGGGCAAAAGCGTTGTTCACGCCTGAATATCTGTCACATTCTTTAGTGTTACTGTCGAATAATTAGAGGGCAAAAACCATGATTCAAAGTATAGTTGAGTTTAGTTGCACAAGGTCTCAGAATGTTCCGAGTAAGGAATCGTAACACCCGGAATATTACCTTCTTCAAAGTTTTGTGGGAGATTGTTTTAAACCCCATAGTGTGAATAAAACATAGCCTATAAACAAGACTAACTAAACAGCATAAATGAATCTGTTATGCTAATGGTTGGGGAAAATAAAATAAAAGGTTTCTCTAGTCAAGGGTAAGTGATCAACCTCGAACCATCCGAAAACAGTGAGCAGGGTTTTTAAAATATTTAAATTCTTGTCTATTTGATTATTTTGGGTTTCAAGCAACAAACAGTCAGCTGAGCAAAATAAATGATTACGAAATGCATTCGGTTAGATCTGCTATCATTATAAGCTATCGGTCTTTGTTCAATAAGTAATCTATCTGAGGCGTTTCAGAAGCTAGTGAAAGTATAAAATGCAACCAGATAAACAAATAATAGTGACATTTTGAAACGATTTGTTCCGGAGTTATAGCAGGTCCCAAGCCTCGAGGAGGGTTGGGTATGGGGTAAGTGAACTTATCTCCTACAAATCAACTTGCTAAAAAACGCTAACCAGAAAATTAATTCAAATAGTTTTAGCTCTTCCTTGTAGGCTGGTAGGTCTCCATTTACGGAAATCATGACGCTTCATGATGGAAGCTGTTTTTCTTTGGAAGTCACGAGCCCGATTCCCATTCTGACAAACGGTGCAACTATTAATATAGGTAAACCTAATGTTCGCACGTCGCTAACAATGAAGGTAATAAAGATCAATTCTACGAGAGGTTTCAGTCGATCGATGAGAAATACACTGCGAAGGACTTGACCACTTTGATGGGAGACCTAAATACCGAGGTTCGTAAACATAACATTGGATTTGAAGACATCATGGAACGACATGGACTGCGAGAAAGGAATGAAGAAGATGAGAGATCTGTAAACCCATGCGCCTTCAAAAAACTTGTCATAAGTTCCACAATATCTCCATATCGGTTTCACCGAAATACACTAAACAAAAGAAAATCGACCACCTCCGCATCAGTAAAAAGTTCAGAAAGACCATCGAGGAATTGAGAACCAAAGGAGGTGCTGATACAGCTACAGTTCATCATCTGCTGGTGGCCAGAATTAAAATAAGGCTAACGAAGCACTGGACACCGAAGAAAGAGCATTACAAAAGTCTAATCCAGATCTACATCAAGATATTGACAAACTCGACTATTTCACCATAACCCTTGTAGTGATTCAACTTTTATGAAGAGAAAGCAACTGGTTTAATAAAAATATTTATCATTACAACCGACTGTAACAGTGACCGTTTTCCTAAACCTCATCGTTTAATACTATTCAGTACGAGCAAACTTTCAGTTTGTGATGCCGCCATTTCGGCTCCACTTTTCTAACACGACTTTGGTACCTCAGTACCATGAAGTATATAAATATATACATCAAATTTGTTAATTGCCATATTAACTGAACGTTAAATACACAACTTTGATTCAGGGATGGAGAAATTTTGTTGCTCAAGTAGATGGTTATGGCCAAGTTTCGTTCTCTGAGCTGGATGTTATAGTTGTGTATATTTTGTCGTTCTTCTGAACAACATCATCCGTAGAAAAAATCGGGTAGACTTCTATCTGAAATTTGTGCTGGACAATGAAAACCTCACAACCGAAACATTCAGCTCAAAGAATGAAACATTATGTTCATTCGAACACGAAAAGCGGTACCGAAACATGAACTATTTCCAGGCAATAATGGTTAGTGACCTTCACTGGAGTGGTTTCGCCATCGTTCGAATGGCTAAGTTGTTTATTCTAGGAGCTATCCATTATCCTATCCATTTAATACGTGATATCGAGTTATCTTAGATAAAGTCATTAGTTTGCAAAATATATTTATGACTTAGAATTAAAAGCATGAACTATTAATGCATTTATTTTATACTATGAAAATATATCACCAATTCTATTAATCTGTCTAACATTATCTGGATTACTTCAAGAATCTTTAAATATAATTTAGAATCTAGAAAAGTATTTTTTCATAAAAAAATGAATCGAAATCTTTCTGTTATTTTTGAGTTCATTTACGTGCTTTTTTAATAAATGCACATCGATAACTTCCCATCTTTCAGCATGATTTTATCTTTTGTAAGAAAGTTGAAATTTTTCTTTCTTCTAACGGAAAACCTATCGTATCTCAAAGTAGAGTTTCTTCATTTCACTAATTTACTTAATGAGTATAATGATTTTAAATACTTCAAGTTCTCTGTGGTAAATATAAGATTTCTAGGAAACTGTTGTCGTCTCTTTCATGAATTCAATCAGTCAGTCAGATGCAACGTAGAACTTCGTACGTAAGTACATCAGTTCATGTCACCATACCACATCAGCACAGAGATGTAATTGTCAATTCAAATCCAATAGTAGAAGGGGTACAAAAGGTATTAGGAGTAATCGGAGAGGTTAGGATTAGAAGATATTATTCAAGAAGTATGATTTAATGAGAAAAGTTTAGAAAGTCAAAATTAGACATGTTGACGAATCCAGAAGGTTAGGGTTTCATAGAACACAATGAGTAGATACACCTGCGCCATTGCGAACGATTTTGAGCCATGTCATTCAATGTCTCTAACCATCGATTACTATCATCTCGTGGACCCCAACCAGGTAGTCGACACCTACCAACATGGCTCAGTCCACTTGTCAATGACTTCATGGATATGTGCCATGTTTTGGTTAGGCCGCCTCTAGCTTTCTTCCAACTTATTCCTACACCACATAACATAGCTCATCGAGGCAGTCGGTGGTTAGGCATACGCCACACATGTCCCAACCACGTCAACTGATGAAGTTTCATTACTTCATCTATTGATCTGCCATTCTAACCTAGCACCCGATTCCTTATAACAGCGTTGCTCACTCGGGTGTCCCACGACATACGAGCAATGCTTCGAAGACACCTATGATCGAAAACCAGTAACCGACGAATATCTTCTACTCTAACTGGCCATGTTTCACAGCCATAAAGTAAGACGGAGCGAACCACTGCACAGTACACTTGTCCTTTAGTCAGCAAACGGATATCTCGCCTTCGCCATAAGTGACGCAGGTTGGCAAAAGCCGATCGAGCCTTCTGTATCCGAGCTGAGATTTCGTCAGTCACCAGGCCATCGGCACTGATGAGACTCCCAAGATAAGTGAAGCGGTCTACACGTTCGACTACTTCACTCCCTATCACTAGTTCAGGTGCCGATGAAACCCAGTCTTGAAGCAACACTTTGCATTTCGAGGGGGAAACCGCATCCCGAACATGCTTGCATTGTTGCTTAGGATGGTCAGTTATACTTGACTGCTTTTAGAAAATATTTGATACGAAGCATTGATGATATAAATGATTGGAACGAATTAAAAAAATGACCACTCGATAACTCCCTCCCAATAGTGAGTGACGTATTTTTATAGAAGTATTGTAGTGCCTGCACATATATTCCAGTTCGCTTACATTTAATTTGGTCGAGCCCTTTCGATTAATTTATTTAACCAAGCCATTTGTATTGCAACAATTTATATGTAATTTATATGTAATCCTAGGAGTTGGCTCAACAGCCTTTTCCAATTCACGTCACTTCATTCGTTTTATTCACCGTTTCTCCGCTTCGCTTTGTGGTGTGTTACAAATAAACGTATTCAACACTTTGTGTTCACCTTCTGATTCATAAACCGTCAGACGCTAATTAGTAACGATTGTCTAGACGAGCTAATCGTTGAGCTTTAGAACACGCAGTAAAATGACACACTACAGTAGTATGAAGAGAATTCTTAAACCAAAGTTAACAGTTGATCGATGAGAAATACACAGCAAAGGACTTGACCATTTTGATGAGAGATCTAAATACCAAGATTTGTAAAGAGAACATCGGATATGAAGACAAACATCTTTTGCATATCATAATATATACTATGGAATAATCTTTGAAATATCCATTTTAAAAATTCTGCCATAATGAATTCCCAGTCTAATATATATTTTTCAAGAGTATATATAACTGGACGGTTAAACCCCTAAAAAAAACATAACTTTTTATTTTCAATAAATTAAGAATAACACTATTTAGGCGAATATGTAGAATTTATTGCATGACATGGTGTTTCTTCAACTATATATACAAACTACTTTCCTTGTTTTAAGAAACACACACACACACAAAACAAACACTTCATTGAATTTGAATGAAAATATCATTAACAACCAAATAGAAAATAACATTAATAATAATAATAATAATAATAATAATAATATTACATAACAAGAAGTTACAATACAATACCTATCACATTCAAATCGTTGTCACGGCGCTTTTTGTACATACGCTAAAAAAAGTATTAAGTAGTATACAACAAAAGCCAATAAATATTGTAAATATCAAATGACGAAAACGGAATTGTGGCTTGTTAGTAGTTGAAAAAAGACAATGAGAACGAAATTATTACTAACCCCTCTTAAAATAGATTTAAATTTATGAGAGAAGATTAGCAATACACAATGTTTACAAAAAAAAACAAACATTTATAATCATTTACGATAAATCTGCTGTTTTTTTTTTTAAGAAAATTCGTTGAAAATAAAATCAACATCTATTTTTTTTACATTTTATGAAGATTTTTATAATAAAAATTTAATTCATTTATAACAATGAGATTGATCAATTGAAAAAAACAACCAAATTTAGGTAATTTTTCTTAATGTACAAATATTGATCATTGACATTTTGTTTAAAATTATTCATAATCCAGTAAACATGTTTAAACAAACACGAACAAAGATTGTACGGCATAATGTCTGGTTCATTTAAGCATTACAATATATATTTGTCAACAATATGTGTATAGGTAAGTGATTTGGGTTTAAAATTTAATCGAAATGAAACTTTCAAAATAAACATTCCAAATTAAGTGTACACCAACTTCAAAGATTTAAACAAATAATTGATCATTTCATACTAGTGAAATTTATAAAAACAAGTAAATTTTTATAACACAAACATTCTTGAACTAAAACAAAAATATTGTCAAAAAAACAAAGAAAATCAATCGATTTTTCATTCAAATCAAACCCATAAGAAACATGAATATAAAGAAAAAACGGCGTTGATTATTGTCGTCTATTGCGATTATTCCATTCAACTGGAATCGAGTTCATCATAGTCATTGCTTGCTAAATTAGGCTTAATAGATTCTTTGATATTAATTGGTTTTACTCTCCAAATATCACGTGCATATTCACGTACTGTACGATCAGAGGAGAATTTTCCAGCTGCAGCGATATTCATGAGAACCATTTTAGACCATCTTACTTCATCCTAACAACAATAAACATGGAAATAAGAATCTGAATGAGATTTCATATCATTTCAGAAATGTTTAGTTAGATATGAATGTTCTGTTTTTTTTTTAAATTTTTTTCAACGTGTAACATTAGGAGTGCTTGAATTAAACAAGATTAATTTTTTATACATAAACATGTCAGTTACGCTTTTTACTATGCTCTACTTTGAATTCATTACCACACATAAGTTTTAAATCTTATTCAGCATATACAGACATACAGACAGATACAACACAGAACTTCGTACGTACGTACATCAGTTCAGGTTGCCATACCACATTAGCACAGAGACGCAACTGTCAGTTCAAATCCAATAGTGATAGCGATAGTAGAAGTATTAGCAGTAATGGAGAAGATTAGGGTATAATTCAGTGAGATAAAGTTAGAAAGAGAAAGATAGAGATGATGAGGAATTCAGAAGGTTAGAATTTGAGAGAACACAAAGAGTGGATGCACCTGCGCCATTGCAAACGATTTTGAGCCATGTCGTTCAAGGTCTCTAACCATTGGTGACTTTCGTCGGTTACCATTGTCTGTTCTTTGAGCCACGACACCATAACGTCCACTCACCTGTCTGTCCTTTTCAGTTAGTCTACCAACTTGAGCATTAAAGTCACCAGCTATTATTACTACATCAGAGCGCGTAACTTTTTGGAGGAGGTCCGAAAGCTTTCGGTAAAACTCATCTTTCGCATCGTCTGGACTGCAGTCAGTGGGGGCATAGGCAGATACGATGAAGAGGTAACGGCGAGTGTCCCTATCTTTCCGAGTCCTTACTGTCTCGTTTAGTCGGACGGCGCACAAGCGACTATCTACAGGGATCCAGTCTAGAAGAGCTACTTCTGCCCTGGGACTCAATGCTATACCTTCACCAGCGAGACTCCGGTAAGCAGCATCAGGGCTACCGGATACAGGAGGAGTAAATCGAGTTGCTTCTTTATCTTGACGTAATGAGGTCAAGTGAATGACGCTACTCGGATCCTCTATGCGCGTTGCGGAGCCTCGGCATACATCGATGGCACGAGATTCTAAAGTCCTAGCTAAGGAAGCCTGTTACCTTATTGGACACAATGTCCGGACATTAAATGCCCCAACATGTAATTTAGAACGAGGTTTCAAGAGACCAGGAATAACGTTTCGTGAACTCGCATCGTTTGCATTAGCTGTGCACTGTGATAAGTGAATGTGAGAAGAGTTAGTCGTGGAGATAAGAGAGATATTAAAGGGAGTAGGAAAGATTTGATTGCAACCGATTTGATCTCGTGCACTGTTATGGGTATTCAGCATATTGAAACAGATCATTCTGCTGAAAACTATATTTATAGATATAAAGTTTTTTACGGAGAAAAAAACGCAGTTTAAGAAATTAGAAAGTTTATAGGCAATGATACCAAGGTTAAACTTGATAATATTAAATAAATGAAGAAGTAATGTATATCAAAGACTATTATTATTGTTATTATTAGCTTCGGAATTAAGGAAAAATTATCATCACCAACTTATCTAGTAACAGATTTCCTACCTTGTATGCTGATTCCACTTCAGCTTGTGCACGCATATAATCAGCATAATCTGCACAGACCATAAATTTATCTTCTGTTACTAATTTATTATATAAATCTTTAAATAGATCTGGTTCATTTGGACAAAAATAACCATCACGTATTTGATCTAAGCATAGACGAAGTTCTGGATTGTTAGATACATATTTCATTGGATTATATCTGAAAAAAATGTTTGTGAAAATTGATAAAAAAAATTGATCACTCTAATATTATGATGCGAAATCCAAGATAATAATATTTTGTAGTGAAAAGATTAGATTTTCATTTCGAATGCAAGAATAACATTCAATGCGGCATTGTTTCATCGTACCTAGGTAGGGTGTATATGTGATTTGTAAATGATCTGAAAACTTAATATTTGGTTCATGTTTTCATCACTGTTATATTATCACATCAATTGATATAAGCCTACACTTTTATGCATGAATATTATGATAGATTTGAGTTGATTAACCATTCCATAGATAAGGTATTTCACAGAGTTATGCAATTAATGAACCTTGCAATCCTCTTTTCAGATAGGAAAAGCTTTTGTAAACAAGTATAATAAAACAGTGATCATCTGTTATGACAGTTTAAAACCCGAACTGATTTGAACTAAAGCACCATTGAAAACCAGGAAGCATTCGACGACTATTCCTTCTGAGTATGAGATCCCTCAATAATACGCATCCAAGACTCCACATTTCGGGATCGAAAACATAACATTCAGTCTCATGCCCGAATGCTTAACTTACTGACCAATGACCTGAGATCCAACAGTCTTAATAGTGACACTCAGTCAATTCTCATGCAATTCTCATCCATTGTTTGGGATAGATAACTGTCTCTCTCGCGACACGAATTAAACTCCACTAGACATAACTTATCAATAGAACTTTAGGAGTTATATCTTCAGGCTAGACATTTCGGGATTTAAACTCAGAAAATTCCAGAATCTTTGTAAATCCCACTATGCATTTCATGTTAGACAGACAATTACAGAACATGGAAAATAATCAATATCAGTTTATTTGAAAATTTCGAATAAAAATGTGCTTTTTCATACTTCTACAGTCTAAGGTTAACTTACAAATTTTACTGATTGGGAAATAGTATGAATCCCAAACTAGGTGATACACATAAGGCGGCTTAGAAATTACTACTTATGATATTCGTTGGGAAGTTATGACTTATAATCATGATCAACGATTAAAAACATTCAATATGATGGCTCGAAATCGGCGATGTCGGTGCATTTACTATTTGTCTAACCCCAGACCCACAGTTACAATATTATTTCGTAATTATTCGTCTTCTTTTATATGACATCATATTGAACCATGGTCTTCATTCCTAATCATTTTTTACTACCACTGATAATATAGATACTTCTATCACTTTGGATATAGGGATACTACCCCTAACTGAGAAATGAAAATTTCGGTATGGCGAAAAATTCATTACTCGATATGAGACAAGGGGTAATAAGAGTGTTTGAGCCCATTTGCATCAAGCTGGGCTGCATCGCTTGCTATCCTATGCCATATTATGTGTATACCATATACTATCCTGTGACACCAGAGGTTCGTTGTGAATATTGTGGATGGCTTGGCATTGCTTTGGCAAGTATTACCAACAGTCCATTTAAAAAATGGGTTAGCAGGGTGACCAATTTCAATGATACTGGTGGTTGTTTTGCAACATTCTTGAGGGCCATCGGGGTGCTATAATGCATATCACCATTGTTAATAATAATGAGTTTGACAGTCATGTAAGCCGGATAGGTCGAACTCGCCTGTTCATGAGGTACATATTGACTGACGCGATGATGGATCGGAAATAATCACTATATATGTACTGGTGTATATAAATGGTGTAAATGGTCTATTTGGGTGTCAGGTACCTGTGTGGTTGCACCACAGGATTGAGCCGAGCTGTTCATGTCGAAATGATAACACGTGAGCAGCCCCCTTGGTTCTCCTGAAAACCAATGTAAAATTACACTTGACAAAAGAGGGCTAATTTATATAACTGTGAATAATAAACTACTTCGGATATATATATATATATATATATATATATATATATATATATATATATATATATATATATATAATTTTTAACAGTTAATAGTCTTTCTAAAACTAAGAGTCCTTAAAACGACTGAAGCTTCAGTTATAAGGATTAATAAACTAAAGAATCGTATTGAAAAGAGTATGTCCAATCAATAATACTGTCACCTTAATAGTAGCCATCAAATCCAATAAGTCATTAATCAATCTAGTCATATAATAAATCAATACAACTAATATACACACATAATCATGTAATGATAAGGGGGGAATGGTTATTTTCAACAACAAAAAAAAAAACAGGTAAAATTTGTTAATGTCATTTAGTGTTTACCCTATTTTCCGTAAATAACTAACTTCTTCAATTGTACGACCAAATATAAATGCATTTGATTCACCAACTTCTTGGAAGATTTCAATATTTGAACCATCCATTGTTCCGATAGTTAATGCACCATTCAACTAAATAATAATTTGAAATGGAAAATAAATCACTAATTAGTTAAGGGAAAAAGAGAACACTGATGATGATGTTAAAGTTTAGATTTGACGCTTACTACTAGAAGCAAAATCATTGAACATAGTTGGCGACTTAAAGGATAAGCATTCAAGCGCCAATTTCGAAGGTTCAAGGTTTGACCTCTTGTGGGACAGTGAACGCAGTTCATGTTAAAGTTGGTTGATAATAGTGATCAGTTTTAGATTACAAAGATTATTCAGTCTGAAACCACCCCAGAAAATAATTTCAATGCCATTATATAATTTGAAATAACAAAGTCGATGTGAATTACGCCAATGAATTAATTTGATTATACACGGAAATTGATATTAATTCTGTTTTGTACTATCGAATTTAAAGTTTACACTGCACGGACACGGACAATATTGAGATGTTAGATATAAAGTAAATGAGCAACTTCATGAATAACTGCATAAGAACTTCATCTACGGGTCAACTTTGTGACGTTACCGAGTAAGGCGAACTCATAACAGTTTCAAGCATATCAACTGACGTGCATATCACAAATGCAAGTGAAGACGACCAGTGTAGCAGCAGCTCTCAACAAACATAAATGGAAAAGAAAGATTTTCCGATACAACACAACATGAGCCAACCAAATCACACCTGATGGAGATACCTTGGAGGATATAAAACTTTTACATATCTGAGCAGCATCATTGATGAGCAAGGTGGATCTGATGCAGACGTAAAGGTGCGGATCCGGAAAGCAAGGGCTACAGTGGAATACACACCTTGAGTTCTATCACTAACCATAAAAAATAAAATTTTCAAAACCACATAAAAAACACCATACAACTTTATAACCAACACATATAGGCGAACAATATTGTTTTCGATTAGATCGTCATCAGGCTGCTTTACTCTAATATACATGAATATTTATGCATGAAAATGTTAAACCAATCAAGGCAATTTGAGTGATAATCACAATGAAATGAAAAAAGATTACGTCACTGCATATTATGGGCAAAAGTACAAGTGGATAGTAGAAAGACAGGTGTGTACTGATAGTAGTAAGAAAATTATAATATATGATAACTAAAGTTTTATCAATACTAGGTCAAACGTGGATGAATAAACTTCAAATAATCATTAAAAAACATCAAAACCAATACGTAATAAGCAACGCCCGTTTGGCTGCATTGAATGTTCTATTAATTGCTCTCATTAATCTGTCCTGCAGAGTATCACAGGCCTTGATTGATTCAACATTTTCATATAAATATCCATGTATATTAGAGTAAAGTCTGATGACGATATAATCGAAAACAATATAGTTCGCTTTTATATGTGTTGTTTTAATTTTCACAATGGGAATCTTTAAAACTTTATAACCGATGTTTTCCATCTTGAACTTACCATAAACTTCATATTCCCGGTTCCTGATGATTCTGTACCAACACATGGAACTTGTTCAGATAAGTCAGTTGCTGGTATGATACGTTCAGCCAAACTAACCCGATAGTTTCGTAAAAATATAAGCTAATAAAAAATACATATACATAGCAAAGAAAGCTTTATAGTACACTTAAAAATTACATATAATAATACTAGCATTACAAATATATGGTGTGAAAAGCATTTTTAAAAATAATTGTCTTAGATTCAGTCATTCAATACTGCTGTCAAAGTAGACAGTTTTGAAATTGTAGCTTAATCAAGTCAGCTGGTACGGGTATGAGGGTGGATTTCACTTCGTGGAAGAGTGTTTCTTGAGGGATCTGAAAAGGAAGGTAGATTAGCGTTGGTCTTGATGACCTGGGAGCGTAACCGCAGAACTCAACGGACAACTGCTTGAGGTCGGCTTTTTTACGAGAGGTTTTTAGAGTATTAGCTCCGCCCTTTTTAAAGCCCTTATTGGACAGCCCTTACCGACGGAGACGGAAATCCGTGAGATAAGGTGAGCTGTGACATTTTTAGGGTCGACCTTTTCTAACCCTTCCTTCCTTGTGAGAATGCAGCATCACTGCAGATGCTGGTTGTCCGAGGGAAACAGCTTACTACTGTCACACCCCTCTTCAGTCAGCAATACGACTTCGCTCTCAGACCTTGAGTAGGTGCTTTTAGTCTTATCGTTCCCCAGTCGACCTGTCTGGCATGGTAGAACCTTCAGAAACATATGTTCCAGTCAATATAGCTCGGTTTGGTCATCACGAAAGATAAGCCCGACCACCACGTCAAGGTAACAGCTATGGTTGGGGTAGTTTAATAAAAATAAATCCTTAATCATAATATTAGTGTTGTTAGTAATGAATATTGATCAACAATAAAAAAATAACTTCAAACTACTACTACAACTCTAAGAAGTAACTAACATAATAATAAAAAAAACTAAGTTATAGGAACATTTCCTATGAAAATAGAAATTGTATTTCCTCTATCATTATCTTTATTTTTTTAAAAATAAAATAGCAACTATCATATATAAAATCTACTCTTTTGACCAGATTCTCTGACTAATCAGTGAGTTAGACATTCCAGTCAAAGTATATTTATTGATAGAAACAGTGTAAGTAAATTCATGAGTAAAGTAAATTAATGTCATAGCAGAATAACATGAGTAAATCTTAATTTCATGATTTTTTGTCAGCTGCTTACAACCTTAAACATAATAGTATTGATCATTAAAGTATATATATACTTTGGCTTATTTTTAAATGAATCATATCAATATGTTTAGATAATAAGCAACTGATGAACAACCGTAAAATAAACTGAATTCATCTTATTCTGTTACGTTAATTATTCTTGTTTTATCAAAACTCATCACATAAAGGTTAGCAGTAAAAAGATTAGTATAAAATTATTAACATTTGGGATTTATGGAGATGGTAGACCTTTTTGTAGTTTAAATGAAGAATTTATTTTGGTTAGACCACTGGGGAAAATCTGGAAGCACTAGACAATAGTTTCATCCGAGTATTGGATACCTCAGCAGTATGTCATTAGTGAGTAAATGATGATTATAAATGCTAGGTGTGAGACAATTATCTATTCCAGACAATGAATGAGAATTGCACGATATCGTGGACTGATTGAAGGTTAGTATTAGAACTTTTGAAATCAACTGAAATCATCAATCAGTGATTGTTAGACCACCATTAGAAACCTGGATCCACTGAAAGACGGTCGTTTCGTCCTGGTATGGGACTTATCAGCATGGGACTTATGGGACTTATCGACAACTGCGCCTCGCAGGATTCGAACCCGGGGCCTTCGGTTTTGCGCTCGAACGCCTAATCTCTGAACCACTGGGCCGGCATCCAAAGGTGTAAATGTCTAACAATGATTGATTGATCATTTTAAATGTGTGAAAACAATAATCTCCATAACTCTAATTGAAAAATATTATAACTGTTAGATCTCGTCTCAGTGGTCTGAAAGTAAAGTGTTAGTGCCCGAGACTGAATGTTCTGGTTTCGATTCCAAAATGTGGAATCGTGAATGTGCACAAATGAGGAGTTACATACTGAGAAGAAATAGTTATCCATTGCTTCTTTGTTTTCAATGCTAATTTATTTAAGATCAGTTCGTGATTTCAAATGTGATGTGAAATTGTTAAGCATGTTAAAAATAGATAGGAAATGTTTATTTTGATTTGTAGTTTCAAATCTATCAAGAATACATTTTTAATGAATATAGATTTTGTATGATAAGTAAGTTAATCAGTTTTTGTCTAGATTTATTTCCTTGAAGGTGGAATTGTGAAGAAATTCACCTATTAGCGATTCACACTATATGGAATTGATGAACTCATGAAATAGGAATGTTGAAATTTATTGACGACTTTTACACAAAACTTTCTCAGTCAGTCAGTCAGTCAGTTGCAACGTAGAACTTCGTACGTAAGTAAATCAGTTCATGTCGCCATACCACATCAGCACAGAGATGTAATTGTCAATTCAAATCCAATAGTAGAAGAGGTAGTAAAGGTATTGGAAGTAATCGGAGAGGTTAGGATTAGAAGATACTATTCAAGAAGTATGATTCAGTGAGAAAAGTTTAGAGAGTCGAAACTAGAGGGGTTGAAGAATCCAGAAGATTAGGATTTGATAGAACACAGAGAATAGATGCACCGGCGCCATTGCAAACGGTTTTGAGCCATGTCATTCAAGGTCTCTAACCATTGATTATTATCATCTCACTGACCCCAACCAGGTAGTCGACAGTTACCGACATGGCTAAGTCCACTCGTCAATGACTTCATGGATTTCTGCCATGTTTTGATTTGGTCGCCCCTAACTTTCTTCCAACCTATTCCTACACTACAAAACAAAGCTCGACGAGGCAGTCGGTGGTCGGGCATACGTAACACATGTCCGAACCACCTCCACTGATGAAGTTTCAATACTTCATCTATTGATCTGCCATTCTTACCTAGCACCCGATTCCTAATAACAGCGTTGCTCACTCGGGTGTCCCACGATATACGAGCAATGCTTCGAAGACACCTATGATCGAAAACTTAGTCTTAAACGAATCAACTAATAAAGATCGTGTAAGCGATGAAGAATTTTCTTTAAAACTGTTTTATAGCTATGACAAAGACTCAAAAATACGTCATGGGTAAATAATCAAATTAACAAAGTTAATTAGTGAGATATCTTTAAAAAAACTGATGAACTCCCGAAAATCATTCAACTTTCACAGATCCAATAAGTTTATTTCTGAAATACTTTAAACTTTTCAATTCTCTATTCATTAGCTGAAAAATTGGATTTAAATACTCACTATTAATTTAAAAATCCGTCAAACTACTATACTATGTTATCGAATTTTTTTGGACACAAATCTACAACAATCCTACTTTTTTCCATAACAGTACTACCGAATCAGTCAATCAATAATCAGTCATTTCTGAAATTGTATGAATTATCCTAATGTTGATATTTTAGACTGAAATTTGATTAGTTTTGGTTAACTTATAGGCATCCTGTTCGGACTGCCTCACTATCACCCCAATGACATGGTGATAGACACTTTCCAATTCGATAACATTGCTGAAATTTGTCTCTAATTTTTAACCTCATTTCTATACTATTGATTCGTCTACCGTCAAACTTTTATTACTAACTATTTACCATTGTACTTAAAAATTACGAGCCATATATTTCTTTCCAAGAACTCTGAACACAGTTAGTTTCATTATAAATATATTTGGGCTTAGTAATTTGATATTCATATTTTACAGGCTTAATACAGGCCAAAATAAAAGTGAATTCTAAGTTGTTTTTTTCAATCTGCTGTCATTTCCCAATCTCAATTAGTCAAAATAAATTACTGTTCACAGCTTAATTGAATAGTAATTTATGAAAAAAAACCAATCAATAGAATTCGGAGAGATAACAGATCATTTGTAAATCTCTTTTCAGTAAGTAAACAAAATTGTCATGTGAACTATTTTTAGGGTACGTTGGATTCCAAGAACCGGTTATATATTTTTAGATTTTTCTTAGAACTATATGAGAAAGCCTGACCAATAAACTAATAATTACTAATGTACTTTGCGCGCTAGACCGAAAGCCCTGCGAACGATCCCTATTGGCGGATTCATGAATGTTCACTGCCGATTAGTTCCATGCTAGAACAAAACGACCGCCTAATACTCTCAGGTTTTCAATACTGGTCTAACATGACTCAGTTCATGATTTCAATGAAATAGATAACACTAACCATATGTTATACATGCTTCTTAAACATTTCATTCGAAATATCCACAGCAGTTCAACACAATTTGTTTCACAGTATTCTTTCTTAATTTTAAACAAATGAAAATATATTTGATTTTGAAACAAAAAAAAAATCACTTAAACATACATACTTTAAGTTTACCCGTTGTAATTGGATCGAAATCAATTATTCTTGCAACTGAATGAATTAATTTAATAATCATTTTAGCCATATGATATCCAGGTGCAGCTTTACCACCAATGATAATTGTTCTAGGACATATTTTCATATTAGGATTTGCTTTTAAACGATTATACATAGTTATAGCAAATAAACACGGTAATAATGGACGTTTATATTCTAGAACACGTTTTACCTAATTTTTAAATAAAGTTAAAAAAAAAATAATTTTGAACAAAAAATTTAATTCAAAACAGTGGTTCCCTTTGATAAATTTGAATAGAGAAATAAGAAGACATATTTTGTGAGATAGTACCTTCAATAGTACCTTCAATGCAGCTAATCTGAGACTTATCACAACAACTCAATCGATCTCAGTTACCTCAATCAAGTCTCCAAGACCGATTCAGTCCGAATCCCACTGTATTTACCAATTCACATGTAACTGCGGAGAAAGTTACTTAGGGAGGACAGATCGCCGGTCGGAAGACAGGATAGGGGAACATATTCCAAAATGGCTAATCAAACCCATGATTCATCAACCTAGCCCATCATTTCAAAATCGATCAAGAAACCCAGCCTCATCCATTGCAAAACATCTAATGATGAGTGGTCATCAAATTGACCCAAAATCAGCCTTTGTAACATGTAATCAAAACCCACACACTGAAACTACTTGAAGCTATCTTGATTGGTCGGAAAAGTCCAACTTTATGTGTTCAAAAACAACTGTATGTTGATCTTTGTTTACCATGGTTCTAGTGAGTGAATGTCATGCTAAATAGGAAATTTACACAAATAACATGTTGCTTGTATGTGACTGACAAGAAAGCACGAAATGGTACTATCTCACAAAATATGTCTTCTTATTTCTCTATTCAAAAAATTTAATACTGCCATTTGAGAAAATACACTTCAAATAAAGAATATTTGATATTATTTATATGGTGAAAGAAATTGTTCTAGTTATTACCTGTAAACGGTGATAAATTATCATAATTTTGTTGTTTGTGCATCATTTTAGAACAAAATCATGAGAAGTAACAATGAAATAATCAGGTGAAGATTTACATCACGAGCTGATATTAGTTAAACAAGCATTGAGAACTTGGAAGCCACATTACAGTCGTTCCATCCTAGTATAGAACTCTTCAGAAGTAAGCATCTACAACTTTGCATGCTGGGATTCAGATTTGTGGTCTCGTGAGCGAACGCTTAGTCTCTGGAAAACTAACCCGGCATCTAATGATAGTCACTATCTAACTTCAACCGATTCAAGATGTTATAGAACCCTCATTCGTTGCCTGTAGTGGACAACTGCCTCACAAGTAACACAAACAAACCCCACTTGTCTTTTTTCACGTAAGAACTCCTGGAATAGATCACTTGTCGTAAGCTTCAAGATGCAACTCCTGAATTTGTGGCGTGGAGCCGTGACTAATGAAGTTCAACCAGGTCAAATGTGAGGTAGTTATTCTCAGCAGACAATGTATGGAGGGCAAGTAACAACATCTTGAACTGGCTGAAGACAGATATGAACATTATTAGATGACAACTCAGTAGTGGACTAGAGGTTAAGCTCTCGCTGGTGAGACCTAAGGTTCTAGTTAAATTTCTGGTGGAGTCATGGATGCTTACTGCTGAGGCTGTCCTAATCAAAAAGAAAGAGCTGTCTAGAGCTTTCCGCTTAAAGAGGTTGTTTAACTAAAATCAGTATATTATATAGATTCTACGATTCAATTGCTGATGTTATAATTAAAGGTTTTATTAAGAAAACAAACTAATAATATAAGATACCAACTTTTCATCAAAAATACATTACAAAGTCCAGAAAAATAATTGATTTTTTTAAAACTACGAAGACAACAGATGGAATAACAAAACCAACTTCATAAGGTCTGCATATCCGTTTTTGTTGTGCTTCATTCCACTAAAAAGTACACAAAGTCTAATTAAATACTTCATTTGAGAAAGCTAAATTTACTGACTCATAAGAAACCTTCTAGAGGGAATGGATGATTATTACTCCTGGACTACTTAGTAGAAATACACATTCATTACAGTTTCTGATAAAATATATCCTTGAAACAAAAAATTCAAATGAT
The DNA here is from genome assembly GCA_944470395.2 of Schistosoma turkestanicum. Classification (NCBI taxonomy): domain Eukaryota; kingdom Metazoa; phylum Platyhelminthes; class Trematoda; order Strigeidida; family Schistosomatidae; genus Schistosoma; species Schistosoma turkestanicum. The sequence goes on from OX103979.1 coordinate 64,402,407, forward strand.
ATTATCGACTGTATTTAAAGAGAAACACCTGCTTTTGAAATTTTGTATTACTGAAAACCTAGCCAATGGGACAATGTTCAAATAATGCTTTAAGAGAAAGATATTTTCGGGCAGAGTTTTGGAGGTTTGTGTTTTTACACATTTGAAATCATCAATCAATCATTGTTACTAAACCACCATTAGAAACCTGGAAGTACTGAAAGACGGCCGTTTCGTTCGGGTATGGGACTCATCAGCAGTACTCATCCACGACTCCTGCACCGCGCAGGATTCGAACCCGGGACCTTCGGTATTGTGCGCGAACGCCTAACTATCAGACCACTGGGACGACATCCAACGGTGTTAATGTCTAACTCTGATTGGTCACGTTTTCTCAAATAGAACTCCGAGAATTTCCTCACGAAGCTAGTCACTAGTAAGCACTGTTACGATATTTTCGGGTAGAGTTTTGGAGGTTTGTATTTTTACACATTTGAAAGATATTTGCCTTTTTCATAGACGAATAATGGGTTGTCAAAACAAGCATAGGATATTGAATTTACTACATCTATAAATGTGCTAATCAATTTAACTGCTTTATCTCATTAGAAAATGTTCATTAAGCTTTAAATGGTTCATCTCTTGAGTGTTTCATTACATCAAAACTTATTGTCTAACGACTTTATTAAAGCAGAAATAAGAAAATAAGTGTCATGGCATGTCATAGTCTACTTTTGCTCATATTGGGTTCGTTACTTAGTATGCTTGAGGCTATTACGAGTTTACATTAGTCGATAAACGCGAACGAGACAATTACCAGCGTCCAGGTAGGCTACCTTGAATCCCAAACTAAAGTAAGAAGGCTTTGTAAGCATAGAAAGTATATTCTACAAACACCCAGCAATTACAATACAAGCAAGCACACAAATCGCGTTTATTTATACATCACAGAAACGTCCTTGGGACAGTTAAGAAAATAGCACACTAAAATACACAGCAGCCAATCACAGCCATGGATTTTCCTGGTGGGAATTGAAATCACAAGGTCAGCTGATCAGCCCATGCTGGCAAACGTGAAATCGAAAATAAGGCATTTATCAAGCGAGTTCTGGGGATCTAACATCCCCAACAGCTCAACGTATCTATGCCTGTCATTCAGTCAATCAATTATTGCGTCGTCACACACACACACACATCATCATCATCTTCATCATAAGGGCAAATCCCAAAGTAGTAGAAATAGTAAAAGCATTAATGGTAATCGAAAAGATGTAGCATAGAAGATGTGATTCGAGGAATTTCGGGATTGTGGAATAAAAACAGAAAATGATTTAAAAAATTTTAAGATCTAAGGGAAAGCAAACAATATATGCGCCTAAATTGTTACAAACGGTTCTGAGCCATTTCATTCAAAATCTATAACTACGCATGTATTTTAATTTCCTCAAAATAACTGATTTTTTTATATTGAAATCCAATTAGTTCAATTATTCTTGTTAACTTACGTACATGAACATCGAATAGGGAACTTGAATTGATTTGAATATTTCTATGATGTTGCATATAAGCAACAAATCGGTTTTTATTATCTTGTTTAATTAATATTAAACGATTACGAAATTGTTCATCGTCTAATTTTTCTTTCAGTCGATTTAACAAAATAAGATTTTTAACCCATTCATCAGATTGCATTGTACTGCGAATAAGATCAGTTAATCCTGGATTACAAACTAATAACCAACGTCTTGGACTGATACCATTTGTTTTATTAGTAAATTTTGATGGCCATAAATCGGCAAAATCTTTAAATCTGAAAAAAAAGTGAATAGAAATAGCTGATAAGAAGCGAAATAAAATGATCAATATTAGTAACAGTATTTGGTAAGAAAAGAAGGACAGAATTCGTTTCAACAAACACTTTAATATTGAATAGCTTTAATTTAAGTTACGTTTTGAAAGTCCGTTATATGTAAGACTATATTAAGCTCATTAATTATCCCCAGATTATGCTTTTTACTCATGTTACATAGAAGCCTTTACGTTGGGTGGTTGGAAGTAACCAATAGCACATTTCATACCTAGACTTCCAGCTAGTATTAACCTTGTCAGTCAGACCTGCCTGTTTTGTAAAGAGAGCTGATCTTCCCTATAAGATTTGACATCCGGGCCACCCAATTTCAGTCTAGTATGCTGCCACTATTTTACTAGATTGATCTGAGCTACCGAATGACACGGTTTCGAACCTTAAAAACAGGATAAGCTCCATCCAGACGTTTTAAAGCCTTTAAAGATGAGTGCTAGTCGGTATAAAACTCAGGTCTATGGTTTTCTGTCGACTAAATTACTAATACAGGGTGTGTGAAGACAAGTCAATTAGACAAGTGGTCACACTTCGATTCGATAGATAGTATTCGGTCAGCACCTAAATGCTTCTCAACAGTCGGTCAATATAATCATTCCTCTGTGCAAACCTCAATATACTGATCTGCTTTTCTTCTAGAAGCATGCTTTTTTCAATTGGCTCAGCTGTTTACATTTCTTGATACTATAAAATTTGATAACTTTTGCAAGAATAATCAAAATGTACTCATATCGAAACAAACTGTAACTTCGTGATCATTCTTTTCATAGGTTTAAATAGATATCTTAAGCGAAACCCTATTCTTTATCCGTAAGTTAGATCTGAGAATACATGAATGGAAATGTATATTATCTATTGTTGACATTTTTTATACTATTCAAGGTTTCAGACTGGATCTTTATTAGTAAGAGTTAGAATTATACGATTGATGATCATTTTGACTGAAGTTTGATCAATCTTTGTTAACATGTTAAGGCATTTCGCACAAGATGAGTAAATACTAACAAACACTTATCAAAATTTAGTCATTATTAACAACAGGACAATTAAACCCTTTCTCATAGGGGTATGCATTCTCTATCCGTTGGACAAGTGAACGGCTTCTCTGAATTCAGCAGCTCAGTAGATAACGCACAAGGCATTTTAAGCGAAAATTATGGGGTTCGAGTCCTGAACCGAAAATTAATACTAGAACCCAAGTACATCTACCGGACAAGATCTAATGCTTCTCTTGGATCTTAACATAAGATACAATTTGTTTCATATCAGACTCATGTGAAAATCCTTACATCATCCTAAGATATTTTGGTTGCTTTTTCTGTTTTCTTAGAAGCTTAGTGAAACGACCGGATAACAAACTCTTTGTCTTATCTACTTAAAGTGAGCACGTATACATCTACACATTGTTGTCAAAATGAATTATGAAAACTGGTAAAAATTAGATGAACAAATGATGAAATTTCTCAGAGAAAAATAAAAACTGTTGGGGATGTTAGATCCCCAAAATTCGCTTGATAATGCCGTATTTCGGTTTTCACGTTCGCCAGCAGGGGCTGATCAAATGACCTTGAGATTTCAATTCCAACCAGGAAAATCAATGGCTGTGATTGGCTGCTGTGTATTTTAGTATGCTATTTTCTTAACTGTCTCAAGGACGTTGTTATGTTGTATAAATAAACGAGAGTTGTATGCTTGATTGTACTGGATTGCTGGGTGTTTGTAGAATATACTTCTACGCCTACAAAGTCTTCTATTTCGATTCTGGGATTCAAGGTAGCCTTCCTGGAAGCTGGTAAAAGTCTCGTTCGCGTTTATCGACTAAGGTAAACTCGTAATAGCATCAAGCATCCTAAGTGCCGAACATATCAAAAACACAATCTTAAATGAACATAATTTCTTAATCAAAAGAGAATAGAATCAAAAATCACTAGAAGCTACATAAAATATATTAGTGTTTAAAAAATTCAACAACACTAAACCATCATAACAAAGATGTATCTAAAATTTTGACATGTAATCATTTATATTTGAAAATAAAACAAATATTAATTCTTTTTTCTAGGGTAACACAACTTCCATGATCATTATTGATCAGTGTAAATTAAATAGACGAAATATTAAACTATACAGATTACAGAACAATAAGATGTATTAAGCCCTGTAGCTGAAGATAAGTTGATAAATTTGGGAATTTTATCAAAAGTCATTGTAATTACTCTAACATTTTGACAAGAAATCTGGTTCGAACTTTAACACAGGACAACTGTCAGTCGTGTTTTTGAAAACAGTGTACTGAAATCTACGTTTGGAAAAGTAAATACTTACTTTACACTAATTCACTTATATATTTTATCACGTAAATGGTTTTACACAAACTTAACACCACATTCGGTATACACATAAAAAAGCATTCATTTACTAAATTGCTCATCAACCTGTAAGTAAGAATGGAATAAGTCTCACTAATCATTGATTTTCACTTCACAAATTATAGTTTTATTATCCTTTACTGAAAGAGTATATTACTTGTACTGAGTACAGCAGAAAAACTCATTTTAGTTGGTAAGTCAAGAATCCGTTTAAAGATGAATAGGTATCGGATGCGTTGTTGTATCAAATATCAACAGAACAAGATCATTATATGGCTATATATGCGTTTTTAATCATTCTGAGTGTAGAACTGACTAACTGACATTGTTCAATACTCTAAAATTATCTACCTAATCTATACAAAGTTACACTTGACCATCAGACAGACAGACAGATACGACGCAGAACTTCGTACGTAAGTACTTCAGTTCAGGTTGCCATACCACAACATCAGCACACAGACGCAACTGTCAGTTCAAATCCAAGAGTGATAGCAATAACAGAACTATTAGCAGTAATCGAGAAGATTAGGGAGCGAAGATATGATTCGAGAAGTATAATTCAGTGAGATAAATTTAGAAGGAGGAAGGTAGAGATTATGAGGAATGCAGAAGATTAGAAGTTCATAGAACACAAAGAGTGGATGCACCTGCTCCATTGCAAACGATTCTGAGCCATGTCGTTCAAGGTCTCTAACCGTCGGTGACTATCGTCTCGCGGACCCCAATCAGGTAGCCTACATCTACCAAAATGACTCAGTCCACTTGTCAGTGACTTCATGGATTTCTGCCATGTTTTGGTCTGGCCACCCCTAGCTTTCTTCCAATCTACTCCTACACTGCAAAACATAGCTCGTCTATGCAGTCGGTGGTTAGCTATACGTAACACATGTCCCAACCACCTCAACTGATGAAGTTTCACTACTTCATCTATTGATTTGCCATCCTTACCTAGAACTCGTTTCCTAACGACAGCATTGCTTATACGGTTGTCCAATGATACACGAGCAATGCTTAGGAGACATCTATGGTCGAATACTAGTAACCTACGAACATCTACTCTTAACGGCCAAGTCCGTACATCCGTACATCCGTACAGTAGGACGGAGCGAACTGTTGCACAGTAAACTCGTCCTCTAGTCAGCGCACTTGACCATCAATAATTTTGTGAATATGTTCACATTATAAATGATAAATATTTTTCATTATAAACATACAACTGAACTAATAAAATGACTAAGATATTTTCAAACAAAAAAACGGATTATCAATCAAAAACGCAAATAATATTAAAGGCTAAAATCATTTAGTGTGTGGATCCTACATAGTAGTAAGGTGTAAATCTAACTAGAGATTTAGTATTATAAGTGTTTGAAGTTAACATCAACTGTCTATTATGAACATCCTTTTATAATGCAGCCTGAATTACAGAATGAACAGCTTTAATGCAGTAATAATTAGGCTTGTGAAAAATCTCTCATAAAAACTCAATTCTACATGAATGAAAAAAAAGGTGGTCAAACACCCTGGATATAACACACTTATTGAAACATTCAAAATGTCGCGATTAAGTGAACTAGTAAAAAATAATATTCAACATACAAAGTATTTATCAAATGGTTTGTTTGAAAAATTGAAACACCATTGACAAAATGTGATCCAATTATGCATAAATGATCCATACTAACAGCAGGTTCATTGATCTGTTGAAATATTGACATACGTTGGAATCGATTGTCATCACTTGGCCATCTTCTGTAGATGATCTGTGATTATAAAATTACACAGTTTATTAATATATAATTTGTAATATATGCATTCAGGACTGCTTATTTAACGTAATAATAATTAGAAAAATCTGTACAAATAAATTAATGTCATGCATAATGTCAACAAAAGTATATCACCAAATACCGAAGGTCCCGGGTTCAAATCCTGCGAGGTGCAGGAGTGTTGGATGCGCACTGCTGATGCGTCCAACACCAGAACGAAACAGCCGTCCAGTACTTCCAGGTTTCTAATGGTGGTCTAGTAACAATGATTGATTGATGATTTGAAATATGTAAAAACACAAACCTCCAAAACTCTGCCCGAAAATATCACCTTTATTGTTATTGTATGAACTATATACAACATTCTTGTCCAATTCTTTAAAATATCACTGTTATTCAAAGGGGTTGTGTTCTTTAAGAGCTTAAATCCTATTGGTCGTCCTAACTATCAGTGTCACAACATACTTTATTGTTGTTTCCTATTCGACCTAAATGTATAAATATGCATTATTTGTGACATTTGGTGACCCGGAGGTTAGTCCGGGATCTTTATCCTCCTCTGGGCTCGGACCTCATACTTTCTGGATGCTTGTAGAATACAGGTTTTACTTCATATCAAGTCTTCCCAGTGGGGGTTTGGGACGTCCGAATTAGGGTAGCCTGTCTTGTCGCCAGATCATCGATCCTCGCTCTTGTTTACTGACCAAGGTAAACTCGTAATAGTTTAAGCATATCAAAATGACTAGTTTACGTGCATGCGTAACATAATCACAATTAAAAAAACTGACAAATTATGTTGAATATTTGTGAGGTGAAAAAAAATAAACACTCAGACTTGATCATGCACAAATTAGATCATTTTTTTCCTCAAAAGTATCGAATAAAAACAAAACTTACACTTTTAAAATGATTATCAATCTTGCGTATAATTTCCACATGTCTAGGTAGAACACGTTGAAGCATATCTAATGGCCAATATTTTAAACATTCTACTTGTGAAACATGATTTGTATGAGTAAATACACGTGAACATATATCCCATGCCTTTTTAAAGTGAAATAGATGAAAAGAAATCGAGTAAGTAAATGTAATGCAGTATGTACATTCGAAATGCTAATTAACAGCCATAGAATGATAATGTCGTCTAGTGCTTCCAGTTTCTAATGGTGGTCTAACAATGATTGATTCGTGATTTTAATCAATGTAAATAAGTTACATAAATTTATTTTATCTTACGGATTTCCAGCCAGCTGGCTTACACATCAGCGTACATAATTTATATCATAATATCATTCTGAATTCTCCCTTTCTCTGATCCATATTCACTTAGTCGATTTTATTTTTTCTAAGGATTGCGTGACCGCGAAATTACAACATCAATATTTTTAAATAATTCTATTTCTTTGTTTTTATTTATTTGCTCTAAAATACGCTTTCATTTAACTCATAAATATTTACATCATTGAATGCATGAACATCTCTTCCATACTTCTTACTCTTTTGCTAAATCTTCATCGATGAGAATATGTTCGATATTCGTGTATAAAGTCTGCACCCTGATGTGTAATAATAATAATAAATACTACTATGTTTAAACTGTTTAAACAGCTGACCAGAAACCACAAAATCAAAAGAGTTCATATTATTCTGTTCATGTTCATTGTTCATGGCAAAAATTGTATAAAATATTAAAATCATTCGAATGTAGAATGATCATTTATAGCCAGATATTAAGTGGTACACCTATTGTTTTTGTAATAATAATAGAGTGATTTTAGAAAAAAAGATGAAACAAGAGCTAATTTAGGATCTTTATTACATTGTTAGATTCATTCAGCATGAAGATGTAATTGTTGGGGACGTTAGATCCCCAGAACTCACCTGATCAAGGTCCTAATTTTGGATTTTATGTTTTAGCTCAGCTGACCTTGAAATTACATTTCCCACTCGGAAAATACTTGATTGTTATTGGTTGACGTATTATTTTAGTACGCTATTTTTGTGGATCTCCCAATGACGCTTCTATCATGTATAAATAAACTCGATTTGTGTGCTTGTCAACCTCATATTTTCTGGGTACTTGTAGAATATGCATTCAACTTCACATCAAGATTTTTTCATCTACTTAGTGGGACCTTGGGACGCTTGGATTAGAGTAGCCTATTGTGTCACTGGATCATTTGTCTTTGCTCCCGTTTACCGACTAAGGTGAACGCATAATACTTACAATCATATCAACTGACGAGCATAACAGTAATGAACTGTGATGTATTTTCATTTTAGTCATCACTTGAAAGTTATTCATCATTTTGTAAATTCATACATTTTGTTGAGTTATTATTATTATTTTGGTCTAATTCAAGTTTCCTTTAGAAACATCAAATCTTTTGCCTGTATCTTATATGTAATACGTTATATACTCAAAACTGCTAGTTCAACCTTATGATAAATACCTACTACATGCAGTTTATAATACAATTCTTCTAAGTAGGCACAAACTGCGTTTAAAAATAACTACTTTTTAGTTCACATTTCGTCACGGACTTACATTTATGTATATAAACTTCATAATTATGACAGAACGAATGACAGTAAAACGATGAAATGGTAAATAACAACATATATATAAGGATTTCCCAATCATTTCGATATTTCAAGATAACAAACTGTTATGCTCGTCAACTCTAATCCGAGCGTCCCAAGGCCTCACTAAGTAGATGAAGAAGTCTTGATGTGGAGTAGAGAGTGTATTCTACAAGTACCCAGAAAATATGAGGTTGACGATCACATAAATCGAGTTTATTTATACATGATAGAAACGTCCTTGGGAGAGCAACAAAAATAGCGTGCTAAAATAATACATCAACTCATGACAGACAAGGATTTTCCTAGTGGGAAATGTAATCCAAAGGTCACCTGAGCAACTTACGCGCTAAAACATAAAATCCAAAATTAGGACCTTGATCAAGTGAGTTCTGGGGATATAACGCCTCCAACGCAAACTAATGAGAAATTTTTTGTGCTAAATAAATATCTTCTAATGACGGTCAATAAATGATTAAAATATAACGATGTTTTAAAAGTTAGCATTATACAAAGGTATAGTTAAAAGGATTTGAAAATTCAGGAGACAAAGAAATAACAAAATTTAATTTATAAACAAAAGTGAGCGACCTGTCAAACTGTAAGTTCTCTTGCGTATGGCTTAACTCCAGAATAGCGACAAATGTGATATGACGAATTACCAATGAAATGAATACGATAGGAAACTGCACAAATTCTATGTGTAATAAACTACATTAATAATAGCTCCACGTGTTTGAAATACATAAATGGTAAAATGATAGAAAAGATTAGAAGCTGAAGAAGAGCGTTTAGATGATGTTGACTTATATGAGTTTAACAGTTTAAACGAAAATATTTTATCAAGAAAGATGAAAGATAAATAGTGTATTTTAAATACTAAAGTGACATCATGCAGACAACCAGGAAGCACTGAACAGCTATCTTGTCCTGATGTGGGACTCTTTAGTTGCACGTCTCCATGAGCTTCCCAGGAACTGAACCTAAGAGGTGAGCGCTGAAATTTCACATCACCAATCCAGTCTTTCATAGTTTACATGACCAGTTTCAAGAATATTCAGAATAGTCAGAGTAAAAAACCATAAATTGACACATATATTCATAGAAAAATTATCAATATACTTAAATTAAATTAAACCAAATTATCAACATTTCCTTACTTACATCAATCCAATCCATACACTCAATATCAACTAGAATTCTCAATAATTCAGGAATAGCTAAAGCTGGATGTGTATCATTGATATGAATGACTATTTTATTTGGTAATTCAAATAGTTCACAAGTTGGATTTGATGATTTAAATTGACATAGTATATCCTTGTTTGTTTAAATAATAATAATAAAAAATAAAAATAAAAGTAAAGCAAAATAATCATGCTAAAAATTTTATGCTAACACAAATGTAGATAATGCAATTTTTTAAAAAAAAAACGTGTCATGATTTCACAACAGAACAATTTTTATGAAAGATAAAATTATTCAAATTGCTGGTGATATCCTAGTGAGTAGAAAACACAATCCTCCAAAACTGTGCCCCAAAATATCGTAACAGTGCTCACTAGTGACTAGCTTCGTGACGAAATTCTCGGAGTTCTAGTTGAGAAGACGTGACCAATCGAGATCAACCGTGATGGGTGTAGGCAGTAACAGCCAAAGACAAATGGGTAAGGTCGCGCAAAACCTCTGGATCAATCAGAGTTAGACAATAACACCGTTGGATGCCGGCTCAGTGGTCCAGAGGTTAGGCGTTTGCGAACAAAGACCGAAGGTCCTGGGTTCGAATCCTGTGAGGGGCATGAGTCCTGGATGCTCACTGCCACTGATGAGTCCCATACCAGGACGAAACGGCCGTCCAATGCTTCCAAGTGATCTAACAATGATTGATTGATGATTTCAGATGTGTAAAAACACAAACCTCCAAAACTCTGCCCCAGAAATTTGTATTCCTGACGTTTCATGACCTAATGCAAGTCACTTCTTCCCAGTAAATAAATAAATAATCGAAAAAAATTATTACAAATTTAAATGGTAAAAAGGAAACAAAGTAGACGATTTTTTAATAAAATCAACATCATATTAGGTCTGAACCTGATAACATCATGATTCTATGTGAGACATTAAAGTGTGATTTGTGAGTATAAAGGAGAGCAAGAGTAATATGTAATTTATGATATGGAGTTAAAATATAATAATAATACATTTGTGTTTGTGGGTAGAATTGTATAGATAGCGAGTCAAATGTGGTTGTTCGAATGAATATTCAGGCCTTCTTTCTTATTGAGGGCAGGGGGATTCGGCATTAAATGAAATGCTCCAGCTACTCACCTCTCTTTATGGTTGTTAAATCCTTTCTGAACTATTTTGATATTATTGATATCGATTTGGTCGTTATTTTAAATAGTGTGTACTGCTACCGCTGATTTAATTTGCAGATTTTCCAATTCTATGGGACTGTTAGGTCGTTTTGCGTAACGTAAGTGTTCTTTAAAACAAGTTAAGATTTCCTGAGAGAATCGCTCAATATATAATGCATTACAAACGGCATATCCTAGTTTGTAGACATACTTTTGAGTGGATGTAAAAGGGATCTTGTTTTTAATTCTAACTAAACAGTTGTGTAGAGCGTTCGTTATTTTATAGAAAACTTTGATTCTGAGCATTCTCAAAATGTGTCGTAATTCTTAGCGGTAAGATGAAAGTACAGTACCAATCCAAGGATTTTCATTAGAGTTGTTAATTATAGATAGGCAGTTTCGTTTTAATAAGCTTTCGATAATATTCATAGGAAAATTATTGAACCACAAGATTTTTATTATATTATCTTTTTCTTTCAGTTGATCTTTTACCAAAGTAGTGATCTTGGAGGCGCTTCTGAAAAGAATTCATGACTAAGAAACTTTTCGCACTGAATGGATGTGCAGAATTAAAGTCAATGTGCCGATTTGAATGTATTGGTTTCTGGTAAATGACTAGATTTAAATTTCCATTAGAATTCTTTTTAACTAAACAGTTTAAGAAAAGTAGTCTACCACGTTCATCATCATCTTTAAAGGTGAATTTGATGTTTTCAGAGAACATATTCGTCAGTGTAATGAATCTTCAAAGGAAAGTCTTTTTAATAATGACAAATGTACCATCTATAGATGAGTCATATGCGTAGCCTGATGTTACTGGTAAAATCAACAATTCGATATGAGACATAAATAAACCAACAACAATCGGAGATACCGAAGATCACATGGCCACTCAGTTCGTTTGTTTATATAAGGTCATTAGTTTGACAATCATTAAGCTAATAGTATTTACTTTTCATCTTCAAATGATTTATACATAAACTTCTCTGTTGAAAACAATTCACACCATAGACTAAACAGTATCGTCATTACCCCCCCCCCCTTCCAAACAAATCTGAACTTTGTTTGAACCACAGTTGTTTGTGCATTGTGTTCGGTGTTTATATTAAAGTGATGCATTTACTTAATGAATTGGTCACGTTATTGAAATCTTACACTAGTTCATATTATTACTAATTTTTATTACAGGGTTGTGGAGATTGTTAAGTTACACGTTTTTGAAATCATGAATCGATCAATGTTAGACCACCATTAGAAACCTAGAATCACTGGACGGCCGTTCCGTCCTAGCATGGAACTCATCAGCAGTGCGCATCCACGACTCCTGCACCTCGCAGGATTCGACCCCAGGAACTTCAGTCTTGTGAGCGAACGCTTAATCTCCGAACCACTGAGCCGGTATCTGACGGTGTTAATGTCTAACCTCAATCAATTCAAGGGAGTTGCGCAACTTTATACACAGTCTTCGGTAGTTACTGTTTACAGCCGAACTGGTTGAATTTCAGGAGTCACAACTTTCCACTAGAATTCGGAGAAGATTCCTCACAGAGCTAGTCAATAATTTTTAGTTTGGCAGATATTGCATATTTGTAATAATTATTGGTGATAATATTAATTACCACTTTAACCTTTCAATAATAAAACCAATTGTATCAATATATATATATATATATATATATATATATATATATATATATATATAAATCAATAAATATTCCAACTTACTTGCAGTGTAGCCGATACAAGAAAGTATTCTTGTTTCAATTGTAATTCTTTACCTTCAAAAGCACTTTCAATCGGATAGAGAACACGAGAAATATCTTCAGCTTCATTACGACTAAGTATAGCCTAATAAATAAGATATATTTTTTTTAAATGTTAAGTTATTACATTGTATATACTAATTTAATTTATATTAGGTTTTAATATTACAATATTACATACTGTGAAGTACTTTATGAGAATAGAATACACGATAAAATGTTATTCGCTAGTGATTAACATTTGAATCCGGAATGAGCCTGTATTAAGAAATGTGATTTTATGCGTTCTTCAGCACTTTCGTTGTAACAAAACAATTCACTGTTCAATATTTTATTTTCTTGCTATAAAATATGATAGCCAACAAAAACTTCCTTATACTAACGAATAATTCTAAGAGGCCCCATACAGATAATAAAGACAAGAGAAAGATAGAAGTTAAGCGAGTAGTTAAACAACTCATTCTCCGTGAATATATTCACGCATTCATTAATTAAGGTAAAAAGTGAAGAAAATGAAAATGATTTATTCATGATAAGATGATAATTTCAACAGCAAGGAATCGGTTTACAGAAACTGCAGTAGCATATGTTAAAAAAATAACTGACTAGCGTGAAGTGCATTTAGCTTTAAGAAGTGGAAATATTCATAATGGAAACTGTCCTCTTATCCGAAACATAGTTTATTAAATTAGAAATAAAGATTTTTATCATTTACCTAGTAAACTTAAGTCATTTAAGTACTGTATTACATATGCCCCGATGGGCGGTTCCATTGTGTACTGGAATATATTGAAATAGGTTCTGCGAAGCATATGACTCAGAAACTTAAATACTTTAATTAAAAAGTGGTTTGTATATCGGAACTTCCAGGTAAAGTTTTTAAAGACATACGTTCGACGGCTTAGTAAGACGAAAATATTGTAAACTAAGAGACATGTAAGTTATGAAGGCTTCGTTTGATATACACTAACAGATTTTAAAAAATCTCAATGGACACGAACGTTTGTTTACAAACATAGCATTTTACGATTTAATTTTAATATCCTGTACACTCATTAAAATGAAAGGCTTTTTTATGCTTCAGTTGAATCGACGGTTGATATATTAGCTAATTTTTTTCCTTAAGAATATGCTAAAATCGGTGTAAACATTCACTAATCATTGAAATACATCGGAAATACATTTTAACGATTAGTAGTTCATTTGCAAAATGTATTTCATTGTGAAATGAATTACATTTTCAAGGTCGAAATTATCAAAACAACAAGGCTGATATTTGTGGTTCAATAAATCAACTGGAAGCTAAAAGGACATACAGACACAATGAAAATCAGTAACAACATTGTTATGATAAAAGATAAAAAAAATACTAGTCTATTATTAAATAAGCAGACTTTTTAGAAAGAGTGAGTTAACAGCAAAAATATACTAAAAATAGAGAAATGAAACATTTCAAAAACTATCTAGTCAATTATATGAACCAAGATTACTCTACCATTTCTACAGTTGAAAAATATCTGCAACTCCAAACAAATATCAATCAACACCAAAATCAGGATTTTAAATACAAATATCAAAACAGTTCTCTATTGTATGGAGCGGAAACATGAAGAACTACGAAAGCCATCATCCAGAAGATACAAGTGTTTATTAAGAATTGTCTACACAAAATACTTCGGATTCGTTGGCCAGACACCATCAGCAACAACGTACTGGGGGAGAGAACAAACCAGATTCCAGTGGAGGAGGAAATCAGGAAGAAGTGGTGGAAGTGGATAGGACATACACTACGAAAAGCACCTAACTGCGTCACAAGACAAGCCCTCACATGGAACCCTCAAGGCAAAAGGAATAGAGGAAGGCCAAGGAACACACTATGCCGAGAAATAGAGAAAGATATGAGAGGAATGAACAAACATTGGACAGAACTGGAGACGGAAGCCCAGGACAGAGTTGGTTGGAGAAAACTGGTTGGCGGCCTATGCTCCATTGGGGGTAACAGGCGTAAGTAAGTAAGTAAGTAAGATTACTCTGCCACAATAGAGTTATAGCTTTATGCAATAGACCGAATCTAGCTATATAACTGCTCTTGACCAACTCTTTCATTCAAATATTGAGCTCCTCAGCAGTATGCATATAAAATCTCACTACAGTTCAGCTCTGGAATTTATGCGCTTTTTGGCGAAGGGATTATCTTTGGACTAATCAGTTTTATTAAATGGTGTAAAATCTTCCAATTCAGTTAATTCACGACATTGTGTGACCATCATCCATTGCCCATGTTGATGTCTTTCAATTTTGACAATGGTTGAACTCTTGGTTAGAATTTCTTGCTATAGAATTTTAGAAATCTATCTAGAAGTTAGTCACTAGTACGAAATAAAATTCTCAAAATTCATGCAGTGTAAACGAATTGAAAAAAGTTTTCTGACAACTTACATTTACATAATCATTGTTATGAATAATTTTTTTATCAAAGCATTTCCGGCCTTTAGCAGCCCATAATCTAAGTGTATTACACGTATAATTTTGATATCCAGGTATAGGAACTTCATAAGGTAGAGCACATATTGTTTCTGTGTCAATCCATTTACACTGGTCTAAATCATTACGTATAACTCTACCATAAAATTGAACTATACGAGTAAACTCAGGGCGTTCTTTCTCCCAAGGATTACCATACAATAACCATTCATCTGGCTCTTCAACCTATAATTTCAAAAAGAAGTAGGCCCATTGATTAAACTTGTTAGAATATGATGAGATATTTTTAGAGATAGCTTAAGAAATAATTTATTTATTTTTAAAATCCTCACCTGCCATCCATCCTTTATCGTTTGATGAAAAGCACCATTTTCATAACGTATTCCATAGCCATAAGCTGCCAAACCAATTGTAGCCATTGAATCAAGGAAACATGCTGCCAATCGACCTAAACCACCATTGCCAAGTCCTGCATCGCATTCCATTTCTTCCAATTCTTCAATATCTAAACCAAGCTAGAATAAATGAGCAACCATTACTAAAACAAAAAGTCATTGAATTTTCGCGCAGTAGTTATCATTACATTACATTACAAGAGTGCTTGAATTCCATGTGTCATATCATATTGAGATTATTCTCCAGTGAACAAAGCGTAATAGACAATCTTGATTTGGTAACATAAGTTTCACATATGACTATTAAATTTTCTCTCCATTAAATGTCATATCAGGTAGAATGTGAGTGAAAAAATTTATTCTAATGTCAAACTGGTTTGTAGTACTTCACAGAACATTTAACAATCCATAATAGTTGTATTACAACAACAGCATACACTATGTATCAATGTGACAACAGTCATCAACAAGCTAGAGTACATTTACAATCAGATCAACAACGTCTTCGATAACATTAAATTCACGATGGAAAAGGAATCAAACAACAGTCTATCATTCCTGGATGTACTAATCACCCAGAACTAACGCAAGAAAACTGGAAACTCAAGTATTTTGGAAGCCAACCCACACAGACACCTAATTCTCAACTACGATAGCAACAACCCAAGAACCCACAAAATCAACTGCATACAAACTTTGTTCAAGAGAACGAAGACACACTGCAGCACATACGAAGCACTAGAAAACGAGGAAAAACACCTTGTGACTATTTTCCAAAAGAACGGCTATCCACGCAACTTCATCAAAAAACACCAACCGAAATCCTCATCAGAAGCAAAATCAAGCACAGGAACAAATAAACGCATCATCCTACCATACATAAAAGACATATCAGAGCATACAGCACGACTACTGAAACCATTTGGAATAGGTGTGGCACACAAACCAACAGAATCACTTCAGTCAATCCTATGTAGACCAAAGGACAAAATGACAAAGGAAGAAAAACCAAATATCATCTACAAAATAAATTTCTCAAACTGTGAAAAACACTACATAGGACAAAGTGGACGACCACTTCAACTCCGTTTACGTGAACATCAATTAGCAGCCAAACGCCACGACAACGCTTCGCTTATATCAATACACACCGACAATTATGGACACACATTCAATTGGAACAATGTGGAAATACTGGATAGGGGGAAGGACAAAGAACACTAGAGACTTTTTAGAAGCTTGGCACTTAGGTCAATCAGCAATCAACAAACACATTGACGTTGACCCAACTTATCAACCAATCAGAAAAATCATGAGCGACATAGGATCAAGAAACAGATCAAAATGGGGATACAATCAAAATAAAGGTGCAAACAACGACAGGTTTAAGGTCAACAGCAGCCAATCAAGATCGAGGTTATCAGAATAAGCTTCAGGTCAAACATGGAGAAATTCGAATGCTTCACTTCTGCTATTTGAAGTTTGTGCAGACAATGACGTTGTTCAGAAGAACAATGAAAGCTCCACAACCAAAACATCCAGCTCAGAGAACAAAACACCACCACCACAATCATCCACCTGAGCTACAAATCTTCCCCACCATCTCAAAGTCATCAAGATCATAGTAATAATAAAGTCATGTAAGTATAATAGGAGAAATGTTTTCAGGATGACTGTAAATAAAAAAGAATAAAAATGCTTGGAAATAAACAAAGATGAACGCGCAATTAAGAATGGGATAAGGTAGAATTAAACATAAAAATCGATGAGAAGGTATCTTAATCCTGGACACTATGATAAACAAAGTGACTAAATATACCAATTTCGAATACATTGGTTAAGTTTTCTGGAATAGTTAACCCTGATGGCTTCAGCTAGATAGAAAAGGAATGATCTTGCTACTTTCAGTAGATTGTTCGAGACGTAATACAGAGTTGAAGTTGTTTCAGTTTGGCATGGTGATCTACTAGAAGACAAAGAGAGAGAGACAGATATAAAGCAGAACTTCGGTTCAGTTCAGGTTGCCATGCCCCAACAGCACAGAGACGTGACTGTCAGTTCAAATACAAGAGTGATAGCGATAGTAGAATTATTAGCAGCGATGGAGAAGATTAGGGAGCGAAGATATAGTTCGAAAAGTATAATTCAATAAGATAAATTTAGAAGGAGGAAGATAGAGATTATGAGGAATTCAAAAGGTTAGGATTAAAAAGCACACAAAGAGTGGATGCACCTGAGCCATTGCAAACGATTCTGAGCCATGTTGTTCAAGGTCTCTAACCATTTGTGACTTTCGTCTCGCGGACCCCAACCTGGTAGCCTACATCTACCAAAATGACTCAGTCTATTTGTCAGTGACTTCATGGGTTTGTGCCATGCTTTGGTTTGGCCACCCCTAGCTTTCTTCCAACCTACTACTATACCACAAAACTTAGCTAGTCGCGGCAGTCGGTGATTAGGCATTCGTAACACATGTCCCAACCACCTCAAATGATGAAGTTTAACCACTTCATCTATTGATTTGCCATCCCTATCTCGAACTCGTTTCCTAACGACAGCATTGCTCACTCGGTTGTCCCACGGTATACGAGCAATGCTTCGAAGACACCTATGATCGAAAACCAGTAACCTACGAATATCTTCTACTCTCACTGGCCATGTTTCACAGCCATATAGGAGAACGGAGCGAACTGCTGCACAGTACACTCGTCCTTTGGTTAGCGGGCGGATATCTTGCCTGCGCCATAGGTGACTCAGGTTGGCAAAAGCCAATCGAGCCTTCTGTATCCGAGCTGAGATTTCGTCAGTCACCAGGCCATCAGCACTGATGAGACTTCCCAGATACAGATCTACTAGAAGAGAAAAGATGTTATATGAATGGAATTGTTGTTAACTTTTCCAAACCATACTGGCACATATTTACGAGCACCTAATGTTAAGTATTCAACTCTTATTTTAGACACTTAAATATTCATTCAAAAAGTAGACACTAGAACTAACTATTTATGGTATTTTAAATAATACAATTTCTCTATAGATATTAATAAATTTCAGTTTCAGCGTCTGACATTGTTTTTATTTCCGTTGTCAAATAATATCTTAACTTTTCCAGACAGATTATTTTATCTACGGCTATCTAATAGAGTATTTCGCTACTTTTGACCTTAATTAAGAAAAATAAATGTAACTCGAAATTCATCAAAAATAAACTAGTCTTTTTTTTGAAAAACAAAGAATATTCAAACAAACCATTATTGTTTTCAATCGCTGTGAATTTCATTTCACTTCAGGTCAATAATAACAGTGCTGATACTAACAAACTTTAACTTTCCTGTCGTTGATGACTCATTACTACATAAGTGCGTATAGACTTAGTTTTCCTATCCATCTGACAGATTGTTTCATATGAAACAGACTTCAACTGCATCTATGCAGAAATATAATATAAACACGAACTAGTTCAACAGACCTATGTTAAAAATTCGACATAAATGTATTGCATTTTTCCAATAAATAGTTTGTAAGAAATCGATTAACATGAATAGTGAGTGATATTATTATTATTAATTTGTGAAATTGACAAAAAGGACAATTTTGGAACCTAGTAAATAATTGACAACAGTTTCTTTATTATGTGACTAGTTATATCGACGATCATAACCTAACTATTCGTAATTTCGTTTCAGTTAATTTACATTGAAAGCTTAGGCCAGTTAAAGTTTAAGTCTGACTATCAATAAAATTATGAGAACAGATGATCTTGTCAGAATTATGGGCAGTATGGATCATGATTTCAGCAACAACGTACTGTGGGAGAGAACAAACAACATTCCAGTGGAGGAGGAAATCAGGAAGAAGTGGTGGTAGTGGATAGGACACGCACTAAGAAAAGCACCTAACTGCGTCACGACACAAGCCCTCACATGGAACCCTGAGGGCAAAAGAAAAAGAGGAAGGCCAAGGAACACATTACGCCGAGAAATAGAGAAAGACATGACAAGAATGAACAAAAATTGGACAGAACTGGAGAGGGAAGCCCAGGACAGAGTTGGTTGTAGAAAACTAGTGGGCGGCCTATGCTCCATTGGGGGTAACAGGCGAAAGTAAGTAAGTAAGTATGGATCATGATTATTACCTATTAAAGAGAATCTAGATGTAAGATATGACTGTGGCTTGTTTGTGAAGCTTAAAGAGATTAGGAACTAACCTCAAGATGGAGTAGAAATTCATGACTGATGGAGTTCAGTTCATATCGTAAGCGATACGAATGTCACCAGCGACATTAAATCTTTGATTTGCTATTTCACGACATAATTAAAACTGAAAATGTAGGCCACTGGTTTCTAACTTAATAATCTGTAGGCCAAAAGCTAGCCACAATACCCGAGGTTCTTGAATTTGATTTCTCGTGAAGTTAAGAGCGAATGTGAAAATGCTTTCAAGGACTTCTTGATTTTCAATAATATCCCAACTGATGTCAGTCTGTGAAGAATGCTATCTACAAATTTGACTAACCTCCACAAGTCATTTAATTTAAAAACACATTGTCTTTTGTACACTGTATCATAACTATATCGAAACTTTAAGGTGATTTAACATCACGAAAAATGCTAACACAAAATAACAGCTCCGATAAAACTAGCCAATAAGATAAGAAAACATAAGCTCCCAGTTTTTCGTATTTCTAGTCATATGAAATGTGTAGTAAAGGCTTAGAAAGTTATAGTCGAAATTCCACAAACAGATGTTTACTTTACAGGTTAAAATTAAGATTAGTCCAGATGGTCTGTTTATGTAATGTTTAAGGACATTAGTTATTTTGAAATAATCTAGCAAGAAATGCCTTTTCTTTTTTTAAGGACAACCTTATAATGATCATAGACATCCATTTCGATTTGAAATTATTAGTATACATTAATTAAAGCATATGAATAGAGTTCATCTGGAATCTGGATATCAAAATCTCAAAACACGTGAATTCAATAAATCATTATTCTCATATCGATTACTTACTTGATACATTGCTTCATCTAAAGCTTCTGTTGTATCTACATTAAGCATTGTATTCTTTAATGTACGACCCATAAAAAATTCCATAGATAAAAAGTAGACCATCTAAAATATGAAGAAAAAAAAGAATTTGAAAATTTTACAATCTTATCTATATACATAGATTGATGAGTACGAGCAAATACTTAATGCCTATAGTCATTTTCAAACAGATAGGACACACACTACGCAAAGCACCTAACTGCATCACGAGACAAGCCCTCACATGGAACCCTCAAGGTAAAAGGAAAAGAAGAAGGCCAAGGAACACATTACGTCGAGAAATAGAGAAAGATATGAGAGGACTGAACAAACATTGGACAGAACTGGAGAGGGAAGCCCAGGACAGAGTTGGTTGGAGAAAACTGGTGTGCGGCCTATGCTCCACTGGGGGTAACAGGCGTAAGTAAGTAAGTAAGTAAATATTCTTTCTTGTCATAACTACTGTCTAGACATAATATTTGTCTATTTCTTAAGTATAAAATGCTGTAATGATCTTACCAATAAATTCTATAAGATAAATAATATTATGACAGTTCAATTTTGAATGCTTTATTTTCACTTAATATATAGTCAAAAGAATTCCTTTCCTATACAACGCATTCAAAACCAACTCCTAATTCCAATTATCAGTTTTTCTGTAATCTCATGTTTATGTTATTTCTGATTGTAGTTGATGGCTTTTTCTATTAAAAGTACATTTTATGTGCTTATTGAGTCATCGGTTCACTTTTTTCTCGTATTCTTTCCTCATTCAGATAATCTAACATATTGTACTTCACACTCCTCCAGCTTACAGAATACCTTCAGGCTAAACACGAACTTACAAAAGGCTGAAGTTAGACTTCGTCAAATTAAAATAATCGATAGAAGCATGATGCGCTGATAGCCTTGAGTGAACCAATCAGAACTAAAATGGCCTCTCAAATATTTTGCGCGTAGTCCAATGGGCGACTAGATAATTTCTTTCCTTCATAACTCTTATTCTAAGTCTCTTAAGTTTGTAAACTGTAGAATGACAAAAAAACTGCATCATAACTTATGTCAGTTCGTTATGAAAACCCTAACCCTAAGGTGAAAATGAGTCAAAAGCCAATAAAATTCATTTTGTTTATTAGTTATTTAGTAGGCACATACAAACCGTTATGAAACTTGAATATCAGAGTGAAAACGTCAGTCTTCTGAGTACAGAGAAGTGCGATAAAGCCTGTAACAGCTATTTAAGCCGTCAATATCTAGTCAAAAATTTGCACCTTGAGCTTTTGGATCTAAAAAATAGCCAAACAAGGTAATGGTTTCCATGTTACAACATTAGCCTCAATAGAGTAGTAAGTGTTAATTTCCTTCTAGCCTTCTTTAAATAATGTTTCAAAATTCTACCTTAAAAGTTGAGTCATTGCATTGATATGTAGTAGTGAAAGGAAAATTTGATAAGTCATCGAGTATGGCTCACTGAACGTGACTGCTTATAGTTGTGTGAAGCAGCGTCTATCGTTCACTCTGATTTTGGCCTTGGTCGTGAATCAGGTATCAGATACAACGTGACCTAGTCTCTCTGTAGAGTACCATTCGAGTACCCAACCCATCAGTAGTATGAACTCACCCAAACTAGTCTCACTATATTTTGTTATCGTATTTATCGCAGTAAAACCGTGGCTAAGATATATCCTCAACGCCACCGTCACATAAGGCAAATGTTCCAAGTGTTTAAGGGAGAGAAATAACTGAATGCTGTTCAGAAGTGTTGTCTGACCACGGGAACTATACTTACATCTCATTATGGGTTTACAACAGCGTAGAATCAAGAAAACCCTTGTAAAGTATTTTCTTAGTAAACCACACTGAACACAACAAACTTGGCATAAGACTAAAGTGTTATTTTTCCAACGACAAGTTCCACTTTGGTAAAAGAATAGTAGTTTCTGTGTTAACTTGAGAAACGTGATGTAATACTAAGTCGTAATCAGAAAATATTCTACTTTTATTATAGCAATATGATAATTATATTTTCATAGAATATTGGGTAGTTATTACAATAGGCAATTCTAAGCACGAAGTATTTTAACAGGCTGTTTTGAATATCATTACGTGTCACAAAGATTTTTAAGTATATATACATGCTTATGTACGAAAATAAGTCAATCACAAAGTATTTGTGTGAGATACAGTATAATGCAGTTTTGCGATCTTCTCTACGTGCATTGATCCTAATGTATTTGCGTCTTCTTCTTCCCGAACGTTTACAACGAGCAATATGAAAATGAAGTAAATGGACTGTATCTGATTAATTATACTTGCCAGTCTTCAAGATTACCATTACCTATCCACAACCATATTCACGGTGACATCAAAATACACATCATATATCCTACTAACTACCTTCAGCATTCTGCTATATAGCAAAATATTTTCCTAAAACCCAATGGAAGAATAATGAGCCACAGTAAAAAGTAACAAATAATGTGCAAGAATTTATAAACCATAAACATGTAGCTTCTTTATGTTATAAGTCATACAATAAGCTTTCTTTGATATTGCTAAAACATAAGAAGACTAAGAATGGTGAGAAAGACGAGCATTCAGATAAATGAAATTTGTTATTATGAATAAGCCATTGCTCAATAGGCACTGATAACTCATTCACTAAAAGGGAACATGAAGAGGAATAAGCTGGCATATATTGAGTTAGATTATTCACACACTTGACAAGTGTTTTTGCAGATAATTAATCATGCAAGGAAATGGTCAAAGGAATAGGAGGAGGACATCTAGTTGTGACAGTCAAAACTTAGTAAGTAAAATTGCCTTCATAAGAAACATACTATTCTCTTTCAGAAAAATGTGAACATAGCCAATTAGTGATCTAGCTCTTGGTGTTAACACTAGCAGACCTACTTAATAATAATAGTTTTAGAGTAAAAATCAAAGGCAGGGGTGTGATCTAGAAATGAGTACCTAACATACTTCCCACTCATTTCTGAACTAAACACTATGATAAGATGTAGGAAAACTATAGCATCCCAAGACACCTTTTTCACTTTTATCGACAAAGTGAATGTATCAGTACAGTTCTTCAGTGCGGACTGAACTGATAGTAGCAATAGTTTTTCTAGTTTAGAGAAAAGTTAGTTCTATGGGACTAAACATTTAAATCTTAGCATCAAACTCGTTATTAGGTGTTCGGATAACCTCTTTCTTCGTCTACATTTTCGTTAAAATTGACATAGCAAAGATGTTCGTTAATACGTGATACAAATCATCAGTAAATTTCGTAAAAAGGTTTGAAATGTCGTTAGTTCTTAAACACTATGACCAGTTAAGGAACTTTATACATTGATAATTCACAATTTTGCAATTTTACATTAGCGAATGCTTTCTTAGTCACATTTTCAAGAAAAAATATTAAGCATTCATTTCTACGCATAGTCCCTCATTACTACATAATTCTCGTTATGACGAAAGTGATGATGCATTCAGTCAATTAACATTATAGGAGAGCTAATCGATTTTTCGATTATTATTTTGATACAGACGTCTTCTTATATTAATGATGTGTGGGCTATAACAAAACTGTGATTCGCTTGTGGAAATTGTTCATTTTGTAGTTTATGCCGCAGGTTAAATTTACCTAGCTAACTTTAGAGAGCTAGATTTCACTAAACAATTATTTCTTACTGGTACAAAGCTGTTAAGTAATAAATTATTCACTTTGGAAATCAGTGAACTTTCATATCTTGTGACATATTCCACTACTTTAATAAACACAAAAAGCTCAATGGCGATTCATTCCAACATAACCAGTAAACAAAAATTGTAACTGTATGAAAAATCTGTCTTCATAAATCGAAAGTGCGAATCAAACGGCGGTATTACCATAGCAGTAAATATGATTAATATACAGCTTACTGTTAACTGAATAGTTAAATAAGAATGGTAGATCAATAGATGAAGTATTGAAACTTCA
This sequence comes from Schistosoma turkestanicum, assembly GCA_944470395.2. Classification (NCBI taxonomy): domain Eukaryota; kingdom Metazoa; phylum Platyhelminthes; class Trematoda; order Strigeidida; family Schistosomatidae; genus Schistosoma; species Schistosoma turkestanicum. Next base: position 64,426,983 of record OX103979.1, read on the forward strand.
TCAATTGAGGTGGTTGGGATATGTGTTACATATGCCCAACTATCGACCGCCTCGAAGAACTACGTTTTGTGGTGTAGGAGTAGTTTGGAACAAAGCTAGGGATGGCCAAACCAAAATACGGCAAAAATCCATGAAGTCGCCGACATCTGGACTGAGTCATGTTAGCAGGTGTAAACTACCTAGTTGGGCTCCACGAGATGATATAACTGATGATTAGAGACCTTGAATGAGATGGCTCGAAATCGTTTGCGATGGGGCAGGTGCATCCATTATTTGTATTCTTTCAAATTCTAGTTTTATTAATTCCTCTTCGCCTTTATTTTTCTTCTTTCAAGTTCACTTCACTGGATTATACATCTTGAATAATATCTTCGAACCTTAATCTCTCCAACTACTGCTCATACTTCTACTACTATGGGATTTGAACTGGTAGTTGCGGCTCTGTACTAATGTGGTATGAAAACTTGAACTGATGTACGTACGTATAAAGTTCAACGTTGTAGCTGACTGAATATTTATCTAACGAACATTGATGATATATTTTCGGGAAATATCTCATCTCAGGTACTTTTAGTTAAAAATGATTCTACTTACCGCCTAACTTTCAGAAAGTAACTTGTACATGTTTAGTAAAATCCTTAGAATTGCACGTTTATAAATCCGAAAATATTACTAAGTTGTTGAAAAGACTTTCAACTCTTCACTTGTTTTACTTTTGCTATTATGAACTGGAAAAATTACTCATAAAACTAATTCTGACTATTGAAGACACTAATGTATGAAAGGAATTCACAAAAAGAAACTTTCTGTTACATTTGTTAATTCATGACCTGATATACAAGTTTTGAATTTCAATCTCAGTTACAAAAAGGATCAATGTACATTAGTAAGCAGCATTTGGTCATCTGTTTCAATGGTTTATTTATTAATATTAACTACTGATTTTAGTCCTTCATTCTCAACTTAATGCCATCTTGTTTCGATGAGTTTAATTTTGTGAAATCATTTAAAATACTTTTCACATGTTAAGAACGAAAAAAAAATTTAATTATTCACTTTTCCAGTTCTAGTGGCAGATTTTTTTCATACTTTGTTGGGAAAAGATAAAAAATGATCCTAGGTTTATGTGTTTACTATTCAAAACTATATAAAATTCAACATGATAAATAAGGCTATCCGTAATTAAAACTAAAAAGTACTTATAAATAAAGGCTTTCGATTCTAATTAGATTGACACAGTTGTACAATCAGTCAATCAATCAATTCACTTGTTGAATTCAAGTTATCAATTTCTAAATATGGACAAATAAATTAACAAAATATGCCTTGTGTCAATATTGAATAAAATGTTGACCTTAGTATAATTATTCCATTTTCACAAAACTCAACTAATACAAATCATGTATAGTAGTTATTTACATCATACCCGTTTTCAGCATTTATTTCACATAATACACACTGTAACTAAACTAACACATCAATATCAACTTCCTGTTTTAGTTGTAATTCAGTGATTCGATGAAGATGATCATGATGTTCTTTAAATGATGATGAGAAACTTTGGTTTGTGTAAAATAGATACCTATAAATCTATCAATACCGAAATGTGGATATTAGTCATAATGTATGTAGAGAGCCAAACTGTACTTCTTTTATAGTAAACGCAAGAAATAGTTAATAGCCTTATCAATGAAAACCATTCAATACGTACAATATAAAATGAAAATATTTTTTTTCTTAGATTAAACCTAAATATATTTCAATAGATGCGTATTTCCTTAACTGGTAGTTTTCCAACATTATCAATGGGACACATCACTAGTCTGTGTAGATCGCTTAGATAATAAGAAAATAACAATTACAGATATTTTTGTATGTATGTAAACATATCTAAGTAAATATAAGTGAATGTTAGCAGTGAAATAAAAGTTAGTCGTCGTTAGCGTGTAAGCCAAGAAAAATATGCATTGGTTCAAGCTTAAGAGAACAAAAAATTGACTTGAGAAACAGAGAAAATAAAATCCATTGTAGTAAAAAGACAGACATAAAACTTCAGTGTAAAGTGAATGAATAAAATTATATAATGAAATTCCTAATGTCGTTAAACTTATGATCTTTAAGACGAAAAAGGAATACAGATGTTAATATCTTCTTGTGAATTCAGAAAGTTCACCTGTCTTTGAACAACTTAAGCCACCTACGATGCTAGTGCAATATATGTCTATCAACCGGAAGACTGGTATAATGAACTCAAGGCCACTTCGTATTATTTTATGATTGTAAAACATGGGCTGTGAAAGTAGAAGACAAGTGTAAGATAAAGGTTTTCGAATCACTCATTCCAAATAATTTAGAAGATGGAAAGAGAAAATCGATTGGTGAGGTTATGAATATTCATAGACAAATGGTTGTAACATGCTTTATGTATGACCAACCACTGGCCAGAAAGGACAGTGATAGCTTACATGCTAGTAGCTTAGAAAAAGTAAGAGGTGATCTCACCAAAACATGCCATTTGTATATGAGTTCATTACCTATTGATCGGAGTGGCTTTGAAAAATGCAAACCACCTAGTTGTAGTCCTCACGGTCTGCACTATCCGTTGTTGAAGGCGTTACGTGACAAGATTGTCAAACCCAACCGTAGCTGCAAACTTGATGTAGTCTTTGACTGTGTCGATAGTGATGACCCAACAGAGTTATATTGGCTGGAGCAGGTGGATTGGAGAACAGTAAAACTAAAAGTGGCAACTCAAGATCTGGGGGCAAAGTCGTACTGTTGACTTTAGAGAGGTGTTACAGCAGTAAGGTGTTTTCCTCCGACAATCAGCATCCGCAACGATGCTGCCTTCTCACAACAGGAGGACGAGGTTGGAAACGGTCGACTCTGGAAGTTTCATACCTCACTATAAGGTCCAGATTTTTGTCTCCAGTGTTAAGGCCTTTCGGAGATCAGAATGAACACAAAAACTTGACATGGTAAGGTTGTGAGTGACTGTTCTGAAGCTGTTGTCCGTCGGGCTCTATGGTCACGCTCTGAAGTCGCTAAGACCAACGCCAATCTGACTTTCTTTCCAAGTTCTTCAAGCAGAAATATCCTTACATGGTGTCGGCGATCGGAAAGTGACATCCGCCCTCATACTCCTTACAGCAAACGGGGTACTGCTGAGTTACGTTTATTGACACAATAAAAAGGGGTTTTGCGAAAAAAATAGTCATTGCGGCTTTGTAGTTTGTAAAGTAGGAAACATCTGAATATGAGATACTAGTTATAAATACATTCAGTACGAACCGTATCTCAAGATTTGGAATCAAGTGACGAACATTGACTGCCTACTATATCTTTCTGTTCGCAGAACAGAGAAATCCTACACGACTATAAAGATTGATTCTTAGAAATAACATTATATGAAATCACTGAAAACTACAATTAAAAACACAGACTACAAAATCCTACTCACGCCTATTTACTTATAAATTTCAAAGCCTTGCCTAATATTCTTAATGAAAAATATGCTGAGTTTATATAGAAGCTATAACTCTAAGCACTAGATAGCAATGATTGCCGAATCGTTACTAAAGAGGCGAGCATGATATATTCACCGAAATTTCGGCTGCCATCAAAGAAGCAGGCCAGCTGAAAACCGTTATGAGGTTTCTCCCCAAACTTTTCCCGATCTCTGAGAGAAACGGCGAATTTGTGAACAGTTTTCGAGAAGACACTAAATTTTCGACAAATTTGGGAGATTTGGGTTGCATATTCAGACGGTTATGTTTAGGCAGCTCAAAGGTTCGGGAAAATGAACAATCGTAAGGATGTATAATCTCACCTTAGGGTCCTCAGTAGCATATACCTCCCGTGTTTTTATCCAACGAGTACATAATTGTTCCCAGACCGTCTTAGCCAGGGCTACGTAAAAATCACGCATTGTAGCAATGTTGCGATCTTTAACGACATAAAAATGGAGGTTTCTGTTGAATGAATCCCTGAGATCCTTTGCATCTTGAACGACACTTATTTTTTGAAAAGTAGAAGACCGTCTGATGTTCATCTAAGTGGCGAAAACCAGTTTCAAAACTGA
>OX103979.1:64431234-64545404 GCA_944470395.2 Schistosoma turkestanicum
CTGAACAGGCCAAAAGGAGGACCTAACACGACTAGAAAGTTTCTCAGAAAGACTACAACTGTAGCTTTTACTCGGCATCGCGAGTCAGATGCGATGACAAAGTCCTTGGCAATAGAAGACACTTCCAGGCGAAGCTAGCTGCCAAAATATAGGCAAACCCAAAAGATCTCTACCTTCATAACTATGAGAAAACCTAAAAGCAAGGTGCTTTTACCCTTAGAGGATCAACCGAGATATGTCTGAGATCTTTAGCACCAACTTTACTAGCCAATCAAACCAGGTACGGAGCACTCACATATGGTGCCAGCTGATGGCCTAGGGAATATTCAGCTTAGTCCGGGCTAAGTACTAAGAAAACTCAGACCCTGCGCCCATGTAAGTAAATGTGACGTGACAGTTTTCGGTCTGTAATCGTGAAACAGTGTGCGGCTGATGATCAAGCAAATGTGGAAGTGCAGGGATATGAACAACACCCCCCCCATGAAAATTAACTAGGGATTAAGAACGGCATGATATGTAAATCCAATCCAAAGCATGGAACAGATGGAAAACCTTCTGGAACCAAAAATTGCTGGTCTACATAATACTACGCGAATTCAAAAAAGTTTTCAATACTGGCTTACTCACTCCTAATCGCTTAAGTTGCGAAGATGGGATTCATTGATCCACTTTATTCTTCAGAACAGGTTTCGTATGAAGGTAAATAGAGTGAATGAGAACTGAGGAGACAAAATATCACGAGTTTCACAGGGGGTTATCTAAGATTCGCCCCACGTCCTGATATTAATTAATGACATCTTAAATAAAGTTACCTCGGCATATCTAATCTTTGCAGACGATGGAAAGAACTACAGGTCCATAAGAAGCGACGAGGATTTATTTGAGCCTCAAAAGGACCCTACAACAATAGAGGAATGGGCTATTGATAGTGCGTTAATATTTAACCTGTCGGAATGTCTTGTCATCAACATTTTGATCCACGTGGCACAAACAACATACTTCCTCAATGAAAGTCCGCATCCTAATGTCTCCTCAGAGCTCGATCTCTGTCTCATAATCATAGACAGGCTGGACATCATTTCAAACAACTTAGGGGATGCAGCTAAGGCCAACGCAAATCTCGATTTTAAGCGAGGATCGTTCCCAGCTCTCTTTAAAACATACATGCAGCCACACCGTGAATTTCACAATGTCGTTGCAACCCGTCTCCTTAAAAAACATACAGATCTCCTAGATCGAGTGAAGAGGCAAGCAACTAAATGGGTGACAGCGTAAAGTATAAAACTGACGAGTAGAGACTCCCGGAGTCGAAGGTGATCCACTAACGGCATACACCATGTTGAGTGAACGGAATCATTTCAACACGAGCATCTTGTCAAAACACTACCACAATGCTCCACTAGATAGCCCTCGAATGATCACACACTGAAGAGCGAAAACCCAGTTATATGCCTACCTCTTCTCATTAAAACTTTTTCTAACTTGGAATTATCTCCTAGCCGAGGTGACCGCAGCCCTCCTTACAAGTAACTTTAGGAATAAACCTGACAAACAGGTACTCCTACACGGGTCATCATGTCCCACTTGGACTAGCTGTGTGACCCATATCTGGAAACTTGCTTGATGTTGTCATTGTCATTTCCTCAGACAAACAACTTATTTTAACTCGCTCAGTATCTCTGTTTCTTCTTTCCTCACACTCATATTCTCTCACGAATCTTAATGACCAATTAAACAACTTACTGTATTGTTGGACTATTTTTGGAAATTTCCTCTTCCGATTTGCAGTAGAATTTTCCTCTTATTATTATACACAATGTAATCTGATATTCAGCCTGCTAATGTGATAGATGCTAGTATTATTAAGTCCTACTACCCTGAAACAAAAACACTCGATCAAGGGACATGCTAATTCATCAATAACCGTCAGCTGACTAGAATTAGTGCAGTTGTGTGACTAAGCTAACGTCCATCAAAAATTGTCAAATACCCGAAATCGCAAAAAACGAACCAGAAGCAACTACAAAAAACTAAACTGGTTTACACTGGCTCGCGTAAAAGATATTGGATATTGGAATCAAAACATTGTTTGTTTGACTGTTTCGGTTGCATCAACTCAACTGACAGTTTCGAAGCTACAAAATTGTGATATGTTGTCCGATGCTGAGAAAAGAAAGCAAATAAGTGTTAGAGGGATTGCTCAATTGGAAAATGTGACAAATCTTAAGTCCGATTTCAATAGGCACCTGCACTTTGATGGTGTTAAGGATCGAAACGTCGCAACGTCCCTCGACTTCTATCAAGCGTTAGCACGTACAGTATGGGATCATCTTTGCTCCCGTTGGATTCGATCTCAGCAGTTTTACCATAGAGAAGATCCGAAGGTATGTCATCTTTTTGGCAACTCTCTCGATTTGCATGACTTTAACTGCTGGTATTGTGTTATATCTCGACTTCAAAACATAACACAAAGAGATCTCCAGCCTAACAAAAGTGTGGTTGTATATTCAGGTCTTTATAACCATTTCTTAACCAGAGGGCTCTTTTTCTACTCTAGCCACCGGGGGAGAATGACTTACTTGACTGCAGTCATTCCACGAACTATTGTGATGTATTCAGAACGATTGTAATACTAGCATCTAGAAACGTAGTTTTAAACTTATAATTGTTATATTCTGAAACACTTGTGTTAGAAGCTGGTTGCTAGCTTTTCTACAACAATCTGACGCATACTTTGGCCAGCGTGAATTCAAGAATCACGACGATTTGCCAACAAAGGAACAGATGAAGAGAAAACAGTTTCCATTGGGATAATTTTGTCATGATTTCAGATTGACAAAATAATAGACTAAAGACAAGGTTCCTCCTGATTTGTATTCAAAATATTTCCAGCCTGCAACTATGCGAGTGGAAACTGTTTTCTCACCATCTGTTCCTTTGTTGATAATTCGTCGTGATTATCGAATTTGTGCTTACTGAAGAATGCACCGAACTGTTGTGGAAAAGCTAGCATTATGTTCGTGGTATGTATCTAATATGTTCGATTCCGTGAATTTGGATTAAATTATTAACGTGTTGAGACCCATAATTTTGTAATTTACATCGATGAGTGAATATACTATGTAAGTAAATATCATGATGATGGGAAAGACGAAATGACTCTTTAGTAATCGGACTTAAAAATTACTTACACTTAAAAGTTAAGGGCTTGGAGGGGAAATCTTTTAACTAGAGGTTCGATATCACTGATAGTAATCACCTATACAATTTGTAAATCGACAGTGGTCTGAACTTTTCTACTGGCTAAAAATCAAAGTAAAGATTACGTCGTGGGGATTTTAAAGCATTTCTTAAATACTGACACTATGTGATGTTTGCTCTTATTGAAAGGATTGGGTAATCGGCTATTTTGCTGGAATACTTTCTTTTAACATTAAAAAGTTGTATAAATGTTAAATCTTTCTTCTAATCATTTTCTCTTGTTAAGCATTAGCGAAATAGTTCACGGGGTCGGTTTTCATTTGTGAAATCTTATATCGAGACGTGACCCTGCTAATAAAATATTTGGTTCTGCATGCGAATAACATTGCACGTATTCAAGCAAATGTAACTAAAACATTATTCACTCATTTGATACAACATTTATCAAGGGTCCTGCTTTGTTAACCACCTACTTATAGTGTGGTCTCAACCTTAATTTATTCCAGTAAACAAGTTTTTAAACTTAATCTCAGTTTTGTTGTTCAATATTTTTATGCCTGTTATTTGACTGTAAACGCATAAAATTAATTATCCTTTCTCCACATTACAGCGCATATACTACTTATCCTTAGAATTTTACATGGGTCGCACTTTGACAAATACTATGTTGAATGTAAACATTACTGCTGCAGTCGATGAAGCGATGTACCAAGTGAGTCGTAATGTCTTGTTGTTAAATTCAAAGTTTCAAATTTGTCATACGTTTTAGTTTGCGGTAAGGTATAAAGTGTGCGCACATTAACACGGTTTGTAATGTAAATAACTTGCTTTAAATTATGATCCCGTACCTTAATTTGACCACTCCTAATTTCATTAAACTTACTCTTGAACCCTTCATAATAAACTCACAAATTAAGGACTAGACGGATCCTCCCAAACTTAGTAAGATTCTAGGTTGAGTGAAGTTTAAAACCGTACTTCTGTCAGTGTGCTAAGGATTTGCCTCATAGTCTTACAACAACTGAATAACATTTCACCACTAGTGATATATCTATAGCTTTATGTTTGTCAACTTATATATGCTGAACAAGTTACTTCATGTAGATCCCATGTGAGGATGAAACGCCTTGTATATTGACACATAGAATGTGGAATACTGACATCATAATCAACCACAGTCTTAAAATCTATTTTTTAGTGTGGATGGATCTTATGGTGCCGCGGTTCATCAAATAGGTAATGGCGACACCCCGCTGCTATGCTCAAATAACCGGCTGTTTTTGGCAAACAACAACTTCATGCATAAAGAAAAACATCTTTCGACATGCTGATCTCTAAAATCGACCCAACTACACACATTTCTACCACCACCGACGGAGGCTCGATGCAAGACTAATGCTTGTTTTGTACACATGTTTAAGATCATGCTCTAGCACGAGCACGTACTTACCTGCGGCTTAATAGACGTAAGAAAGACACAATAAAGAAAGCCCCCAGAGTTCTGTTTAACGATGACAAATCCAAGAGTATATTTCCAGAGCAACTGGAAAAACAGTTGTGCAACCATGAGGTGGTTGAGACATGTTTTACATATGTCCACCCACCGGTTATCTCAATGAGTAATGTTGTTTGATGTACGAGTAGGCTAGATCAAAGCTAGGAGAGGCCAAATCGAAACATGGCACGAATCCATAAAGTCAGTGACAACTTGACTAAACCAGGTTAGTAGATGTGGACTATCTTGTTGGGGTCCGAGAGATAATAGTAGCCGATGGCTAGAGCCTTTGAATGACATGCCTCGAAACTGCTTGCACTAGCGTAAATGCATCCATTACTTGTCTTCCTCTAAATTCTAATCTTCTGAACCTCCTTTTCATATTTATTTCACTGGATCATACTTTTCGAATTACATCTTCGATCCCTAATTTTTCCGTTACCGCTAATACTACTTCTAACACTATGGAAATTGGCCTGACGATTTCATCTCTTCGTTCTAATGGGGTCCGGCAACTTGAGCCGATATACGTACGTACTAAGTCAGTCAGTCACTCAGTTACAACGTAGAACTCCGCACATGAGTACATAAGTTCAGGTTGCCATACCGCATCAGCCCAGAGGTGCGACTGTCAGTTCAAATCCCATAGTGCTCGAGATAGTAGAAGAATAAGCGGTAAGGGAGAATAATAGGGATCAAAGATATTATTATTCAAGGAGATAACTTAAGAAAGAGAACGATACAAATGATGAGGAATTCAGAAGGTTAGAATTTCGAAAAACATAGAGTGGATGCACCTGCGCCTTTACAAACGATTCCGAGCCATATCGTTCAAAGTCTCTAACCATCGCTTACTTTCGTCTCACGTACCGCAACCATGTAGTCGACACCTACCAATATGTCTCAGTTCACTTGTCAGTGACTTCATGGATTTGTGCAATGTTTTGGTTTGGCCACCCCTAGCTTTCTTCCAACCTACTCCTACACCACAAAACATAGCTCGATGAGGCAGTCGGTGGTCGGGCATTCGTAACACATGACCGAACCACCTCAACTGATGGTGTTTCACTACTTCATCAATTGATTTGACATCCCTACCTAGTATTCGTTTCCTAATGACAGCGTTGCTTACACGGCTGTCCCAGGATATACGAGCAATGCTTCGGGTACACCTATGATTTAAAACAAACAACCTACGAATGTCCTCTACTCTCACGGGCCATGTTTCTACCTTGACTGACTTGATTCTTAGCCAAACAAACAAACATCTCAAAACTTGTAACAACCAAATGTCTCTTTTGTATAGTACGTCTCGAAAAATACAAGGTGGGTAATGAAAATATTCTCACAACGGGTCGCGAAATTGTTTTAAAATAATGTACTAGGGAGTTTTTGGTCTATGCCATTCTAGATAGTCAGTATATTTACAAGAGGTATTGTCAAGAATGTTTTCAGGTAGTTTGATTTGACTATCAAATTATTTTATTTTTTCGATTTTATTTACTTGAACATAGCTGGGACTGGATATCGAAGAGTTAGAGGAAATGGAAGCGGATGCTGGTCTTGGTAATGGCGGGTTGGGTCGTCTAGCTGCATGCTTCTTGGATTCAATGGCAACATTAGGGTTAGCTGCTTATGGATACGGTATCCGTTATGACTATGGCATTTTCGAACAGACTATTCGTGATGGATGGCAGGTAAGCACATCTATATTTTAGACCATTATAAAACATTAAGTTATGTACCTAACCAGCCTTTATGTTGATGACTTCAATTCACTGATACGATTTAGTAAGAATAATTTAAGTGAAAGATTTTCTAGTGGTTCTTAAATTAGATTTTGACAGTTAACTTTTTTTTTTACTAATTCAATGTCGTTTGTATTCATTTGTAGTTTCGCAATACAACATTAATTTATATTAATTGATTCACTTTAATTTTCACTCACTTGGCTTTTGTTGAGTGCAATATTCGATTGTAATAATTCGAAGTGACAATTCAACTTGATAATTTCTGTAATTAATAACCACTGAATTTAGTCGGAATATAACTAGATGAACTAGAGAGTAATTTGAATTCTTCCGGAGTTTTGCCGAAAAAGTCATCTTTGCAAGATTCGTATGTTTCATTAGCCGCAACTAGTAAAAGAAGGAAGCTGCTATCCTGGTTCAGAATGACGCTGTGGTAGTTGTTGTTACCACAAGCTATCCCAAGATATAATTAGCATTATATAAAATCCATCAGTAAGGAACGCGTATATGTTTACATAAAATTTCCTATTTTTTATTTAGGAGAAATTATCCAGGAAGATTTTGTTTTGTTATGTTGGTTACTGACTAAATACACAAAATGTAATCATTTCAAGGCTACTTTAGTTTAGAGTGCATTGTCTATTTATTCTTATTTTTTTCTTTATACTCAGGTTGAAGAACCCGATGAATGGTTACGATTTGGAAACCCATGGGAGAAAGGAAGACCAGAGTATTGTTATCCAGTCAATTTTTATGGTCGTGTTGAAGATGCTGGAAATGGACGTAGACGATGGGTTGATGCGCATCCAGTTTTTGCAATGCCCTATGACACCCCGGTTCCAGGGTACAGAAATAATACTTGCAATACTCTTCGATTGTGGTCTGCCAAAGCTCCAAAAAGTTTCGATCTCGGTATATTTAATATGGGTGATTATATCAACGTAAGATAATATGTTTTTTGTTCAATATTTTTGACAAAACAATTGACATTTCCTAACAACCATATTGTTGTAAACGCGGCTACGTAAATCTTCAGTCCTAACGGCGTCCAATTCAAATATCACAAAACGACCCAAAGGCTTTCCCAAATCTCCTAGAAATCAGAACGTAACACCGTGGCAGGAAGATGTTTATTGGGTCGTAAACAGAAGAAGTAGGCAGGGGAAACGGAATTATCAAGTCTTCCAAATAGCGCGTATTTATACACTAAGGTCGAATAAGAAAAAGCATCAACGTCCGTGACATTGACAATTTAGGACGACCAATAGAAAAGAACATTTGAATGACATTGACCGTCCAGATGACCAATAGGAAGTAGCATTGAAGTATTTGACCCTGACGGTAAGAACGATCATAATTTCGGCCAATAGAATTCGACCAATAGGATTGCAGTTCTAAAAATAGTATTCTTAGGATATTTGGTGAATATCCTAACACCTCCCTCTGGAAGAAAATAAAGGGAAAAATAACAGCGACACAGCCGAGGGTTTACTTGAAATTACTTGATTTTCTTCGCTTGCGTTTCGACCACCTCGGAGATAAAATCCCTGGAGCTGTAGGATGTTCTGTTTGAGTAGATGACTCGATAGTGTCTGTTGGAGGTATTGGCGGAACTTGATAAGTATCCAACAGCAAACAGAGTGGGAGACGCTTCGTAATTTTACCTTTCTCTTTATCTCCCCCTGGCCTTAGTTGATCACGAGGTCTTTTGGTATTTGAAAGGCTTTTCATGATATCCTTATCATTTACTAGCTTCACTTCGACGCTTGAAGATTTACAAGAAAGAATGGAGTCACGTGAATATCTTTTTCTGTTTATTGTATCATGGTTTTCTCCATCACCCCAGTTTGCTTTATCTTGGGACTTGACATGCATGGTGACGTCACACAAGTTATCTGAGATCACATTTTCTTCAGGCATGGCAACTGGCTGCAGTCCGATACCAGGCTGAAGCGGTTCAGTGAGTCGTTTTTGAAAATCTGCAGCATGCTGTTGTGTAACGGCAGGAGTTTTTACTTGATTGCAGACAGTATTGATGGGAAGATCAGCGAGACCAAGTTTTTCGAACCAATCTAACCCCAGAAGGTTGTGAGGAGACTTGTTGATATAGCATGTTCCATTGAAGGTTGTATCTCTGAACGAAACACAGCAATCAAGTTTACCACGAAGACGAAGGTGACCCCCACAGGCACTGACAACTGTCTGCGATGATGGTTTGATGCGTGGTTGACCCAAGGTTCGCCAAGTCTCTTCTGACAGAATAGTGATATCTGATGCAGTATCCAACTGCATTCGAACCAGCTGACCATTGATCGAGAGGGTCAAAAATTTGCGTCGAGTAGAAGCATCGGTGTGAAAAGCTGCTGCTAAACTCCTAGATGCAGCAAACGGCTTTCTGGGATAACGGCGCTGCGACTGTGAATTTCGCCGGCCAGTGAATCGGGTTGATTGGCAAAAACCGCTTTTATGACCAATTTTCTGACAGCGATTGCACACATGCTGCTTGAATGGACAAAATTTCACATAATGCCAGTCTCCACAGTGCCAACATGGTGAGGGGGGCTTCTTATGCGTTGATTTTGAGTGATTAGGAACAGAACTGGCATTCGAACGACCAAAGGTTTTCGATCTAGAAGATTTGTTCTGTTGCTGAACAACGTGAACTTCGGAACCACCGTGGCTCCCAGATTGAACCAAAGTGTTGTCACACTGTAAGTTGGTGATGCGTTGGTACTCATCAGCGATAGCATCGAGTGTCAGTGTTGGGTCTTGTTCGAGGCGGTTAAGCAATCGAGTTCTGATGTCGGAGAATTTGGGCGATTGTAGACTGCATATGAATATGAGTGATTTGAATTGGTCATCAGTAAGGGATCTGTGTTTGAACCGTTCACACTCGCGGTTGACAATACCAACATGAGTCAAGAAGTCATCGGACTCATTCATGACTAGTTTTAAACAACGATAACGTGTATTGAAAATAGAATGCTGATCCCCAAAAAGTTTGCTGAGGGACTGAACCGTAGCATCGAATGATCTGTCACGTGGGTTCTGCGGTAGGATGTAGTTGCGATACTTGTCCAGTTCTGACGGACCAAGTTTTCGAAGGAGAAGACGCACCTTCCAGGAATCATCTTTGTCAGCAAAATCAACTTTGAAAAGATCTTCATAACGCATGAACCAAGTATCAAATGTAATATTGGCGTCAGGATCATACAGAAACTCAGAAATACTACTGGTCATACCATCAACTGACTGAGGAATTGTTGGTGTAGATGAGACTTGAGAAGAGATGTGCGTCTGAGTAAGCATCTCCATCAGCTTCAGCTGCTGTGCAAACAATTTTTCTAATGTAGCTGGATCCATAATTAGTCACCAACCCGTCGCCAAATTTGTTGTAAACGCGGCTACGTAAATCTTCAGTCCTAACGGCGTCCAATTCAAATATCACAAAACGACCCAAAGGCTTTCCCAAATCTCCTAGAAATCAGAACGTAACACCGTGGCAGGAAGATGTTTATTGGGTCGTAAACAGAACAAGTAGGCAGGGGAAACGGAATTATCAAGTCTTCCAAATAGCGCGTATTTATACACTAAGGTCGAATAAGAAAAAGCATCAACGTCCGTGACATTGACAATTTAGGACGACCAATAGAAAAGAACATTTGAATGACATTGACCGTCCAGATGACCAATAGGAAGTAGCGTTGAAGTATTTGACCCTGACGGTAAGAACGATCAAAATTTCGGCCAATAGAATTCGACCAATAGGATTGCAGTTCTAAAAATAGTATTCTTAGGATATTTGGTGAATATCCTAACACATATTCTGTTTGACTAAAAACAGTGTTAGTTACTGTATGATATTGTTTGCCGTTAGATTATATATTGAAGCAGAAATCCACACAATGATATTGATACTATTATTTTATGCACTTGCAGCTTTAACATAATGGATTGCTCTGGGATTAAATTAAGTTTTTTTACAATTAGTTTACCAAATTTAACGAACCAGTTGTTTAGTACTTAAGACATTCATTATTGAACTATCAGGTTGAAATAGCACATGGGTAACGTGAATTCTAGCTCAAAGTTAAATCTATAACAACGTCGGAACCACACCACTTAACTATGTTTAGATGAGTATCACCATGGTAGCACTGTGAATGTATTTCATACATCTGCTTACCATAGAATAATCCTAAATATTAGATAAATGACTTAAACCTAAAAAAAATCCTAATTCTAATTTGGAACAGTAAAATTGGGCTTAGAACTCTTGAATGTACTTGAGATGTGTAACAAATGAAACTAGTTTTTAGGTTTGTTCAATGAACTGAAGATTTTTTCAATATCAGGAAAAGTAATAAATATTAAATTTCTATGAGGATCTCTATGTTCAGAACATTTGGTAGAGATCACAAGAGGTTTATGAATGTACCATATACTTAAAAGAAATACTGTTAACTCCTGATAATTTAGAATTTGACACATTTTAAACTCTTTTTTTACAATCTTAGAAGCCATATTACTCATCACTTATACACCTTTGTTTACACTGATTTGTACATTTTATTGAATGTTTTGCCACTGATGAATTTTGAAATGATGATCGTTTGTATTCAGTTACAAGGTAGTCCTCCCTTAAGTTTCATTTTAGGCCATTTTCCACTAAATAATGTAAACTCCATTTCTATGCAACAGTCATAGAAACAGGAATTCACCTTTCCCAGTCATACTATTCGGCTCACCAAATATTCATTCTTTATATGACCCAATGCTATTATCTATTTCAGCATTGTACAAAAAGTAACAAGATTTTGTAAATCAGCAAATGTGTTTAAGACATCAGTAAGTTTGCGAATTTGTTTTTACCATACTCAGAAATATTTTGATGATTTCTTTTTGTTTTAATATTACAGGCCGTATGTGCACGTAATCATGCGGAAAATATTTCCCGAGTTCTTTATCCAAACGATAATTTCTTTGTTGGAAAGGAACTTCGTCTTCGTCAAGAGTATTTCTTAGTTGCTGCTACTTTGCAGGTAATATTTTGTGAAAAATCTATTTTGTTAAAACAAATCTTATAACATCGCCTCTGTTTCTTCTTTAAGTGACTGGAAAAAGTTAAATATAAATATACCGATGGTTCACATCTCCAACGTCAACCCTAAGCAAACCTGACAATTACACTAAGCGAAAGTCACTGATTAGCATTGATATATGATTAATGGTTCGTAGAGGTACTGTGCATAATTTTCTGTTATTCAACATATCTGGTACATAGTCAACATACGACGTTACTAATTTCATCAAAATAAAATTCACATTGTCATGGTGAATCTGTGGGAGCTGATCCTTTCCGTAGTTAATTCGTTTACGCATCTATTAACCTTTGTTTCCTGTTTGTTTATTTTCACAGGATATAATTCGGCGTTTTCGAAGCAATGATTCTCACCATAGATCGTTTGATGAATTTCCCAAAAAAGTCGCTATCCAATTGAATGATACACATCCCTCACTTGCAATTCCTGAATTACTGCGTATCTTAGTTGACTTGGAAGGTTTAGAGTGGAAAAAGGTAAGCATCTTATTTAATACTGTATAGTCATTAAAGTTTCTAACACTTTTAAACTCATTTTTCGGGTAGACAAAATTTTATGTCATTCTTTATTCTTTCTATAGGCTCAATAGGCTCGATTGGCTTTTGCCAACCTGCGTCACTTATGGCGTAGGCGAGATATCCGTTTGCTGACTAAAGGACGAGTGTACTGCGCAGTGGTTCGCTCCGTCTTACTTTATGGCTGTGAAACATGGCCAATGAGAGTAGAAGATACTCGTCGGTTATTGGTTTTCGATCATAGATGTCTTCGAAGCATTGCTCGAATACCGTGGGACACCCGAGTGAGCAACGCTGTTATTAGGAAACGGGTACTAGGTAAGAATGGCAGATCAATCGATGAAGTGGCGAAACTTCATCAGTTGAGGTGGTTGGGACACGTGTTGCGTATGCCTAACCAGCGACTCCCTCGTCGAGCTTTATTTTGTAGTGTAGGAATAGGTTGGAAGAAAGCTAGGGGCGGCCAGACCAAAACATGGCAGAAATCCATGAAGTCATTGACGAGTGGACTGAGCCATGTCGGTAATTGTCGACTACCTGGTTGGGGTCCGCGAGATGATAATAATCGATGGTTAGAGACCTTGAATGACATGGCTCAAAATCGTTCGCAATGGCGCCGGTGCATTTATTCTTTGTGCTCTCTCAAATCCTAATCTTCTGAGTTCTTCAACACCTCTAGTTTTTACTTTCTAAACTTATCTCATTGAATCATACTTCGTGAATAATATCTTCTAATTCTAACCTCTCCGATTACTTCTAGTACCTTTACTACCTCTTCTACTATTGGATTTGAATTGACAATTATATCTCTGTGCTGATGTGGTATGGCGACATGAACTGATGTACTTACGTACGAAGTTCTACGTTGCAACTGACTGACTGACTGACTCTATCAAATAACACCAACAAAAATATGTCAAGTTACTGACACATTTTACTTGACGCGATCGATCTTGACACTAGTTTAAATGAGGTCCCAGCCGACAATAACACAGTGAGATATTTTCAAATCATGAAGAAAGTGTGTTTCCAATCACCGTAAGTAGCATGTTAGGAAGCCTGGTTATTACCATAAGTAATCATTGCATTCAAATGTAATAATAGGCGTTTTGTTTTGGAACACTTTAAGAGATGAAGTTAAATATATACAAGGGATCAAATTATTATTATTATTTTGGCTATTTTCAGTAAATAAATGAATATTAAGACGCCTAATAAACACTACAAATGGTTATTTAATATTTTGGTGTTAGAGGCAGATGTACTAAAAAGAAATAACAAACAGATTGATGAGGTAGTCAATCCTCACCGAATAAAAGGGTTAGAACATGTAATGTATATTTCTAACAGCCACCTACGTGGACAAATGTGTTTACTGGTGTGGTGGTAGGTTGGAATAAAGCTAAGGACGACGAATTGAAGACAAAGTATGGGTTCATAAAATCGTTGACTGTTAGTAAGATTGTGGTACGCGCTACTTATAAGTAGTATATGACGCGAGTGTAAACGTAATGTCTGGCAGCAGAAGATGGGGGAAGATCAAGAAAGGAAGAAGAGTGGGAACACAATGGAATTTGTATGAAACGCATGAATAGTGAAATGTCAGACAATGGATTGATGATGGATTGAAGATTTGCAAATGAACCGTTTACGATATGGTTTTCCTATTTTACTGAGTAACTCTGTAATTTGCGATAAATAAAATTCGATTGCCCTCACCTGTGTTCTCCTTCACTACAAGATGACCGTAAATAATGGTTCGATAAGTTGAATGGTATGTCTCAGAGTTGGTTGTAATGATACAGATACATTCACTCCCATCTTTACCTAAATTTGGAGTGATCCCATACTTTATATTATAAAGATTGGCTCTTTCATATCCATGGTGTCTTTTCTAATTTCACTGCCACTACTCTGGCATTTCTATAGAGAATTTTATCACCTTATGTTGATATAGTGTGATAGCTTAAACGGAAGCACATATATATACCAGGTTTTATGTTCTTACAACTAATTGACTGACTGGTAAACTAATCATTATTTTATATCTTTTGTACCAGTGTTATAAAAAAGCGCATCCTATTAATTTACACCTTTCACAAACTGTAAATTATATTAACATGATAAAAACTAGAAAATATTAATGTTCAGGTCATTTTGTTGAGCTTATTTTTTTTCACCTAATCTTATATATTTTGTTTATCCTACATCCAACAAGGCATGGGATATAAGTTACAATACATTTGCTTATACAAATCATACAATCCTACCAGAAGCATTAGAACGTTGGCCTGTTACATTGTTGGAGCATATATTACCACGTCATCTGGAAATTATCTATCAGATTAATGCTGAGTTCTTAGATGTAAGTTTTTATGTAAATGTTAGTTTGAATACTTAAATATACATATACAGATAGATAAATATAATATTTTGCTATAAGATTTTATAAATAAAATGCAAATAATGCAAAGTAGTAGATATTGAATTTTCTGTGAAACAAACAATCGGGATGATTTATCAATTGCACAGGCCTAGTTTGATGGATACTACTTACAAGGTGGCTTATAAACAGTATGCTGCGGAGTGCCACCTAGAAGTTACTGCTGGAGTGAAGAATGTCGGATCCTGCTGTATGGCGTGCTCAAAGTATTTTGAGGACTAAAAGACATGTAAAAGGAGGCAGTCAAGATTCTGTTCGCTTTGCAAATGAAGTAGGAAGAAAAGCTGTAGACATTTTGCTATTAAATGGTGTCTTTTTTAATAAATCACTACATCTATCTGGTCTTACGTCTTCATTCATTACACTATCAACAAGATAAGTATAAAGTAAGGTGAAGATCATTCAGCAATTTCTTAAACTAAAAGTAGCTTAATTAACATAGAAAACGTTCGACATAGTGATTTTCAGTCTATTTCACTGAAAACATGTAATCTTTGAAAGGAATAGTTCCAGTATCAAAAAATAGGTTAAATGTTTGTGAAAAATTTTATCAATGTATACATTCATATGTTTCATCAGTTGCAAATGTCTCATCAAATTCTTCTTTTGTTTAGTGTTCATTATTTTTACTATTTTCAGGCACTGTTCACGTTTTTTCAATCCAAACCTGATTGTTTTTTATGAACATCCGTTTCAAAAAGTCTTACTTAGTGATCAATAATCTTTCCTCTGCAAATTTAACTTATGACTTGTCAGTATTAATTAAAACTCCTTAATTTTATGTATAATAATCATGCAATATCAGTACTCAATCTATTTTTCATGTCTATAGAATTTCCCCTAAAATGTATGCTAATATTTTAAAGACATACATTACCTTTGTATTTCTGCTTTGTTTTTTTTTTCATCTAGATTGTACGTGCAAAATGGCCAAATGATAATGATCGTATACGTCGTATGTCATTAGTTGAAGAGGAAGGTGAAAAACGTATTAATATGGCCTACTTGTGTATTGTAGGTTCTCACACAGTTAATGGAGTTGCAGCAATACATTCACATTTATTGAAAACTCAAACGTAAGACATTTTTACTTCACAATGGACTCATGTCATCACAGTTTATAATTTTATTATGTTGCTTCAATGCTAGTTTACATGTGAGTAAAGAAAAGTGAATTTCTCAAAGTGATGAAGTTGTAACTGAGAAAACAGGATCAATGATGATAATTTATGATATCAGTGACTGGAAAGCAAAGACTGTTCGATGATGTTGTGCTCTCGGAACTAGAGATGATTTAATTTAGAAAGTGTCGTCATCTTTTTGAACGATGTCATTAGCGCCTACTGCAGAAAGGAGCTTTTCATTTATTAATATAACGGAGGTTGTGAAGACTGTAGAACCCTCGTAGCTTAGATTACAAATTGATCTCAGCTAGGCCACCATTGGAAACCTGGTAATCCTGGAATAGCTCACTAAATGAGTAGCCTCCGGATCCAACTCAGAGTTCAAGTGAAAGGCGGTGACTAGTAGAGTTCAACCATATCAGCCGTGAGACAGTTATCTAAAGCTAACAATGGAGGGGAGTTGTGCAACATTTTGCTTTGGTTGAAGTTAGACACGTAAATCATCAGATGCCAGCTCAGTGGTCTCGAGTTTAAGCGTTCGCATATGAGACCGAAGGTTCGGGTTTCAATTCTCGGATGTAGAGTTATGAATTTACACTGCCTTGGAGTTCCATACTAGGACAAAAAGGTTATTCAATGCTTCCCGGTTTCCAATGGTAGTCTGGCTAAGATCAATTCATAAACTGAACTAGTGTATGTTTGTTAAGTGAGTTCAATCTAGTGGCCTTGCTTCCTAATTGATTGTTATATTCAGTTTTGTTGTCTTCATTTGTTCTTATATTCATGTTAACTGTCTTTTTCCAGGTGACCTCATGTTATGTAATTAATTGACTTCTTAAGTATAGGTTTACATATATGATTTATGTTCATATATCTTTTTACTATCATTTGATCTGAATCAGATGCCTATGGGAATCTCCCGGCATTTCAAGAATTTCCTCAGTCCATAATTTTGAGATTTTGTAAGCCGGTTTCATGTCTATTGTTGTCTACGTACATTGACATTAATGATAGTATGTCATGTCTACCCATTCTTATTTCGCGTTTTTAAATAAATGATACTCTTATCTATTCACATCGTTATTTGCTGAGTTGTGCAATCTATTTTGTTTTAGTAACTAATACTCTTTTTATTGAAGAGTCAATTACATCGATAGTATCTGTAATCGTTTATAACGGTTTCCTTGTCTTTCTAAATCTCTCCTAATCTATTAGGTTCGCAACCAGTTAGCTGCGAGTCTATAAGATAAAATAATTTTAGTGTTTCTTGTAGTAAAGCTCCTATGGTTCAAAAATTTGTCTATTTTCGTCGAGTCAAATGTTTGAAAAGTTAGTTCTCTTCAGCCTTAATGGTCATATTGTATCTCTTGTTTTCATGTAAAATGCATGATTCAAACCCTTGTAGCGTTAAATTATAATTGACAAATAGTCTCTTAGTTTATACGAATTATCCTTTTTCACTCATGAAACTGTAACTTGTCAATTCAATTCATTTCATTTTACGGATAGAATTTTGTACTTCTGTCACTTTTCTTCGTTTGAGCAGTTACTTAGTGATATCCGAGTTAACAAAGTAGAATTGACTCGTATTTCGTTGCAAAATGAACGGTATACAATCAGCTGTTGCTTAACGTTTTAGCCTGATAACCATCTGATGTTATTTCACTTCTCATATTGCCTATGCCAGTCACTAAGTGAGACTTATTTATCTCATACTTCTCGCTATTCTCTTTACTTTATTAACCTGTACAATTTTGTTTAATTATAGTTTCAAAGATTTTGCTGAATTATGGCCAAATAAATTTCAGAATAAAACAAATGGTATCACACCTCGTCGTTGGTTACTATTATGTAATCCAAATTTGTCAGATTTAATTATGGAAGGAATGAACGGCAGTGATTCATGGATTGTTAATCTCAGTGAAATTGCTCAGTTAAAATCACGTATAAATGATGTGAATTTTCTGCGTCAATTGATACGTATTAAACGGGAAAACAAGGCTAAATTCGCTTCTTATTTAGAACAACATTATGGCGTAATAATCAATCCAGCATCTCTATTTGATATCCAAGTGAGATTCAGTTGCTTCAATTCACTTTGATAAAAATATTTTGTCGATATTTTGATTGCTTAAAATGATTAACTATACAAACCAACGTTAATTTTTAATACTGAACGATTGACAATTTGAACATGGACGTCTTGGCAACTTTGATGGGTATTCACATTTACCTGTGTTTTGATCAACTTCACAAACCATCGAATATTTCTGATATTTTATCGTAAATTGACTGAATTCAAGTTTTTCCAGAACCGCTATCGTCAGTGATTAGGCATTGATTTTGGACCATCATATCTCTTTACATATCTCATCTCTAATATATTGATTTATGTTTTATTTTTCCTTAAGACAAATCCGAATTCATTGAATTTTGAACAACACTAGTCTGTTTATTAAGGTTTTGATTCACATGATAAAACTGTTCGATTCATTCGGTTCACCTCAGATGGTGCTTACCAACTTCTTGCATTGATTTATGTAGGATAAATGTTTGGTTATCTGCTTATCTTCTTAAAAAAATACCTGAATAAAGATATTAAAATAACTTTGATGTTTGAATTACCCATCATAATATGAACAAAGCGTTTTTAACTGACTTGAACTTGAGTTAATGGATTCTCTATATTTCAGAAGTATGGTATTCTTCTTAAAACTATTACGTCATCACGTTGCATTATGATTACTGTATTTTCAGAGTTTGTCATGACTTAAGTCTATAACTGTTATCCTCACTTGGTTACAGTTACTGTAAGGTGTAGGAGGCTATAAAAATATTCCTACCAATTGTGCTATGACTATTCTCAGGGTGAATATCAATAAATCATTAATAATTATTATTCACAAACGGTCTCTTACGTATCTTAAAAATTGTCTATTCAAACTCTGTTAACACACTGTTAATTATCTTAAAGTATCAATCTGGTTCATTTGACAAAAATTATCTCCGACATTGTAGAAGGCAATAGACTCAAAACATATAGAGAGATTTAATGTCATACATCAAAATCTCTTGAATTTCCTATCCGTGCTATCATACTACTTACTACTCATACTAAATTTAAATTTTCTAGGATTTACAATCAACACAAAATATTTGAGCTTTTAAAATTCTCTTTACATTATCTGGAAGTTCACTAATGTAAATAAAAACTATTGATGTGTATATACTCTTTTTTTTCTTATCTTTTAAATTTAAATTTCTTTTTTTTTGTCAAATTTTTAGGTTAAAAGAATTCATGAATATAAACGTCAACTATTAAACTGTCTGCATGTTATCACTTTATATAATCGTATTAAAGCTAATCCTGAAATGCCAATATGTCCACGTACAGTTATGATTGGTGGTAAAGCTGCTCCAGGTTATCATATGGCTAAACTTATTATCAAGTTGATTAATTCTGTTGGTAAAGTTGTTAATAATGATCCAGTTGTACGTGGTAGAATTAAAGTAAGTGGAAACAAGTATTGTTTGATTCATTATTTCATAGTTTACTATGTAGTTATATATGTGTGTGTTGTGATAGTTGTAACACTCTCTACTTGTTTCCATTAGGCTAACGAATTCAAAAACGTAGTTGTTCTATATCATATGAGTTAACAAATTAGAAACTCATACATATATGTATATTTACCCCGGTTTTAAAAAGCTATCATTAAGGGACTTTAGTACTTTCGAAAAACACAAGTTTATTGTCAATCGTATAAACTAACGATACCTCAAATTTATCAAGTAATTAGTCGGCTTTGACATGCGAAAAAATTCTTCTATCCTCGCTAATAAATATTTTAACTTCCCAGTAACCATCATATCCAGTTTTTCTTATTTTGCAATTAATTCCATAGAAAAATTGCTTGGAATTCAACTTTAAACTTGTACAAGTATGAGTTGAAACATCAACTGTAGTATAGAGACCAGTTTATTAACCTAATAAACATTTTATGATAGAATTAAGCATTCATCATAAAACATGAATCATAAAGATAATTTTATTCATTCGTATACTTAACTTTCAACAACAACAACATAGAACTTTGTACGTACGTACATCAATTCAAGTTGCCATACCACATTAGCACACAGAGATGCAATTGTCACTTCAAATCCCATAGTAGTAGAGGTAGTAAAGGCATTAGCAGTAATCGGAGAGATTAGGGTTCATAGATATTATTCAAGAAGTGGAATCTAGTGAAACAAACTTAAAAGAAAAAGACAAAGTGATGAGGAACTCCGAAGGCTAGAATTTGAGAGAACACAAAGAGTGGATGCACCTGCGCCATTGCAAACGGTTTTGAGCCATGTCATTCAGGGTCTCTAACCATTGATGACTATCATCTCGCGGGCCCCAACCAGGTACTCTGCACCTACCAACATGACTTAGTCCACTTGTTAGTGAATTCATGGATTTCTACCATGTTTTGGTTTGGCCGCCCCCTCCTTTCTCCCAATCTATTCCTACATCACAAACTTTCACGTAAAAAGCAAACACATCAATTTTATGATCAATATACATTTTGTTCCTATCTTTTCTTTTTACATAATTTTATCTATTATAGCTTATTTTCCTTGAAAATTATCGTGTTTCTTTGGCTGAAAAAATATTCCCCGCAGCTGAATTATCTGAACAAATTTCTACAGCTGGTACAGAAGCGTCAGGTACCGGTAACATGAAATTTATGGTAAGTCAGTTAAAAATTATTCAACTTACTTCTTCACAGAAGAGATGCAAAATATTGATTTTTTTATTCAGTATGCTGGTCTTCGAATTTCGGATTTCTTCTCTAAGTTCTACTTGCAAAAGGTCCATTGTAGTGCCTCCACATATATTCGAGTTCGCTTACATCTAACTTGGTTAAGCCCTTTCGATTAATTTATTTAACCAAGCCATTTGTGTATTGCAACAATTTATATGTACCATTCGTTCTTAGTATCGTCTGGTTTGTATGGGCTCACATGACGTGTCCTACTTGTCATTTGACCTTGTCAACCATTCGTCGCTTTTATTCATGTGTGCCTATTTTGCTTGTCGTATGTCTGTCTTATATTTGTCTGACTATATATATTCTTAGTCACGCTCTGTCTCGTTGACTTGGCTCAACAGCGTTCTCCAACGCGCTTCTCCAACTCACGTCGCTTCATTAGTTTTATTCACTGCTTTTCCGCTCCGCTTTGTGGTGTGTCCCGAATAAACGTATTCATCACAACGAGTTCACCTGATTTATGACCATCAGACGCCATTTAGTAACGATTGTCTAGACGAGCTAATTACCGAGCTTAAGAACACGCAGTAAATCGACACACTACTCTATCACAACATTGAAATGCAAAAAGAATTATCGCTCCCACTTACAGTTGTGTTTATAATGTATTTCACTATTTCTATACCATCTATGTTAACTGTACTTCATTTCATTTCCATGTTATGCATACTAACTTGTGCTCTCAGAGAGGCAGGGTTTTGAATTTTTTTTCTATTCACAAAACTAAGTGCAATTTTTTTAATTGTGACCAAGTAAAAAGTACATACGAAACTGACTTAAAATAGTTATGACTATTGCATTACTAGTTTTACTATCAATGTAATACAGCCGAACAACAGATAAAATGTAAGTAATAAGCTGAGTAACAGCTTAAATCTTCATTGAAATACTGACCAATAAAACCTCCATTCATATTCTTTGAATAATATTACTGTTTCATCAGAAAGGCTTTTAGTTCCATTAAGATGTACCACAATTTAATAGTGTCGTTAGCTAGTATGTGTTCCATGAAAATTGATTGGTTTCAGTTTTTCTAAATTCAAGAAAGACCAATTCACATTCTGAGAATACTCATACAAACTTTAAGTTCGTTGATGTTAGATTAAAACAGAATATTTTAATACGATAGTTGATCTATTCCATTTAGCAATCATTAATGAAATCGTAAACTAGGGAAATAAACAGTAGCCTATTTTTCACCCCAAACTTTCTGACATTTCTTCTATTTGTATTGTTTAAACAGTTATCAGATTTTCAATTAGAGTTATGGAGATTAGTGTTTATACACATTTGAAATCATCAACCATCCAATGATTGTTAAACCACCATTAAAAACCTGGAAGCACTGATATACGGCCGTTTCGTCCTAGTATGGGACTCGTCACCAGTGCGCATCCGTGACTCCTACACCTCGCAGGATTCGAACCTGGGACCTTCTGTCTAATGCGCGAACGCCTAACCTCTAGACCACTGTATTAATGTCTAACTTTGATTGATCTATGGATTCTACTTTCATGACATGTGCCCATATAGTTTGTACTTAGTCTTTTTTAAAGATAGTTTAATTGATATTATAATCGTTAATATGTAGCTTTAGTGAAGATTCTTTTTTAACTGTCATATTCAAACTTACAGGTTATTTTTATAATTTTATTGGTACACTGAGATGTCTAGGAAAATAATCTCCCTTCATACTGTTTTTTGTATTTTAGCTTAATGGAGCTATGACTATTGGTACAATGGATGGAGCAAACGTAGAGATGTGTGAAGAAATGGGTCGAGAGAATATGTTTGTATTCGGTTTGACTGTAGAACAAGTTGATGCTCTTTACAAAGCTGGGTAAGTTATTTGTATAGAAGAGCTACTATGATAATGCATATTGTTTATGTATATTCATTTGTCTAAATTTTAAAATCGTCCTATTGTGATTTTTATTTTTTGCAAATTAATAAAATTAGTGTATGTATGTCTGTTAAAATTTCCAGCAGATAACATTGTTCTTTATTGGTTTTTGAACAGTAAACTCCGATAATCTTATGTTTCCTGGTTTCTCTGCGTTGTTTGTTTGTTCTACAAAAAACACATCATCTGCCCTGTCATATATATATTTTTCCGAACAATTGTCGCGCTGTACGACACATCAATATTATTTTATTGATTTATTGATTATATGACAAAAGTTATTGATAAAACATGCATGCTATTTCCAAAAGACAGTTGACATTTCCCTGTGGGGTGTTGTTACATTCATTGTTCGAATATAAAAAAATATAAACAGAACGAAAAAAAAATAATCATTAGCTTTTCACTAGAAGTTATATGCATTCAGTGGACAATTTTTTTTTTAATGGGCGTAATTGACTACAATCAGTTATGTATGAGTGAAAGACGATTTAGTCAATGTTTCATCAGTTCAATTCTTCTCCTGTATATCTTTTAATTTCATCAAAGCGGTCAGTGTCACTTTGAAAAACAAAACATTTTGTATTT
This sequence comes from Schistosoma turkestanicum, assembly GCA_944470395.2. Classification (NCBI taxonomy): domain Eukaryota; kingdom Metazoa; phylum Platyhelminthes; class Trematoda; order Strigeidida; family Schistosomatidae; genus Schistosoma; species Schistosoma turkestanicum. The sequence goes on from OX103979.1 coordinate 64,454,177, forward strand.
AGTTCATACATGTAAGAAACAATGACTAATTGATTAAAGTTCCATCTTCTGATTCAAATAACTCCGGTCATATCTGAAAATACACCTTGAGTTGTTAAACTAAAAATTAACTTCATAGGAAATATGGGGATGAAAATATATATTCAAATAAACAACCAGACGGTTGTGAAGACATAAGGACATGTCATGTTTGGACTTGATCTGATGAAGTATTCAGTTGATTCATGACCCTTCAGTTTCAGATCATGACTCGAGTAGGATGTAGATCATGACCCTTCAACCCCTACAAACTTGTGACCGTTGGTTTCGAAGATCTTTAAGGACGAATAGTTATGCGAACGTGCGTATAGAAATCAAATTCAATCCCTTCCAAGCATGTTAGTGGGGACACAATTAGACAGTTTTCTTATTACAACCATAGCACTAAACCTGGTCATCAAGATATTTGCTAGTAGATTTGAACTTCAGAATTACGTTGTTCAAAATACATCAAGAACCTTCAGATGTACCAACTATGAATGAGTGAACTAGAATTTATTGCGTCTTAATATTATGGAATTTTGTTGATCATTTTTACATTCAAGTCCCAAATTGCTTGTGTTGATCAAAGTTAGAACAGTATTAACTAACCAACAAAGATAAACTATGTATGGTCAAGTTTCAAATTAAAAACAAACCCTAAGCAACAGTGGAAGCATGTTCGGGATGCACTTTTCCCCCTCGAAATGCAAAATATTGCTTCAAGATTGGGTTGCATCGGCACCTGAACTAGTGACAGGGAGTGAAGTAGTCGAGGGTGTAGATCGGTTCATTTACCTTGAGAGTCTCATCAGTGCTGATGGCCTGGTGACTGACGAAATCTCAGCACGGATACAGAAAGCTCGATTGGCTTTTGCCAATCTGCGTCACTCATAGAGTAGGCGAGATATCCGTTTACTGACTAAAGGACTAGTGTATTGCACAGCAGTTCGCTCCGTCCTACTTTATGGCTGTGAAACATGACCGTTAAGAGTAGAGGACATCCGTAGATTATTATTATTCGATTATGGATATCTTCGAAAAATTGCTCGTATATCCTTGAACAGCCGATTAAGCAATGCAATAGTCAGGAAACCAGTACTAAGTAGGGATGGCAGATCAGTTGATGAAGTAGTGAAACTCCATCAGTTGAGGTGGTTGGGACAGTTGTTACGAATGCTCAACCACCGACTGCCTCGACGAGCGATGTTTTGTGGTGTAGGAGCAAGTTGAGAGAAAGCTAGGGGCGGGCAAACCAAAACATGGTAGAAATCCATGAAGTCACTGACAAGTGAACTGAGTCATGTTGGTAGATGTAGGCTAACTGATTGGGGTCAACGAGACGAAAGTCACCGATGGTTAGAGACCTTGAACAACAAATCGTTTTCAATGGCGCATATGCATTTATTCTTCGTATTATCCCAAATCCTAACCTTCCGAAATCCTCATCACTTTTATATCCTTCTTTCTAAGTTTATTTCACTAAATTCTACTTCTTCAATAATATCGTTAAACCCTAATCTCTCCGATTACTGCTAATACTTCTACTATCGCTACCACTATGGGATTGGAATTGACAGTTACGTCTCTGTGCTGATACGGTATGACAACTTGAACTTATGTACTCATGTACGAAGTTCTACGTTGTAACCTACTATCTGACTCAATCCAACACGGATCGTACATCCGACTAAATTCTTAATATTTTTTATGTATTCAGTTCAAATTAACAAATTATTATCACTAATCCTCTTAATGATATTAAATAAATTATTTCATTTATCACTTTTTTAAGGTGAAACAATTTTCTGATTTTTTAATAAATTTACAATTAGTGTACAACAATATATGCATTATTTCCTCACTCCTTATATAATAGTTACAATGATTTATTAACATGAATTTTATTATCCATTTAAATCTAGAATTTATCTTATTTTATTTTTTTAAATTAACAAAGAATGTGTTGTATTTACAGACAATTTTTATATGATAGTAAATGCATTACATAATATAAGTAAAGTACATGTGTACTTTACATATTTTTTTTTACACAATTGTAATATATCATCTACTGATAGAAAAAGTAATAAAGATATGAATATAATTCATACTTTCTTTCATGATGACCTAAACTAAATTAATGTAGATAACATAGATATAAATATGTATACATTAGAAAATTTATTAATTCAATTACATGTAAACCAATTGATGAGAGTGTACAAATTAAAAAGTATGAAAAATATGCTTAACATAAAAATCACCATATATATACAAAGTACTTCATGATTAGTATGAATTGTTTAATTTAAACATTAATTAAGCAAATCTTAAAAGTCTGTTTCAGTAAATATATGTTCTTAATTTCAATTATTATTATGTATGGCATATTCCTTTCCAAATTTCACTCTTCTGTAGTTATTGTGTATGATTATTGGAGTAGTTGAGATTTCTTACCAAATTACTTGTTGAATTGTGTTTATTTCATAGTTTTTACTTATATCAGTTGGTGTTTGATGAAAATATCGGTTCAATGGTATTAGTTGAGGTGGTTGGGATATGTGTTACGTATGCCTAACAATCGACTGCCTCGACAAGCTATGTTTTGCAGTGTAGGAGTAGGTTGGAAGAATGCTAGGGGCGGCCAAACCAAAACATGGCAGAAATCCATGAAGTCACTGACTAGTGATTTGAGTCATGTTGGTAGATGTAGGCTACCTGGTTGGGGTCCGCGAGACGAAAGTCATCGATGGTTAGAGACCCTGAATGACATGGCTCAAAATCGTTTGTAATGGAGCAGGTGCATCCACTCTTTGTGTTCTCTCAAATTCTAGCCTACGGAGTTCCTCATCACTTTATCTTTTTCTTTTAAGTTTATTTCACTAGATTCTACTTCTTGAATAATATCCTCGAACCCTCATCTTTCTGATTTCTGCTATTATTTCTACTTCCTGTACTACTATGGGATTTGAATTGACAGTTGCATCTCTGTGCTAATGTGTTATGGCAACTTGAACTAATGTACGTACTTACGTACGCACGAAGTTCTACGTTGCTGAATCATCAATGTCATTAGTTCTAAGTTGATTACACATTTTCTGGTACTCAATTAGGATTCTTCTATACATATGGCCTAGTTGAATCACTTATTTAACCTCAAAAATTTACGTAATTCATTAACTTCAATTGTCCAATTTATATTCAGACAAATCTTGATATTTTACGAATCACTTTAGCTATAACAAATTAAATTCACATGAATGAATTGATCAGATTATTTATTTAAACTAAACATATTATATTGTATTGTTTTAATTTGATGAACTGATTTTCTAATTAGTGAAATAATCCCTTGGGATGATAATATAGATTTTAATCCCATTTAGCTAATGTTATCCGTGAAGTAGTGGTTATCAGCTACTCATTCCTTTAGCAATTATGGTTGATTAGTTGATTAACATAAACTTTACACTTCCTTTCTCTCTGTATTCTTATCGATCTACATCCACTAGTCATGTGTCATTTTTATTCCAGAATAAAGTCACTATGCTAATAATGCTCTCTCCAATGATCTGTGATAACAGTTAAGACGTAAAAACTCTATAAGAGTTACAAATATTTTATTCATTAATTCGTTTTAAATATCACTCTTTTTAGAATTAAGGACTTCATTGAGCTTATGTTTTTTTTTAGAAAGTAGTGTCAATAGTTTACTATATTTGTCCGTGTAGGAGTAGGTTGGAAGTTAGGGGCGGCCAGACCAAAACATGCCAGCAATCCATGAAGTCATTGACAAATGGACTGAGTCATTTTGGTAGTTGTCGACTACCTGGTTGGGGTCCGGGGGATGATAATAATCGATGGTTAGAGACCCTGAATGACATGGCTCAAAACCGTTTGGAGTGGCGCCGGTGCATTTATTCTTTGTGTTCTCTCAAATCCTAATCTTCTGAATTCCTCATGACCTTCATCTTTCTCTTCTCAAGTTTATTTCACTAAATTCTACTTCTTGAATAATATCTTCGAACCCTAATCTCTCTGATTACTGCTCATAACTTCTACTACCTCTACTACTATGGGATTTGAATTGACAATTGCATCTCTGTGTTAATGTGGTATGGCAACATGAACTGATGTACTTACATACGAAGTTCTACGTTGCATCTGACTGACTGACTGACTATATTTGTTCAGTTGTATCAACTATAATAAACACTGCATCGATGAATCTCCTGCGTAACTGTTAATCGCTCTGAATTTTTTTAGTTTTTAATGTAAAATTTCGTAAGTAAAATCTTTCGGGATGATTAATGACTAAAAGACCAAGATAATATACATTTATTTCAGCACAGATACTTTCACGTGTTATCTTTAGAATCTCGAAAACAAATTACATATACTATTTGTTTTTATTTTCTAATAAATGTACTTCTTGTTTATTGTTACATTTTCCAACTAATTAAGGCAACATAATTTGAATTCATTATATTTCATGGTTTCCCATCAACTGCTCACAACTAAATGCAATAATATGTAACAAAATGAAGTATGATACGTTGTGAAGTAATTGGTATTAGTAGTAGCCAAAGCAATTTGAGTTACAAAAATCAATAATAACTATATACATATATATGTACCGATGCGTGAACAACAGTAAGGTCATTTGACGACAGAGTTAACCCTCTTTTTTTGCTTTTTGAACTCTGTTGTCAAATGACCTCAATCCTGTTCACGTGTCATCACTCATTAGTAAACTAGTTCTTTCGTGATTAATTTTAACTTGTTCTCAATTCAGATGAAGTGATTGGTATAGGCAAGTCATGTATGTATAATAGAACAAAAAGTTTAGTATCTCTCAATCATACATAAATCAAGAATTGACTATACTTAATGATTTAATTAAAACATATTGATTATTGTTCATGCTGTCGCGTTACTTTGATATAATAATGTGGTGCGAGCTACTTATAAGTAGTATATGACGTGAGTGTCAACGTAATGTCTGGCAGCAGAAGATGTGGGGAAGATCAAGAAAGGAACAGTTAGAACACAATGGAATTTGTATGAAACACATGAATAGTGACAATGGATTGATGTTTTGCAACAGGAACAGTCCAGTTTGATATGATGAACTGATATTTTGCAAATTAACCGTTTACGATATGATTTTCCAATTTTACTGAGTAACTCTGTAATTTTCGTTAAATACTATCCGGTTGTCCCACCTGTGTTCTCGTTCACTACAATAATGAACTGATCATATTTTAAGTGTTACTATATCATCCTCTGGATTTTTCATTTCATTTATCACTTTCTCGTTTAGTTATCATCCACAAGAATATATTGAAAAAGAACCAGAATTGAAATTATGTTTGGAACAAATACGTGATGGATTTTTCTCTCCAGAAAATCCACATCTATTTAAAGATATTTATAATAGTTTAGCATTTGATGATCGTTTCTTATTATGTGCAGACTATGCAAGTTATATACGTGTACAACAAGAGGTTGAAGAAGCTTACAAAGTAAGTCAAAATCAAATGTCTTCATTATTGATAATACGCCATTGTAGACTAGTTTAACAATATTGTCAAATTTATCCTTTGCAATTTTTTTTTCCAATTTTGTGCTGTTTACATAGTGCTTCATTGATATTAGTTCAAATACCGACAATAGTAATTAATTCTTTGAAATTCGTAAAAAGCCAAATACTGGAAACTAGTTAAAATGATCTCAAACAATTAAACACTTTACAACAATGTAAAGAAATGACATACAAGTAGAAATTACGACAAAGTCTAGAACCATAAAAGGGTGTGGCTAAATAGCTGGCAACGAAAATGTGACTTGTTACTAATTGGTTTTTCAATTCCATTTTCACTCCAATCTTTTTAATACATTGAGACAGGTGTAATGTGTCTTAAGTTGTTTAAAGCTGACCAAATAGAGTAGTTACTTTATTTGTTTTAACAACACAGTGTGTATTATTTCATTCCTTTATTGAAAAGATAATCATCAGAATGCTACTCGTTTTAGTGAGTAGTATTTAAAATTAATTATATCAAAACAAGTTGCCACATCGCAGTAAAAGTGACTCATACGTTTACTAGTTGGTGTTCCTGTAGCATGGTTATATTCTACGAGGTGGGGCTGCTAACCTTTGTCCCAACTTATTTCCTCTGACCGGCCTAGGAACCGCCAGTAAACCTGAAGGATCTCCGGGTAATGTTACTTACTTACGCCTGTTACCCCCAATGGAGCATAGTCCGCCCACCAATTTTCTCCAACCAACTTTATCTTGGGCTCCCCTTTCCAGTTCTGTCCAATGTTTGTTCATTCCTCTCATATCTATCTCTATTCCTTTGCGTAATGTGTTCCTTGGCCTTCCTCTTTTCCTTTTACCTTGAGAGTTCCATGTGAGGGCTTGTCTCGTGACGCAGTTAAGGTTAAGCAATGTTACATATTTTTAAATTCATGATTAGTGTGAGAATAATAATAATAATACTTTTAATTATTATTTGTTTTCTATGCGCCGCACAGGATGAACTAAGATGGTCAAAAATGATGCTTATGAATATTGCTTCCTCTGGGAAATTCTCATCTGATCGTACTATACGTGAATATGCTCGAGATATATGGGGTGTTGAACCATCAACAATAAAATTACCACCTCCATTTGAACCAACTACAGAAAAGAAATAAATAATGCATCATCTTATCAAATAAATTATGCAGACATAATTCAATTGTTATGAATTCACATTTTTTTTCTTGTTTCTCCATTTCTCCATTTCTCACCCACTTTTTCTACCCTAATTGTGTCATTTTAGTCAGTTAGTAACTAATACTACTACTTTGAAAAAAAAAGACAAAAAACTTTTTCAGCTGATAATGTTATTCTCTCTCTCTCTCTCCTCTATAATATATGGAACCCTTTTTCATTGTTTCACATTCATCCTCCATTGGTCTACTATTTCAAATAATGAAAATTACTTTTTTAATTTCCTTATTTTGATTTTAATCCAGTTACATATATATGTAACTCGTTTAATTTTTTGATAGTCGCTTTATTTCTCTTTTTTGTTGTAATCACTTTAATCAGTAAGTAGTAGTAGTAGTGTAGTAGTGCTTGAATTGGATCTGATGACAGTTAAACACACACACATAAAACTTGCAATCATGATTATCTCTCATCTTGTAATCAAACATTTCAGCCTTGACTTCTTCCTCCTCATCCTGCTCCTACTCCTCCTCCTTTCCCTTATTCTAAAAAAAAAAGTATTTTAGATTACTCATATTCATTAGTATTGGTGTAAACCATTTTTTTTTTGTTATATATAGGAAACTATCGATTGATTATATTCTACCCGGGGGGGGACAGAGTCGACTTTTGTCTCTGTATGTGTGTGCGTGTGTGTGTGTGTGTGTAATTCTTTTTGTGCATGTGGTTTTTCTAATCACACATGACCTTAGCTTATTATTAATCAATGTTTTATTATTATTGTTATGTAACTTATTTATTTCTTCAATATTTAATTTAGTTATTTGTAAGCAAATATTGAAATATATATATATATAATATATATATATTTCTGTCAGTTTAAAACAAGATACTAATTTTTGAATTATTTCTATTTCTGCATACTTGTAGCCTCTTACACATAAATATAGTCATTTCATTCATAATAATGATAATTGTAGTTTTATTATTATTCATTAACACATTTTTGAAACCATGAATCGATCAATGTTAGACCACCATTAGAAACCTGGAAGCACTGGACGGCCGTTTCGTCCTGGTATGGGATTCCTCAGCAGTGCGCATCCACGACTCCTGCACCCCGCAGGATTCGAACGCCCTAACCGTTAGACCACTGAGCCGGTCGTAAGAGAATTTTAACTGGGCATATTGTAACAGCGAATGAAATTATTCTGTTATGACTAAAATGACTCAATAATGATAATGATGATGTTTACCTTCGGATTCGCTTAGATATTTGAATTCATGTCGTGATAAATTCTCGAATCCAAAAAATTAGAATAATTTTGAAATATTTATTCTAATACATACTAGTCCTAGTGTGGTGTGAGCTACTTATAAGTAGTATATGACGTGAGTGTCAATGTAATGTCTGGCAGCAGAACATGGGGGAAGATCAAGAAAGGAAGAGTTAGGACACAATGGAATTGTATGAAACGCATGAATAGTGACAATGGATTGATGTTTGGTAACAGGAACAGTCCAGTTCGATAGGATGGACTGATATTTTGCAAATTAACGATTTACGATATGGTTTTCCGGTTTTACCGAGTAACTGTGTAATTTTCGTTAAATACAATTCGGTTGTCCCACCTGTGTTCTCGTTCACTACACTAGATCAAATAATACTTTAGTATTCTATGTCAGACAATGATTAACTAACATTCTTGAAGAACTAATATATCTTTTTTGATAATCTTTTCTGGTTGTTTACACATTCGATTCATTTCATCGTAGATTATCAGATATAACATTCACTGATTTGACGATTACAGTAACTTGGATCTTAGTGAATTTGTTTCTGATAATAAATGCCATCTAAATGTATTTGGTTGTCTCTAATCAGGTTGACTATACGAATATTTTCCAGACACCCAGATGGAATCAAAAAAAGTGATTCCCAAGTAACAAAGACAAGAGTAGATATCAGTAATCAAAATACATTGACCATATCTCTGGTACACATTTTAATGATAAACAAAACTGCCACAGAACCTCACGATCGACAGAATTGAATGCCGCTTTAAGGTCCAGGAATGCAACTATAGTGCAATGTCGAAATGTGTGTTTATGTTCTAGTAGCTGACGAAAAGTTAATATTTGGTCTATACATTCACATACAGGTTGGAAACCAGTCTGGTTTTCTCTACACTGCTCTTCGCGAGCTCTAGTTAGGCTTCCGAGTATTTTAAATACTATATTAGTTAGACTGATTCCTCTGTGATTGTCACAAGAAGACTTTTCTAGATTTGGATAATCAGTGATTGAGACCAGTCAGATGGGATTATGCACAGTTCCCATATCCTACCTAAGATCTCATCCAATCTAACTGCTAAAACTGAACAACCATCGTTATAAATTTCAGGAGTAAGCAGTTTAATACCGGAAAAGATTTCTAACTACTTCACTTGATATCTGTTTCATAATATCTTTTGATGAAAGTTTTATGTTTGTTTTAAACAATTGTCTAGCGCTTCTTGATATTCAAATTTCCATCAGATGGAATTATATCATGATTAAAAATTAAACGCAACATTTACATCAACCTATTTATTATTTATTCAATGATAAATTTCATTGGAAATAGTCAATCTATACACTAAGAATCACTGTATATTACATGTATATTACTACGTATTACATATTTACACAATTTACATTATAATATACATTAGTTTTAAGTATATTTTTTACATATACAATATTGTTTAGTTTCTGCCCATTCATTATCTGATAAACACCAATTATATTGTTCATAAATATCAATTCGACTTATCTCCATCACATGAAATGCATTCATTGAATATTGTGTCAGATTCACTTTAACAGTTGCCTCGAAATGTGCATATTCTGGTTGAACTATTAAATGTATACGTAATAGTATACTGTCATGCATGAATTCATCATCATCATCATTCCTATTGATATTATTATTATTATTGAATATATTGAATTGTTTAATCCAATCTAATAATGACCACCATGTTGAAGAATGCCAGTTATGAAACATTGGTATACGTCCATCTTCATCTTGACTACGAATAAATCGTATCATATCTTGTGGTAGGATAGCTTGTTCTATTGACTGAATCTGAAATATGTAAAGAGAATAAATAGTAAAGTAAGAGTGATATATCCGAAATGTACTAAAGCATTTTAAATATCAATATCGACTAGGAGACTATAAAAAAATAAGGGAAATGAATTATAAATTGATGTTTGAAAGTTGTAAAAGGTTGTTGGGGTGGTTAGATCCCCAGAACTCACTTGGAAAGTGTCCTAATATTAGATATTTTTATCTTTCCGTGCATACGTCGCTTAGTTGACCTTGAGCTTATATTTCCCACCCGGGGAATCCCTGACTGTCATTGGTTGATGGATCGTTTTGGTACTCTGCTTTGTGTCTCCCACGGGCGTTGCTACCATGGTATAAATAAGCTTGATTTGTGTGCTTAGCAACCTCACTCTTTCTGACGGCCTGTAGAATACATTCTCTATGTCTTATCAAGACTTCTTGCTAAAGTTAGTTGGGGCTGGGATGACGGATTAGAATAGCCTATCGTGTCAATGAGTCATTGCTTCCGTTCGTTTACCGAGTAAGGTGAACTGGTAATAGTTTCTAGCATATCAAGAGTATACAACTACATTTCGATATTGGGACTGATTCTAGATCTAAAGTATTTGACAATTGTGTTTAGTATAGCTTCATACTTCTCATTAGTTTACATTAACAACTTCATCTAGACTTCAAAGTTGGTGAAATGAGACGAAAATGATACCTTTCAGACTATTGAGTCAAATCCCATTAGCTAAGATATTCCAAACCATTTGACGATCTAATGGTTTAGTAGTCTTATTTTCTATGATGATTTTTCAACAGACATAAAATCATAATGAAAATGTCATTCTTTCGGAACGGTTCCAGGTGTTCGGTATTGTGCAATGAGTGGGGGTTTAGCCACTCGACTATCTCAGTCAGTCAGTCAGTCAGTCAGATGCAACGTAGAACTTCGTACGTAAGTACATCAGTTCATGACGCCATACCACATTAGTACAGAGATGTAATTGTCAATTCAAATCCAATAGTAGAAAAGTTAGTAAGGGTATTAGAAGTAATCGGAGAGGTTAGGATTAGAAGATACTATTCAAGAAGTTTGATTCAGTGAGAAAAGTTTAGAAAGTCAAAATTAGACATGTTGACGAATCCAGAAGATTAGGATTTGAGAGAACACAAAGAATAAATGTACCTGTACCAGCGCAAATGGTTTTGAGCCATGTCATTCAAGGTCTCTAACCATCGATTATTATCATCTCGCTGACCCCAACCAGGTAGTCGACAATTACCGACATGGCTAAGTCCACTTGTCAATGACTTCATGGATTTCTGCCATGTTTTGATTTGGCCGCCCCTAACTTTCTTCCAACCTATTCCTACACTACAAAACAAAGCTTGTCGAGGCAGTCGCTGGTTGGGCATACGTAACACATGTCCCAAACACCTCAGCTGATGAAGTTTCACCACTTCATCTATTGATCTGCCATCCTTGCCTAGCACCTGTTTCATAATAACAGCATTGCTCACTCGGTTGTCACACGATATACGAGCAATGCTTCGAAGACACCTATGGTCGAAAACCAGCAACATACGAATATCTTCTACTCTGACTGGCCATGTTTCACAGCCATAAAGTAAGACGGAGCGAACTACTGCGCAGTACACTCGTCCTTTAGTCAGAAAACGGATACTCGACTGTCTAATTCTAGTCAATTTATATACTGTGTTTACTTGAGTTTCATGTATCTATTTATTTCTTTCATAGTCTAATGAATGAAAATCATACATTTTGTTTTTTTATAGTTAGTTAATCGAATTTCTTATCATTTATATAATTGATAACCAATAGATGATAGTTGATTAATAAATAATTTAAATGTCATTAACTAGAGAGATGATAGATAACCTAACTTAACTAGTTTTTCATTTTAATGACCTTTTAATAAACTTTTGACTATGAACACACAAAGAAAAATAAATGAATAGTTTATTTATTCTAACACCACTGTTCATCAGCTTGTCAATAAATAATAAAATGAAAATGATCTTTATTTTGTGTATTATTTGTTCACAACTCCAATAGTCAAAATGTTAAATTTGATCAAGCAGGCAGAAGTATATAGTCCAAACACACATATATATGCGTAGATAATAAGAATAAGATAATATTTTCATTATTTAGAGTTATGGAGATGATTAGTGTTTGTTGCACATTTTTGAAATCATCAATCAATCAATCATTGTTAGATCATCATTAGAAGAAACCTGGAAGCACTACTCTGGTGTGAGCTACTTATAAGTAGTATATGACGTGAGAGTAAACGTAATGTCTGGCAGCCGAAGATGGGTGAAGATCAAGAAAGGAAGATTTGAAACACAATGAAATTTCTATGAAACGCATGAATAGTGACAATGGATTGATGTTTTGCAACAGGAACAGTTCAGTTCGATATGATGAACTGTTATTTTGCAAATGAACGATTTACGATATGGTTTTCCGAGTTTACTGAGTAACTCTGTAATTTTCGTTTAATACAATTCGGTTGCCCCACTTGTGTTCTCGTTCACTACACTACTGAAACATGGCCATTTCGTCCTGGTTATCCGATTTCAAATGTGTAGTAATAAGATAATAAATAGTTCAATCCTGACAATGTATATCACTAACTAAATAACTGAATAAATTGGGCCTAATGGTTAATATAGAGTTGTGTAAGATTGTTGCGTTTCATTGAAATTTATGAAATCGATCATTAATAATCGTGAATGACGTAAAAAACTAATCTTCTATAAAGTTAAGACTAAATATTGAGATATATTATAATCTTTACTCTATCATTTCTACTTCATATTTAAAGCAGTCAATCTATTTTGTAAATTTCGATAAAACAATAAGAAAACGAAATTAATCTAGAAAATGTGATATATATATATATATATATATATATATATATATATATATATATGCATCACGGGGTTGTAAAGATTGTTAAGTTACACATTTTTGAAACCGTGAATCGATCAATGTTAGACCACCATTAGAAACCTGGAAGCACTGGACGGCCGTTTCGTCCTGGTATGGGACTCCTCAGTGGCAGTGCGCATCCACGACTCCTGCACCCCGCAGGATTCGAACCCAGGACCTTCGGTATTGTAAGCGAACGCAGGAGTCGTGGATGCGCACTGCTGATGAGTCCCATACCAGGACGAAACAGCCATCCAGTGCTTCCAGGTTTCTAATGGTGGTCTAACATTGATCGATTCATGGTTTCAAAAATATATACATATATATGCTACATATTTTGAACAATCTGATCATACGTTGGCTTGTTAAGGCATTTTTTAAATGTACAAAAAAAACAAAACAATAACTTAAGGTCATTTAAATAAAAGTTCAAATAGGCATAAAGTAATAAATAATTGATCTTTATTAGGCCTTATGCTGAAATGCTTTGTTAAGTGTTTGTATGTAACCAAATCACTCAAATACATTAGATTATTTCAAATCGACTCCATGTTCTCTCTGTCACAAACTTATGATTCACATAATAGATGCCCTATATTCACTGTGTCACAAATAACATAATTTACGTGAACAAACAAAAATGATGAAATGATTGTTATGAATTTAAGTTTTCTATAAATGATATAAACATTGAAATATGTAGTAAATAATTTCATTTCATGGATTCCTATCTCTTTTCGACTTCATTAATTAATCGTTAAACAAATCATTTTATTTTATTCACTCTGTAAAAAAGTGTTTAGTAAAATTATCCATTGGTGGTAACAGGCGTAATTATGTAAGTAAGTAATAACAAGTGAACTATAACATAGGACAGTGTATCTAACGATTCCTGTATTATTCATATTGTGGTGCGAGCTACTTATAAGTAGCATATGACGTGAGTGTCAACGTAATGTCTGGCAGCAGAAGATGGAGGAAGATCAAGAAAGGAAGAGTTAGAACACAATGGAATTTGTATGAAACGCATGAATAGTGACAATGAATTGATGTTTTGCGACAGGAACAGTCCAGTTCGATATTATGAACTGATATCTTGCAAATGAACGATTTACGATATGGTTTTCTTATTTTACTGAGTAACTGCAATTTTGGTTAAATACAATCCGGTCGCCACACCTGTGTTCTCGTTCACTACAATAGTTCTGTTCGGTGAAGAGGCTGGAGAAATGTAGAGTCTTTTGACCACCCTGAGCAACAAGGCAAGCATGTTCGGGATGCGGTTTTCCCCCTCGAGATGCAAAATGTTGCTTCAAGATTGGGTTGCATCGGCACCTGAACTAGTGGTATGGAGTGAAAAAGTCAAGCGTGTAGACCGGTCCACTTATCTGGGGAGTCTCATCAGTGCTGATGAACTGGTGACTGACGAAATCTCAGCACGGATGCAGAAAGCTCGATTGGCTTTTGCCAACCTGCGTCACTTATATAGTAGGCGAGATATCCATATGCTAACCAAAGGATGACTGTATTGCACAGTAGTTTTCTCCGTCCTACTTTATGGCTGTGAAACATGGCCATTAAGAGCGGAGGACATTCGTAGGTTATTAGTATTCGATTATAGATATATTCGAAACATTGCTCGTATATCCTGGGACAGCCGATTAAGCAATGCAATAGTCAGGAAACCAGTGCTAGGTAAGGATCGCAGATCAGTTGATGAAGTAGTGCAACTCCATCAGTTGAGGTGGTTGGGACAGTTATTACGTATGCCCAACCACCGACTGCCTCGACAAACTATGTTTTGTAGTGTAGGAGTAGGTTGGAAGAGAGCTAGGGGCAGCCAAACCAAAACACGGCACAAATCCATGAAGTCACTGACAAGTGGACTTGTAGTGTGTCGATTTACTGCGTGTTCTTAAGCTCGGTTTATAAATCAGAACATGAAATCGTAGTGATGAATACGTTTATTCGGGACACACCACAAAGCGAAGTGGAGAAGCAGTGAATAAAAGAAATGAAACGACGTGAACTGGACAAGGCTTTTGAGCCAACTCCTTGGATTACAATGCGAGCGAATGGGCGAAAGAAGCGATGTGGATAAGTCTAGTGAGCCAACTCAAAGAGATAGAGCATGACTAAGAATATATAGTCAAACAAAAATAAGACAGACATATGACAAGCGAAATACGAATTGTATTTGCGTGGAACATTCTAATAGTTTTTCCTCTGGTGTTAGGAAGACTTAACTATAGAGCTGTTGTGGTTTTGGGTGTTGCGTTTGTGTTGAGGACTCGACTACGGTTCGTGGACTACTTAGGTGTAATTGTCTGTGGGTTGGGTTGAGATTTGGCCGGTGCGACCTAAGGCGCGAGTAGGCGATGCTGTGCAACTGTCCAGGTTAGTTTGCCCATGAGAAATCCTCCTGAGACTGTACCGTACGTAGTTTTACGTTACTATCGATTGATTGATTGATTAATAGCTCATATCAAAGCCAAGTGTCCAAAGAACTCTAGTATCTAAACTATAGTAGATATTAATGTACTGATAATCACATTTACAAAAATACTACAATTTTTAGAATAAATAATCTAATTTGTGACTTACTTTATAAAAACTAGTCATTGAACAATAACCATTTTTAGTTGATTGTGGTCGATATTTCACAATCATTTGATTAATTCTATGAATAATTGCATTTATGCTTTTGACAATTAGTTCATTTGAAGTAAATAATGTTAAATGATCAATATTTTCTAATGTAATCCATTTTAAACAAACACACCAATGTGAACTAATATAAGCATCATGACAATTACGATTCAAGGGTATTTGTTTAAATAATGTTATTCCACGAGTAGGATTAGTGAACCAATTCATTTGAATTTTATTGAATTTTTCAATAAAATTATTATTATTATTATTATTAGCAATTGTTAATTTTAATTGATTCATTAATAAATCACGTAATGTTGCATGTATATCAAATAATGTAATTAATCTATTTTGATTATATTTTAAATTGGACCATTGAACAGACCATTTTTCTCTGAACATTTTAGGCGCTATAATTGACATAAATGGTAATCTTTCTTCTAATTTGCCCTATTTAAAAGAAAAAAAAACAAACAAATAAATATGGACAAATTTATTGAAACTATCAGAAACTACCTTGAGAATAGAAAGTTTCGTACCAAGGTAAACAGAGTGCACGCGAGTTGGAGAGTATCCACATCGGGAGTTTCACAGGGGACCATCCTAGGCCCACTTCTCTTCCTGATATTTATTAACGACCTGTTAGGTTTAGTTAGCTCACCGGCATTGATCTACGCAGACGATGCGAAGATCTGGAGGTTTATTAGAAGCGAAGAGGATTCAACTGAGCTTCAAAAGGACCATACATCTATTGAGAAATGGGCAGTGAAAAACGCTTTAAAACTCAACCAACCGAAGTGCCACGTCATGCATTTCCTGCCTCATATGACGCAAACGACCTATACTCTCAATGGAAGTCCGCTCCCTAATGTCTTCTCAGAGCGTGATCTTGGTTTAATAACCACAGAAAGCCTCCATACCAGTCCAAACTATGTAGAGGATGCAGCCAAGGCAAATGCGACTCTTCACTTTATGCGAAGACAGCTTGGTGCTATCACCCCGAAATTATTTTTAACCCTGTTTAAGACGTACGCGCACCCACACCTGAAGGTTCACAATATCATCGCACCCCTTCTGCTTAAAAGAGACATAAATCTCGTGGATCGAGTGCAGAGATGAGCAACCAAATGGGTGATAGGGTTGAAAAATAAACCCCACGACGACAGACTCCAGCTCTTGGGATTATTTCCACTGAGCTACAGGATAATCAGAGGTGATCTGATTATGGCGTACACCATATTAAACACGCCAAACAATCCCAATGTGAGCATCTTACCGATACATCACCATCACTTCCCTCGAGGCAATCCTCGAAAGATTGCACATCAAAGAGCGAATACTCAGATTCGTGCACACTTTTTCTCATTGCGAGTCGTCGCAACTTGGAATGCTCTCCCAGCCGAGGTAGTTACAGCCCCCTCAGTGGACTGCTTTAAGAAGAGACTTGATAATCACGTACTCACATACGGACTATCATCTCCCTCTTGGACAAGCTGTTCATGATGCATATCTTGAGACCTGCTAGTTGTTACCATTGCCATCTCCTCAGATCACTCAATTAATCTATCTCGCCTATTATCTCTGTTTCCTCTCCCTTGCTTACACTTCGGTCCTCTCTCACAATCTTCACTACCAATTAATAAACTAAATTCATCTATATATTACTCAGTTCTGAAATTTTATTCATATTATCATTAGAATTTTATCCTTATTACCCTTATTACTCTCCACATTGCAACTAACTGATCTCCGGTTTGGTAATGTGATGGCTGCTGATATCCAGAAACCCTACTGCCCTGAAACAAACGTTTCATTCAAATCCCAAGACATACAAACTCACAACCAACTGCCAACTGACTAGAATTAGACAGTCGAGTGGCTAGACCTCCATCCATTGGACATTACCGAACGACTGGAACCGTACCGAAAGAACAAGAATCGAGCGCGAAGAAATCAAATTGGTTTACACTAGCTCGTGAAAAAGATATTGGATATTGGAATCGATGTATTTTATTGAATTGGTTGAGTTGCACAAATAGAAGACGGTTTGAGTCAAGAAATGTAGAGATTTTTGGTTTTGGACTGGTTCTGTATGGAAGTACGGATGCTTAGTATTGAGTAGTTATGAACAAGAACGGCCTAGATGCATCATATCACCTTTATTTCAAGAATTCTACATACTTTATCGATCTGCCAAGGGATCTACCATAAAACATTCTAGAAATAAGCAATGAAAGTTTCTTTTAAACTAAGATATTGTATATACAGGTATATTCATCAACTTTGATTGTATGCAAGTTTCAGTGGATACATTCAGACGGATACCTTTTAATGCAGTAGTTGCTGAAGTTTAGAAAGTGACTAATCTCTGTACGATGAGATGAAAGCTAGAACTAAAACTCACTCCTCAAAATGATTTAACTGAAGTCTTTCAATGAATGATCACCAAGCCAAATGACAAGATGCCGCTATACAGCAGCATGTATAATGTCAATTTTTAGAATTTAGCACTAATTGGTTTCAGTAATCTTATCGATTAACATGATAATTGTTTTAACGGCTAATTATGATTCTAGTGACCTTTAATGAATCAGTAAGTAAGTATATTTAAGTATGCGAAACGAATGCTTAAAAAAGGCCTTCTAATATTTTACTTTATCTCAATATAATTTCAAGCATTCACATTGTTCTTGATTATCCGGTTAGACAAGTGTAATAGATTAAGGTCAAATGAGCATATCGATTTACGGAGAAAAAAAATCACATTACTGAGTTTGGTAATTTTATGGCTTAATAGATTGTAAATTCGTATTTCAATTGTCAAATGACATTGTTCACCTTGAAATTTTGGTGTGTTCTACTCACAACGAAGTTTATACATGGTATGCAGTGGATTTGCAGTATGGTGTCACTCGGAAGTTTCAGCTAACACAAAGAATGTCACATCCAGATTTATGGCATGATTAGAGTGATTCGAAGAATGAAAGATATATGGAAGACGGTCAAAAGGTTGCTTACTGTGCATTTGTATCTTATAAATCACTTAGTGAGTTGTCTAGTCTTATCGCCATCATTTGTTACACCATTTTGTGAAAAATAGCTTCTCATTTAAAAACCAACTAAATTGTAAAATTATCTCCCATAGAAATTATTCTATATTTTCTTTACTCTATGTGTATGACCTCATTCCTTTTTTGTGCACAAAAAAATCATCGTTGTTCACTCGGCCAAAAGATAAATAATCACAACAAATTATAAACATTCAAAACCAGATTAAAAACATATAAGTAAACATTACTACCTCCAATAAATTTGGACAGTAGATAGGACTGAGATTTAAGACACGCCTTACATCTTAATTGGGATCTGTCATCTCAGTTAACCTTCCATCCATTGTTATTGTTTACATTAAGACGAGAACCCGGTACCTTCTGCTTTAGAATTATGATTAAACGGTTATATCTAGATAACCCACTAGATCCAAGTGGAAAAGGAAATCAGGAAGAAGCGGTGGACGTGGATAGGAAACACTCTACGAAAATCACCCAACTGCGTCACAAGACAAGCCCTCACATGGAACCCTCAGGGTAAAAGGAAAAGAGGAAGGCCAAGGAACTTATTACGCAGAGAAATAAAGAAAGACATGAGAAGAATGAACGAAAACTGGAAAGAACTGGAAAGGGAAGCCCAGAACAGAGTTGATTGGAGAAAACTTGTCGGTGGCCTATGATCCATTGGAATAATAGGCGTAAGTATGTAAGTAAGTAAATGATCTAGATAACCCACTTCGGATATATATATATATATATATATGTCAACAAACCTTTACAAATACTATAACTTTCAGTTAGATATTTCTTTAGGCTTGTATTTTAAGTCGAGGTTCATAAATTTACTTGGGCTGCGTTATGTTCGTCGTCAAGCTCACCAATTCTGTGATGGATATGGGCTCACCAGTTCTGTGGCGGTCCGTATTCGATATATTCTTAAACTATGCTCGTCCTAATAACCTTTACTAAATAACACCTAATAGTTTAGAAATCAGAAGACGAATACGAAGCATTGAAGACATTCATTATCTCACCACATACAACTCAAAAAACCACAGGTATATTAAATGAAGGTGAAAATAACTTGAGTGCCGAAGAGCAAGCGAGCGAATCAATGAGCACACTGGTGAATGGGATTAAAATGTACATATATACATAGGAAAATGAATGTGTCATCGGATCAATTAAGTGGCTAACATCAAAGCGAGTAGAATGAATATGAATGTGGGCTGTAAGCAATGCTTAATCATACCTGCTCACCCAATCGCGACAATAATAAAAGCACAATGGTACAGATAAGTTAGGCTATACAGACAGACAGCCAGATACAACGCAGAACTTCATACGTAAGTACATCAGTTCAGGTTGCCATGCTCCATCAGCACAGAGACGCAACTGTCAGTTCAAATCCAGGAGTGATAGCAATAATAGAAGTATTAGCAGTAATGGAGAAGATTAGGGAGCGAAGATATGATTCGAGAAGTATAATTTTCAGTAAGATAAATTGAGAAGGAGAAAGGGAGAAATTATGAGGAGTGCAGAAGCTTAGAATTTCATAGAACATAAAGAGTGGATGCACCTGCGCTATACGAATAACTGTCTGTTTAATAAGTTAATCAATAGGGCTTAACCAAATTAAATGTATACAAACTCAAATATAAATGAGATTCTAAAACATGTTATAAAACACACAAACTAGTCAAAGTGATTTGTGTGCCAGATATAATGACAGCTGTAGTTTACGGAGTGAATAAGTGTTGAAATTCCTATGAATATGACCGTAGGTGCATGAATAATAATCGTGATACAAAAAATAAACAAAGTAGGTTAAAACTATGTAAAATCATATAACACCAATGAACAAACTGTATAGATAAACAAAGTTTAGAGCCAGTAAAATAAGTAGGTAAATATATAAGTTCCAATCAGTCAGTCAGATGCAACGTATAACTTTGTACGTAAGTACATCAGTTCATGTTGCCATACCACATCAGCACAGAGATATAATTGTCAATTCAAATCCAACAGTAGAAGAGATAGTTAAGGTATTAGGAGTAATCGGAGAGGTTAGGATTAGAAGATATTCAAGAAATATGATTCAGTGAGAAAAGTTTAGAAAGTCAAAACTAGAGGGGTTGAAGAATCCAGAAGATTAGGATTTGAGAGAACACAAAGAATAAATGCACCGGCGCCATTGCAGACGGTTCTGAGCCATGTCATTCATGGTCTCAAACCATCGATTATTATCATCTTGCTGACCCCAACCAGGTAGTCGACAACTACCGACATGGCTAAGTTCACTTGTCAGTGACTTCATGGATTTGTTCAATGTTCTGGTTTGGCCGCTCCTAACTTTCTTCCAACCTATTCCTACACTACAAAACAAAGCTCGGTGGTTAGGCATACGCAGCACATGCCACGTATATATAAGATTAAAAATATATAAAATTGTTCACCAAACATTTTTAGTTATGGGAACAACAAAAGTAATACAAATTCTTGTGGAACCCCTGTAGTCTTCACTGTGTGAAAGATGAGTTCGGTCTCTCTGACAGTCAATAGTTTCGAATCCACTGTTTTCATTTACCACAACTATTATCAACCAAATTACTAACTTTGTTCGACACATTTCAAACCATGAAGGGAAGAACTCACTACTCTATTGGCTAAGTTTTCTGGTTGTTGACCTGATATAGCTCTTTCCTGCGATGAAATCAACCAGCATTAGTAGAATGAAGAATTTCAAATATAAACTAACATCTTTCTCAGAACCCTGGTAGACCTCTTGGAAAGTATAACAACTAACTTCAGGTGGTTGAGGATTCAAGTGAAAAGTTAATATTCCTGATCTTTCGCTCATTAAATGTTTTCTGGAAATAAAACTATCTAGATGGAAACTCAAGGTGTGATAGATCTTGTTCTGTTCAATCTGATTTTCTACCTAGTCTTAGTTGTCCACAGATGTTGAAACTGCTGTAACTAATTTTTTTCTTATTCCTTGCTTCTGTTATCTTCATCACTCTGTGCCGAAATAAAATATGGTCATTTGGATCGATACACATCTTAGAC
Source organism: Schistosoma turkestanicum (assembly GCA_944470395.2). NCBI lineage: Eukaryota > Metazoa > Platyhelminthes > Trematoda > Strigeidida > Schistosomatidae > Schistosoma > Schistosoma turkestanicum. Next base: position 64,475,749 of record OX103979.1, read on the forward strand.
TAGGTTCCACACTGCTTTAGCATGTCTGTTTATCGATCTATCCACCTTTCTGTCCATCCACATACCTCCTATAATTACAGCCAATCACATAAGGTTACAATTTCTGGTTAAATCTAATTGCTGAAACGAAATATGCTTCACAAAACATCTTCAGGACAGATGATAGGGGTGGAATTTCTAAGTGAATATTTTGGGCGTCAGATGCCATCTTAAACTTTTTATCAAATATCGATTGAATTGCTATCATCTATCCGATGATGAATTGTTCCCAGTAAAAATAAGTTACTTATACATATGTCTCAGTTTTTGTAAATCGTGAAATTCCAACATTTACATCAAAATAATTATCGATAATTGTTGTGAATGAATGATTATTTTCATTGTGAATAATAGTTATTTGTTTAGTTCTAATCTTTAACGAATCTAAGCTTAGTATGTTCATTGCATCTTAAATCACTTGCAGGCATTCTATGTAGTTTAAGATAGACGATGCAATAAAACAAGAGGCCAGCTTATAAGAATCATAACAGAAGCTTTCGTTGTAGTAAATGATCAAAAATAGTGAGTTTTAGTCGATTAACGGGTGGCTTTTATTGCTACTAACATGGCTCAGTCTAACTGGCAATAACTTATTGGACTGATGCCAGGTTTTGGTTTGACCACCCATAACCTTCTTTCAGCCCACGCCCACAATGGACAGCATAGCCTGTTGAGGTAGTCAGTAGTTGAGGATATGTAACGCATGTTCTAACCACCTCAACCGATGAAGATTCACTACTTCATCAATCGATTTGTCACGCTTATCTAATACTCTTTCCCCAAAAACTAGCATTGCTTACTCCATGAACCCAGGAAATACGAACTATGATTTTAAGTCATCGATGATCGAATACTAGTAACTTACGAATAACCACTAATCTTAGTAGCCATGTTTTACAGCCATGAAGTAAGACGGAGTGAACTGCTGCACATTAAAAGCGTCATTTGGTTAGCAGATCAATATCTCGCCTAAGCCACAAATGACGTTAGTGTGCAAAATCCAGTCGAAGCTTCTCAATTCATGCCGAAATTTCGTCACACACCAGCCAATCAGCATTGATGAGACCCCCAAGATAAAGGAAGCGGTCAACACGCTCAACTACGACACATCCTATCACTAGTACAGGTGCCGACGCAATCCAATCATGAAGCAACATTATGAATTTTGAAGAGGAGAATCACATCTTGAACATGTTTGCATTGTTGCTTAGGGTAGTCGGAAAACTTTGCATTTTGTCAGCATCTTCAACAAACATACTGTAAGTCAATAAACGAATCTTCTGGTAGAAGGTCAACTCCTGGAAGATCAGACGACGAAAGTGTTGTCTCTGAAATCATGTCAATAACAAAGTGAAAACATAATGGAGAGAGTGGACAACCGTGACGAACACCACTTGAATTAATCGATTCGGATGACAATTCACCATAAGCTTTGAATCAACCAGTGGTGTTCGAGTAGAGGGCCTGCACACTGTTAATGTACTCTTTTGGTACATCTTTTAATGAATGACTGACATAGAACTACACGATCGGTAGAGTTGAATCCTTCCTTATGGTCCAGGAATACGACTATTGTCAGACGTCTAAATGTGTGTCTGTATTCTAGGACTTGACGAAGTGTAAAAATCTAATCTATACATCCACGTCCATGTCTGAAACCAGTCTGGTTTTCTCGAGTCTGCTCTTCACAAGCCAATATTGTAGACACTATGTTAGTTAAACCGATCCCTTTGTGATTGTCACAAAATGACTTTTGTGCTTTTGTACAGACTGGGATGATCAGTGATGGAGACTATTCGGATAGGATTACGTCCAGTTCCCGTATTCTGGCTGAGATTTCAGTCAGTCTAACTGTTAACACAGGACCACCTTCCTTAAAAATCTCAGGGGTAATCTATCAGGACCAGCTACTCTCTTTAGATGGCGTATATACTTGTCAACCTCATTAATAGTTGAAGGACTTAAATCAACTTGACTTTGAGGTTGACTGGAGATGGTTTATAACCGAAGTGTGGCAGAAGGTCAGTTGAACTGTTCCCAAAACTTTTCTGCCCGTCGATACAATCTTCTGGAGTGAGAATGAATAATAATTCCGTCTTTTTCGTAGATAGTTTCGCGGATCACTAATACCGGTTTTCTTGATAAGTCTGAATAATTGTCAGACGTTACCCATCAGCGCTGTCTTTTCCATCTATTTTGCTTTCGCTACCCATCACTGTTCACGATAATTGCATACGCTTTTTATCAGACTGCACCCAAGGTAACTATTTTACCTAATCCAAACTGCAAACAGTGGGAGCGTGGGCAGAGACAACGAACAAGTGACAGCGTTTCACTATGTCTCCCAGTTCTTACTGTCCCATTTAATTGGACAGCGCACAAGCGATCGACTACTGGGATCCAATCTAAGACAGCCATTTCCGCTCTTGAACTCAATGCTTTACCTACATCAGCGAGGCCATTCGAAGTAGTACCTAGATTTCCAGATGCAAGGAGGGTAAATCGCGCCGGCTCTTCATTTTGACATAATGAAAACGAGTGAATGACTGTACTGGGAGTCTGTACGTACGTTTTAGAAACGCAGCATACATCAAAGGCGTGAGATTCTAGCCAAGGGAACCTGTTGTCATATCTTGCTCAAGGTCCGAACATTGAAAGTTCCAACAAGTGGTTAAGAGCGCATTTTCAGGAGATCAGGAATAGCATTTTGTGTACTCAAATCGTCAGTATTAGTGGTATAAAGTAATAAAGGTGTGAGAGAAGGGTTAGTCGAGTAGATGAGAGAGTTATCAGGAATTGAGGGTGGGATTTGATCTTGAACAAACTAATCTCGTCTTCTGTAAGGGGTGTGAGAGCGGATGTCACTTTCTAGTTGCTCATATTGTGGAAGGGTATTTCTTCTTGAAGAACTTGGAAAGGAAGTAGAATAGGCGTAGGTCTTAGAGACCTCGTAGCGTGACCACAGAACCCGATGGACAGCAGCTTCAGGACAGTCACACACAACCTGTCCATGTGAAGTTAATGTGTTAGCCCTGATCTCCGAAAAGCCTTACCACTGAAGACTAAGATCAGTGGTGTTCTTAGTACAACTTCACCCTCAGATCTTGAGTCGCCGCCTTTAGTTTCGCTGTTCTCCAATCGACCTACGTGTCATTGTAAGACCTAAAGGAAGGTCATCACGTTCGACACCGTCGACAACCGCATCACGGTAGCAGCCATGTTCAGGATTACATTCTGAACTTTGTTCAACTTATGTTATTTAACAACAGTATTCGATTAGTTTCAAATACAACCCACAATAGTTTATACATAGGTATAATCTAGTAGCCTCTGATTCTCATTAGAATTTCTGAAATTTATTTTAATGTCATTTAGTCTTTCTTTTAACTCGAATAGGACATGATACAAAAAGATAGCCTAATAGTGAAATTGTCACCATCTTTCTAGACAGTATTAGCAGCACATACCTAAAAAAGCGGTATTTTAAAATTTGATCGTCTAATACAACTTGCTTACACATAGATGTTAATGTTTAAAACACCATAAAAACTCTCTCAGTGACATTTTCACATTAATTAAATTAAATTTATTCAAACTTTTGATTTATCCAGTATTTTTTATGAATCCTTGATAACAATGGTTCACTTTTTCTTATATTTTTGGTCACTAATAAGAAATAAATATTTCCAGTTAGAGTTTTGGAGATTTGTGTTTTTACACATTTCAAATCATCAGTCAACCAATCATTTTTAGACCACTATTAGCAACCTGGAAGCACTGGACGGCCGTTTCATCCTGGTATAGGACTCATCAGCAGTGCGCATCCACGACTCCTGCTCCTCGCAGGATTCGAACCCGAGACTTTCAGTATTGTGCGCAAACGCCTAACCATCGGAACATTGTACCGGCATCCAACGGTGTTAATGTGAGATTACTGATTAACAAATATATCAGCTAAATCCTACAAAAGGTTGATCAATGTCAGGAAAGCTCTATAGTAACTTTTTTTGACTGAAATAACAAACAATATCATTTCGACTATCGTAAGGACATATCAACTTTAACATGATTACCCCAGATATAAGATATTTTGCTGACAAGTGTCAACCAGCACGAAAAGTGGGTATATATATATATATATATCATCCAGTGTGAATAGTTGCACACTATTCAATAATAAAACACAACATATTTCAGATATCATATTTTCACATTTTCGATTATCTCAAAATTAAAAACATTTGTCAATTTTTATGAAAACGGAAGTGTGAAACCCATTTCACAAACTATCAACATGTTATCACATGCATATATATGTATATATATATTAATCATAAGATCATTGATCATTATTCAATGAAATATTTCAAAAATAAAAACTTGATTATTGAACATTGACATAAACAATGTTAACCAATCAGAGGCTAAGATCAATCAATGTTCATTATTTTTATCCAATTTACTTAGGTCATTCTCGATACAAATTGACAGTTCTAAAAATGTATATATTTATCAAACAGTGAAATAGTTGATAGTATTAGAATTAAAGTTTAAAAGATTTTATTCATTCATTCATGAATGAATGAAACTTCACACATGAATATACTACTTATTGATTCTATTTTATGGACATTAGATTGAATAGAGACTAATGAATATTGTTTTGTAAAATTTTTATTCTCGATTATTAATTAGTTCAAGTGTTTTGTGTTAAAACTTACATTTCATAATGGTAGGTGATGGTATAGAGATCAGGGTGTATAAGTTATTACTATATATATATATATATATATATATATATATATATATATGCATATATATATCGTCAAACATGTGTCCTGAATTACATTTATGGCCATTATAAACAAGTAATCATGATCGGATTATCTATAATGTGTGAATTTTTCGTTTATTGATATTTTAAATTCATCTACTAAATAACAGTGTATATAGTTTATGCATTCTTGATATGTTTTGAACCTAATTTTGTATTGGATTCCATAACACTTCTCCCTCTGTCTCACAAACACACACACTCATACACTCAAACACTCAAACATCATTGTAAGATGATTTTCATGTAATTTTAATTGAATGTGTTAATTTGTTTCATTGATATAATTACGGGTAGTTAAAAATTTTGTTTATACAAAAAATTTGTTGTTAATTATGCGTAGCTTAATATTTCATAATTTTAAATTCAACTGATCATATCACTTTGGGATTTGATGTATTTATTTATATTAGAATGAAATTATAAACAGTAGTGATTTTGATGAATACAATTAATTCTAGGACATAGTAAAATATAAAGAAAAGAATATTATTTTACAAAAAAATAGACGATCAACAATAAATTGAATATTGAACGATTTTATGGTGTATTTTGTTTTAAATCACTTTAGCGATTGTTAATATTATTCCTGCATTCAGTCAGTTAGTCAGTAGTTACAATGTAGAACATCGTACGTAAGTACATCAGTTTAAGTTGCCATACCACATTAACAAACAGATTCAAGTGTCAAATCAAATCCCATAGTATTGGAGCTAGCAAAGAGTTTGAGAATCTGGTGAAATAAACTTAAAAAGAAAAATTTAAAGGTGATGAAGATTTTGGAAGGTTAAGATTCGAGAGAACACAAAGAATTAATGTACCTGCACCATTGCAAAGGGTTTTGAGTCATATCAATCAGGGTCTCTAACCAACGGTTACTTTCATCTGGCGGACCATAGCCAGGCAGTCTACATCTACCAATATGACTCAGTCCACTTGCCAGTGACTTCATGGATTCCTGCTATGTTTTGGTTTGGCCGCCCCTAGCTTTCTTCTAACCTATTCCTACACCACAAAACATAGCTGGACGAGGCAATCGGTGGTTAGGCATACGTAACACATGTCCCAACCACCTCAGCTGATGAAGTTTCAATACTTCATCTATTGATCTACCTTCCTAACCTGGTACTTGTGTCCTAACGACAGAATTGCTTACTCGGCTGTCTCAGGATGCACGAGCAATTTTTCGGAGACACCTATGATCGAAAACCAGTAACCTACTAAAGTCCTCTACTCTTAACGGCCATATTTCGCATCCGTATAGTAGGACAGAGCGAACTGCTGCGCAGTACACTCGTCCTTTGGTTAGCTAACGCATACCTCGCCTTCTCCATAAGTGACACAAGTTGGCAAAAGCCAATTGAGCCTTCTGTATCCGTGCTGCGATTTTGTCACACACTAGACCATCAGCACTGATAAGACTACCTAGATAAATGAGGCGGTCGAAACGCTCAACTGCTTCACTCCTTATCACCTAGTTCAGGTGCCAATACAAACCAATCCTGAAGCAAAAGTTTGCATTTTCGAGGGTGAGAACCACATCCCAAACATACTTGCCTTGTTGCTTAGGGTAGTCAGAAGACTCAGTATTTTATCAGCTTCTTCACCAAATAGAATTATGTCATCAGCATTCTCTAAGTCAGCAAGCGTGTCTCCTGGTAGAAGGTCTACCCCTGAAAGGTCTGACGAAGATAATGTTAACTCTAAAAGCATGTCTACGACAAAGTTAAACAAGAATGAATATTCCTGCTTTATGGAATTTTCACAGAAGTTATTTTTTTAACTTAATTACCAGATGAGATTCAAAACGTGTTACACAAATCTTTGGAATCCAATCAAATTTATGTAATCCAGTTTTCGACCTGGACGTGGCTGTATAGACCACATTTTCACACTACGACAGGTCTTGGAACACAGACACACATTTAGGCGTCCTACAATAGTTGTTTTCCTGGACCTTAAGGCGGCATTTGACTCAGTGGATCGTGAGGTTCTGTGGCAGTGTCTGTCATTGAAAGGTGTACCAAAGAAGTACATTAACCTCATACAAGCCCCTTACTCGTACACCACTGGTCGAGTGAGAGCTTATGGCGAACCGACAACGGAATTATCTACTTCAAGTGGTGTCCGTCAGGGATGTCCACTCTCTCCGTTTTTGTTTAATTTTATCATAAACATGCTCCTAGAAATAACCTTATCCTCGTCTGAATTTTCTGGAGTAGACCTTTTACCAGGTGGCTCGCTTATTGACTTAGAATATGCCGATGACATAGTCCTACTTGGTGAAGACGCTGACAAAATGCAGAGTCTTCTGACTACCCTAAGCAACAATGCAAGCATGTTCGGGATGCGGTTTTCCCCCTCGAAATGCAAAATGTTGCTTCAAGATTGGGTTGCAACGGCACCTGAACTAGTGATAGGGAGTGAAGTAGTCGAACGTGTAGACCGCTTCACTTATCTTGGGAGTCTCATCAGTGCCGATGGCCTGGTGACTGACGAAATCTCAGCTCGGATACAGAAGGCTCGAGTGGCTTTTGTTAACCTGCGTCACTTATGGCGTAGGCGTGATATCCGTTCTCTAATCAAAGGACGAGTGTACTGTGCAGCAGTTCGCTCCGTCGACCTACTTTATGGCTGTGAAACATGGCCAGTGAGAGTAGAAGATATTCGTAGGTTACTGGTTTTCGATCATAGGTGTCTTCGAAGCATTGCTCGTATATGGTGGGACAACCGAGTAAGCAACGCTGTCGTTAGGAAACGAGTACTAGGCAAGAATGGCAGATCAATAGATGAAGTAATGAAACTTCATCAGTTGAGGTGGTTGGGACATGTCTTGCGTATGCCGAACCACCGACTGCCTCGAAAAACTCTGTTTTGTAGTGTAGGAGTAAGTTGGAAGAAAGTTAGGGGCGTCCAAACCAAAACATGGCAGAAATCCATGAAATCATTGACGAGTGGACTTAGCCATGTCGGTAATTGTCGACTACCTGGTCGGGGTCCGCGAGATGATAATAATCGATGGTTAGAGACATTGAATGACATGGCTCAAAATCGTTCGCAATGGCGCCAGTGCATTTATTCTTTGTGTTCTCTCAAATCCTAATCTTCTGTATTCTTCAACACCTCTAGTTTTTACTTTCTAAACTTATCTCATTTAATCATACTTCATGAATAATATCTTCTAATCCTAACCTCTCCGATTACTTCTAATACCTTTACTACCTCTTCTACTATTGGATTTGAATTGACAATTACATCTCTGTGTTGATGTGGTATGGCGACATGAACTGATGTACTTACGTACGAAGTTCTACGTTGCATCTGACTGACTGAATCCAGTAATCATCCTTTCTCTTGTACTTTAAATTACTATTCTCTTATGCTACTGAGTTATATTAACTAGATATAAAGAGAGTGTCAATCAAACTAACTAATGTACACCTACCTTACTGATCATATCATAAAGTACAGCTCACCTGTAAGCATTAAACTCCTCTTTAGTTTAATAAACATTGAATCATTTATTTTCACACTTTTAAATTTTTTTATAGTTTTATGACAAAGAGTGAACAAAAATCACTGCTAAGATAAATTTACACTATTTAATAAACTGAGTTCATAAAAATGTAATTTTTATAAAATTTTAGTGCCTAATATTATTTGTAATATATATGTATATATCTTCTGTGGAAGTTTTCAGAGACCAAATTCTTTAGTCTCTTATTCATTGAATATTCTATCATCTCAGCATCATCCTGTTGCATTCTGGATATGCGCATTATGAAATTGTACATTAAGAAGGTTATTTGGTTGGATGATTTGAAATTTGCATTTGAAACTGACTTACAACTGCAAAAGAAAGTACTGTACATTAGAAACCTGGAAGCACTAAAACACGGCCGTTTCGTCCTGGTATGGGATTCATCAGCAGTGCGCATCCACGACTCCTGCACCTCACAGGATTCGAACCCAGGACCTTTGGTATTGTGCGCGAACGCCTAACCATCGGACCACTGGGCCGGCATCCAACGGTGTTAATGTCTAACTCTGATTGATGTAGGGATTTTTGAGCGACCTCACTCATTTGTCTTTGGTAGTTACTTCCCTCCAGTGCTTCCAGGTTTCTAATGTTGGTCTAACAATGATTGATTGATGATTTCAAATGTGTAAAAACACAAAACCTCCAAAACTCTGCCTGAAAGTACTGTAGTCATACAATTTTTCAAATGCTTAAGAACCTCAATGTACAAAACTAACTTTATTGTTTGAAAATTTATCAGAAGTGACTAAATGGCTGAATACAATTTATAAAATATACAGTAGTCAACGTCAGCTAATTATAAGAATGAAAAATGTTTTTTCAAATTAAAGCCCGAACGTTTCATACACATAATTATCTTTATTCTTATGAAGAGTGTTGGAGAGCCCCGAAATACCCATTGGAAAAGACTATACTGGCCCATAAACGCCTGGAAAACACAAAGTCACATGCCACAATTCTGATTGGATATTTAGCCACACCGCAACTATATTTAGCATGATTCCCGAACCTCCTAGAAGATCAAACTCATAAAGAACTCTATAAATATCCTCATTCTTCTGTACGTAGGATTGACCTTGGAGTACAGCGTTCATCTCGTACTTCGTCCCTTTTGTGCTCAAGTCACATTGTAGATTTTAATCTGGAGTCATTCAAAAGTGGATGGGAATCAAATCTTGCGTTTCTTTAGCAGATTTATCAAAGATTGATGCAGAATAAATTAATATTTGTTTTCGCCTCAACAATTTCTATACAAAACTGAACAGAATCTATATAACATTTTAATGCTTTACTGATAACATTCCAACATATTTATCTGTCAAATTGTGACAAGTACAATTTTTTAGAACAAAAACTCATAAATTTTTCATCGCTTCTAAACATACTTAGAAAAAAAGGAAAACAAGGAAAATTCTTTATGATTTCAGCTCGAATTTTATTTCAAAAAAATTAAAGATGTGTCAAATATAAAAATAACTGCTAATGTAAGTAGAGATTTAAACATTCTGTTGATTTTATGGTTTCTACCAAAAAATAAATCACTTTTTTTATCCTCACTAATTCAATATGGACGTATTTGTTCATTTTTTAAGACTGTAAGCGTTTAAAGACACGAAGAGAGAGAGAGAAAGAGAAAGAGAGAATATGAACGATTAAAAAAATCCTTCCTTTCCTTTGAATTCTAAAAAGGAAACGACAACTGGCCAATGGAGTTCAACTCTGTCGGGTGTAGGCAGTAACTACCAAAGACAAATGTGTGAGGTCGCGCAGAATCCTTACATCAATCAGAGTTAAACATTAACATCGTTGGATGCCGACCCAGTGGTCAGATGGTTAGGCGTTCTTGCACAATACCGAAGGTCCCGGGTTCGAATTCTGTGAGGTGAAGGAGTCGTGGATGCGCACTGGTGATGAGTTCTATATCAGGACGAAACGGCCGTGTTTCAGTGCTTCCAGGTTTCTAATGGTGGTGTAACAATGATTGATTGATGATTTCAAATGTGTAAAAACACAAGTCTCCAAAACTCTAACTAAAAAGAATTAATCTGTTTTTGAAATACACTACATTTTCAGAAAGCAAAAATACAAAATTACAACTCATTAGTATGCAATTAATCATAATAAATAAGAACTATAATTATGAATATGACATATAAAGTAATTTTGGGGCACAGTTTTGGAGGTTTGCGTTTTTACACATTTGAAATCATCAATCAATCATTGTTAGACCAACATTAGAAACCTGGAAGCACTGGACAGCCCCTTTCGTCCTGGTATGGGATTCATCAGCAGTGCGTATCCATGACTCCTGCTCCTCGCAGGATACGAACCCGGGACCTTTGGCATTACAGGCGAACGCCTTACCACTGGACCACTGGGCCGGCAGCCAACGGTGTTAATGTCTAACTCTGATTGATATAGGGATTTTGCGCGACCTCACCCATTTGTCTTTGGTAGTTACTGCCTACACCCGACAGGGTTGAACTCCATTGGTCACGTCTTCTCAACTAGAACTCCAAGAATTTCCTCACGAAGCTAGTCACTAGTGAGCACTGTTACGATATTTTCGGGCAGAGTTTTTGGAGGTTTGTGTTTTTACACATTTGAAATCATCATTTCAAGTCATGTTTACATGATAAAAAGAAGGCTAGTTTGTTTCATGAAGGAAAAATTCACGTAGATTAGAATGAAGAAAACAGTAATATGGTTTTGAAACATCTACATCAAATTTTTATATAGAAATTTCTGATTGCGAGTGATTCATTTATTTTATTTGTAATTTTTAAAAAAATGGGTTTACTTCTAATGAGAAAAACTTCAGTTTTTCCAAAAACAAAGCATGCTACTTTTGGGGATGTTAGATCCCCATAACTGGCTTGATAAATGCTTTATTTTGAATTTCACGTTTGCCAGCATGGGCTGATCAGTGGACCTTGAGATTTCATTTCCCACTAGGGAAATGCTTGGCTGTGATTGGCTGCTGTGTGTGTATTTTAGGGTGCTATTTTTGTGACTGTCCCAAGGACGTTTCTATGATGTATAAATAAACGAGATTTATGTGCTTGATTGTATTGTGTGATTGCTGGGTGTTTGTAAAATATACTTTCTACGCTTATCAAGACTTCTGTTTTGCAGTTTGGGATCAAGGTACCCTACCTGGACGCTGGGACATTGTCTCGTTCGCATTTATCGACTAAGGTGAACTCGTTATTAGCTTCAAGCGTACCTAGTGACAAACCTAACACATACCCATCTAATATGTAACGTCTATTGGAAACTTTCTGTGTTTAATTATCGATTAAAACAAATTAAATCTAACTTCCTATATAATAAAGTTAATTTATACAATCTTGAATAAATAATATATATGATTAATTTGTTTTATCAGATATTTGCAATTCATGATAACAATTCTGTTCATTGTTCAATCATGACTTATCATAAGTATTGTTTAAAATAAGTATAGTTTTATGTAGTAAGCATAAATTATTATTACTATTATTATTATTAATAATCTATTTGGCATTTGAATATGAAAGGAAAAGAGCGAAATAAATGGGAAATTATTTTGTTCGCATCCAGGTTACTGTTATCCGATGCAACTATGTAGAGTTCTATGCAGTGATTTCTTTTTAAAAAAAAATATGATTCGAAGTCAAGTTGAAATAAGTTTTTAGTGCATTGTTTTAGAAGTAATTCCTTTGTCTTGTATATCACTCGTCCTAATAACCATTATTGGATAACTACTCTCAACGGTGTAGAAATTTCAAAAGACAACATGAAGTGTTGACTACAGTTTGTTATTGTACAGCACAAATCACAAAGCAACAAGCGAATACCAAAGAACGAATGTGTTATGTTCGTCAATCGATATGCTTGAAACTATTACGAGTCCACCTTAGTCGATAAACGAGAACGAGACCAATTGATACAGTGATACGATAGGCTATTCTGTTTCGATTGTGTCCGCCCTTGCAAACTAAATGAAGAGAAGAAGGCTTGATATGGAGTAGAAAGTGTATTCTACAAACACCCAGAAAATATGTGGTTCCCAAGAACACAAATCGCGTTTATTTATACATCATAGAAACGTCCTTCAGAGAGATGCAAAAATAGGGTACCAAAATAAAACATCAACCAGTAACAGTCCAGGATTTTCCGAGTGGGAAGTGTAATCTCAAGGTAAACTGATTAGCCCATGAATAAAATCCAAAATTAGAACCTTTATCATGTGAGTTCTGGGTATGTAATGTCCACAACAGAATGAATAAAAACTAGTTTATAAGAGTTTCAATCTATTAGTTACATGCTACATGAAACTAAAGACTTATGTCTATCGATTCCAGTTGCTCTATCAGACTAATATAACGAGATGAAGTTTTCAAGACCAATTCTAGAGAGTACTAAAAGTAGTAACAGTATCATTGGTAATAGAAAAGATTAAGCATAGATGACTATAAGAAGTGTTAGAATGATGAACTACTTATATTTGGCGGCACTTAACTTTGTTTCACATCACTCTTATATTCAATATAAGTATATATTCAGATTGGGAGTGATTAAGTCTTTGTAATACATACAATAAACTATAGAAATCTCAGTAAAGTTTACAACTAAAATGACCGCTTTGAGCACATGAATCGATGATTGTAAGACTACCATTAGAAACCCGGAAGCACTAGATGGTCGTTTCGTCCTGGTATGGAACTCATCAGCAGTGCGCAACTACGACTCCCACCACTTGCAGGAATCGAACCCAGGACCTTTAGTCTTAGGACAAGATTTAAGAGGAAATTAGGAAAGTAAAATATCCAAACGATTCAAATAAGCTTCCTCCTCTATATAATTAATCATTACAAATCAATTTTATGATGTGATCTTTTCATTAATTATTTTTCACAGTATACATCTATTTTCATCTATTAATCTAAATAAATGACATTTTGTTTTAAATGATACTTACTTTTTAAATAAAATACAAGGATGTGTGTACATTTTAGTTTTATTGTTCTTGTTGTTTTTTTAAATATTTACTGACGATACTGGTCATAGAAATAATTTGATTTGAAAAAAAAACAGAAAGATTGTTGTTTAATTAAGTAGATTTTAATCAATAATAACAAAACAGTAGTAGATGATAAAGTTTAATTTTGGACATACACATTTCTGATGTTTATTGTTATCGTTGTTGTTGCTGTTAATACAACAATACTGACTATTTTTTCAAATATGCAAACTATAATCCCAATACATACTTAAACAAATCGATTGATTGTCAGCATTTTCTAGTATTTCAGTAAAAAATAAACATTGCGGGGTTGTTGTGAAGATTGTTAAGTTTTATTTGTAACCATGAATCGATCAATGTTAGACCACCATTAGAAACCTGGAAGACGTGGACAGCCTTCTCACCCTGGTATAGTACTCATCAGCAGTGCGCATCCACGACTCCTGCACCCCGCAGGATTCGAACCCGGGACCCTCCGTATTGTCCGCGAACGCCCTAACCGTTAGACCACTGAGGAGTCCCATACTAGGACGAAACGGCCGTCCAGTGCTTCCAGGTTTCTAACGGTGGTCTAACATTGATCGATTCATGGTTACAAATAAAAAATAAACCGTAACAAGTAATGAAATCTACAATGTGTGTGTGTGCTTTTTTTGGTTATTTGGAACATTTTGGTTGGTTTCATTATTGTGTTTGAGTTTTGATGTTCATACTGTGACTTGAACATTGAAGTTAATTAAAGATTTTATAGTTCAACTCAGTTTTAAAAAGTCTTTAGTAGCTGAACAATATTATACCAACTAATGATTTTTTTCGGCTGGTTAATTTAGTAATCCGCTACTAATAACAGTCTTAAGTCGTTGAAGATTTTTAAATCCTCAAAAGTCACTTATACTTTCTTATTTTTCCTTCAAAAAAAATTCACGTTTCTGTTTTTTCATCTTAAAACTTCACAAGACTGTAGTTGTCGGTTGATACTGTAGACAAAGTTACTCCCCTTACCCGATTGACCCACTGACCTTATGATTTTGTAAATTTTCCAACCTACTACTTAGAATATTGTAAATCTGTTTATGATGCTTATTAGGTCTCCTCCAACAAATCCTCTTCAGAAAGCTGTCTTATGGATTAGCTGGGATTAAGAAGAGGAAAATGTAACTGATATATGATAACTGAAGCTTGAAGTGCATTTTCTCTTGCCTACTTTATATAAAATAGATTTTTAGTTCAAATCACACTAACCGATTAAACTTAAATCGAATTACACATTTGAAATCATCAATCAATCATTGTTAGACCACCATTAGAAACCTGGAAGCACTGAAACACGGCCGTTTCGTCCTGGTATGGGACTCATCAGCAGTGCGCATCCACGACTCCTGCATCTCGCAGGATTCGAACCCGGGACCTTCGGTATTGTGCGCGAACGCCTAACCTCTGGACCACTGGGCCGTCACCGAACGGAGATAACGTCTAACTATGATTGATGTAGGGATTTTGCGCGACCTCACCCATTTGTCTTTGGTGGTTACTGCCTACAGCGGACAGATTTGAACTCCACTGGTCACATCTCACTCCGAGAATTTCCTCACGTTGCTAGTCACAAGTAAAAACATTTTACAATATTTTTTTAATTAGACTCATACAGATTATTGTTTTCACACATTTGAAATCCTCAATCGAATTTCATGAATAAAAAGCAAGACATCATCATATTAAAACGCTAAAACAAATAAAATCTAAATCAATTTTGGTAGGGTATTACTTAGCTTAATAATTAATAAATAAATTAATTTAACTTTCTAACCTTAACTTATAACTCTAGTAATTGAAATAACAAAAATAAAGCAAAAAATACACTTAATGTGTTTCATTGGATTTTTCAAAATCAGCTTTGGGTGTATTATCATTTTAATTGTTGTTGTTGACCTTTATTTATTTCAGCTCAATTTAATGGACATAGTATATAGAGAAATTGAAAAACATACACACTATAGTGAATTTACAATTTTTATTTAACAGCTGAAAAAGTTTGTATCAGTCAATCAATCAGTGTATATAAAATAAATAATATTAGGCATAGCAAATTCATATATTGACTGTTGATAAATAATCAAAGGTAAATGTTACATTTGAAAACTTATTGATTGATTGAGAATTTCTGCAAAAAAATACAAATGAATCGATGAAACATACAAATAATGATTTTGTAATCAGGAGTATTATGGAAATTGTAATTTTATCTTGATGTTAATGAATGAATCATTGTTAGACTATCATTAGACACACCGAAAACTCTGGACAGCTGTTTCGTCCTGGTATGGGACTCATCAGCAATGAGCGTAAAAAATAATGGAAGTCATAGTTTAACTATAGTGTGACCTAGATGTATACACAAGTGAAATCGAATAGAATAAAGTTTATTACTAAATCCTATGAAATTATAAAAAGATTATTTTATTATCGAAGATTGAAAGCTGAGTAAATTACATTTCTCATGCATTTTATGCATGAAATTATTGAAATTAAACAGTTCCTTTGATTTTTCATTACACAATCTGGTGTTGTTTTCTTTTCTAATAGCTTAAAGTTAAAATATAATTGAAAGATCCATTTTTTTTAAAGCTTTATTTGTGAAAATCCTTCCATGTATACATTTTTGTAATTTGTCCTTATGGATTCCTTCAGTTGTACATTTTGTTAATCTGTTCGATTCCATTTTGAGATGATAATATTTGTATTTTATTATAGTTTCTATTTCTTCTGCCTTCACTGAGTTTCTATGTTTCTTTCTGAACTGAACTGCATTTATGTTGTTTAAGCTGATACTTAGTCATGGCGACAGCCATATTGATTTGTTCCTCTTTTGATTGGATTGCTTGTACGGACTGGAATTGTGCATTTTGATTGTGAATTGAAGCACTCTTCCAGAATCGGAAACACTCTGTGTTATAAAGCAACCAAATATTATCTGTCGAACGAATCTGATCTATCGAGGAGGGATAGAATATCATTTATTTGCTGTTGTGGACTCGATTAGTTGAACAATTGTTAGTGGAATAACTGAGTAGTAATATTTGTTTAGGTAATGATGTATATTTATATTTATGATGAATATTAGAACCGTTATTTACCCAAATCACTTGTTTTGATTTCAACTGGTCAAGACGCTTACCTAACCTACCTAGACAGTTATTCCTCAGTTCAAACCTCATTTCGGATCCTACATAACTAAAAATCAAAACTATGGTGGATTTTATTCAACGGTTTGATTAGTAAAAATCACAAATGATAAAATCTTCTCAATTAATAAACTTACAGTTGATTTTACACAACATAGTGGTAAGGTGTCATTAGGTTTTTTTTCATGAACACCTCTTTCTAATTAAAAAATAATCAAAGATAGTCTCTTTTGTAAAGAAACATAACTACCATTAGTTTGTCTTATTCATTGTATTACTCAAGAATCAATGATGTACCAAAGGTTTACTAATAAAACTAAATATTGTCATTATGTTTGGATGATACAACATGTCATATTAAGTTAGATAGATTTATGAGGCAATTACAACATAGATTTTATCTTGTTTGACAAGAAAGATCTATGACAAGTGTCACATTACCGAATTTACTGACATTAAAAAACACTACTAATGTGGTGTGAGCTACTTATAAGTACTAAATGACGTGAGTGTCAACGTAATGTCTGGCAGCAGAAGATGGGAGGGGGGAAGATCAAGAAAGGACGAGTTAGAACACAATGGAATTTGTATGAAACGCATGAATAGTGACAATGGATTGATGTTTTGCAACAGGAACAGTCCAGTTCGATATTATGGACTGATATTTTGCAAATTAATGATTTACAATATGGTTTTCCTATTTTACTGAGTAACTCTGTAATTTTCGTAAATACAATTTGGTTGTCCTAACCTGTGTTCTCATTCACTACATTAACTTTGAATGAGATGAACTATATTTTAGTTGCTTGAGTTTTTTTTGTTGTTATGGTCAGATGATTTCTTAATACTGTAAAATCAGACAAAGTTTGTCACATTTTAAATATTTCGGTCGGAAATTTTACTAGATCAAGTTTTAAATAAGTCAGGATAACTTTATCAAGTAGAACTATGAAGAGAACAGAGGCGGAAAGTAGTAATAACAACGATACTAGTCTTGATATTCAGATTAAAATTAACTTTGCCACAAGATGTTTCCGTAAAAGTGTTCATATAGCAATATATAAACTATATATCAATTGTTTTGTTCCTCTGCTAACAAGTCAACAACTTAATTTATTTCGAAAATATCATCACCCTTGGTAGGATAATGTTTGAAGAAATCTTGGTACAGATTCAGAAAGATCGGTTTGCTTTTATCAACTTACGTTACTGGTGGAGTAGGTAAGGTTTTAACTTGACAAACAAACATTAAGACAAAACCATAATATGACATCTGTTCACCAGTTTATCAGTTGTTCGTCTGACCTGTGTAAGTAGGTTCATACTACCAACATGGTGTCTGCATAGTGATCTAACTTAGAATTAAGTTAGATGGTCTAGATGTATTCATCTTTCTTTATATCTTAAGTTTGGAAAGTATCTTGCACTCTTTAAGTTCCTTGTATTCATATTTTCCACTCGAATCATGCTGTCTTTATCTAGTTTTTCCTACCATCACTGGCTCGAGTACTACTTCTGCTACTCTGAGGTCGGCCTGAGATGTTTGTTCTATTACATATATGAATGACTAACTGATGGCTACAGATCAAACCCAATTCGCTAAGGATCCACATATGGCAAGAAAAACAGAGTAATCGCATTTTTGGATATCAACGTTGGGAAACTATAGATCTTCGCTGATATAAATGAAAAGGTTAAGAAACTTTTTATTTATAATGCATATTACTTATATTATTTTAAGTAGTTGAATTTCAAATAAAAATATTTAAAACTTTCTGTAACTAACTTGAATTGAAAGTCGTGCATCCCCCATGCGTGGCCCGTGATCAGAGAATAATATTACGAATGTATTGGCAAATGGATAGCTTGAGGCACTAGATGTCCTCGGATTTCCACTATTGAACATTAAATCTTCATAGTAAATGCGTTGAAGCAGTTTTGATAAATCGTCATCTATGAGTTTTCCGTATGCTGGATTCTCATGTATTAATTCACTTAAGAATGTTAAGCTAAAGCGTGGTCTGTCTTCATAGGTTGTAAAAAATTCTGTTAAAGATTCCAAAAGAACCTGGTGTGTGTACCTGTTAGAAAAAATGAAATCGAAAGAAAAAAGCTAACTCGAAATACGAGTAACCACAGATTATATTTTGAAATAGATAAGTATTGGAATGTAATCGTGTTTGTGCACCTTACGATCAGTTAATTTTTAAGTGTCCTGTAAAAATTTGCTTCGACACAACCCCAACACAGAAACTTCAGGTTCAGCGATGAACGCTTAAATTCTAGATCACTCAGTATCCAATAATTTATATATGTAACTTCAATCGATATCCGACATTATGCAATCATCTTGCTGCTCCAGTGAAGATCATTTATATGGAATGTTAGTCAGTTATCCAATAGTGATAAAAGAAGATTGCTCAACATCCTAATAAATTGGCTGGAATATGATAATTAAACTACTGGATGCCGTTCAGTGTTCATCTAGCGACCTGAATATTCTGTATTCGATCACCAGCAGTGTAACTGGATATAGTATTAACCTATTCTCAGATGGTTATAAATGTGCATCAGGTAAGATTATTCAGTTAAACCAAGCAGGAACAATAAATCTTAAAGATTTATCGGCCATGTAATAATTAAACTGGCCTATAACTTTGTGCGATGTTCACTAATTTGAACAATATCTAGTTGAAGCTTCCGTCATTTAAGAGGAAAGAAGACGTTCAGTGACATATTCTCTGGATATCTCCTTATTAGCTACCACGAAATCTTTCAAACTGGTCTGTAAACATTCGAACTTAAATCTCCCAAACATTTTTGAAATTATTTCTATCGAATTTTTGACGACTGATTTATGTTTAAAAGGGAAGTTGTCAATCTTTCTTCATCCTGATAGTATAATTTGTGTTTAATTACCCTATATATTTCAACTTTTCCGTTATTTGATTATTTCGGTATATCACTCCATTTATCTATCATTAACTTAAGTTCACTAAGTAAATAGTTATTTCTGGCCCTTCTCGTCTCAATTTACTATCAAATTTCAAGAATGTAGTTCTGCATATGGTACATTTTGTAATTCATTTGGATCTTCATTACACCGTATTCATAGAAGCCCAGGTTGACTTTTATACAAACTCATTTCTATCCATGTTTCAATTCCTTTGGTTATTTTTACTATGGAACATTGAAGATTGTAGGCAGTGAACTTGAATCTAATGTCGGGAAATAAATCTATGTTATTTTCAATTAGAGTTATGAAAATTAGTGTTTTTTTACACATTCGAAATCATCAATCAATCATTGTTAGACCACCATTAGAAACCTAGAAGCACTGAAACACGGCCGTTTCGTCTTGGTATAGGACTGCTTATCAGCAGTGCGCATCCACGAGTCCTGGATGTCACAGGATTCGAACCCGGGACCTTCGGTATTGTGTGCGAACGCCTAACCTCTGGACCACTCGACCGACATCCAACGATGTTACTGTCTAACTCTGATTGATCTAGGGATTCTGTGCAACCTCACCCATTTGTCTTTGGTAGTTACTGCCTACAGTCGACAGGGTTGAACTCCGCTGGTCACATTTTCTCACTAGAACTCCGAGGATTTCCTCACGAAGCTAGTCACTAGTGAGCACATTTTACGATATTTTCAATTAGAGTTATGGAGATTAGTGTTTTTTTTACACATTTGAAATCATCAATCGATTCATGTTATTCAGATGAAATCGATACTCTTGCTATTTCCACATATTGAATACTCATTTAAAAATAATTCATCACATATGGCTAGATAAGTACTACTGGTGAAACTATTATACATTATATTTACTGAACTTAATCAAGTTGAAATGTTTATGCGTATGTACTAAAACTAGGCCTTATAAAGCTCATAGATAAATAAGGGTGAGGTATTAGTTATTATTAAATAATAACTAGATAAAACATTCATGACATGACAAAATAACTACTTTTGTTTCATTCATTTATTCGTTTCCAGTAGAAATCGCATTTACTGGAATCTTTTATAGAGGAAAGTGATAATTAAGCTTAGGGTTCTACTGACTTCTTGATCCGTTCAAAGAATCAAGTTTCGTAGTTTGAAATGAGGACAAGACAGGTATACTGTTAGGTTGGAGAAATTCATATATATCTATCACGTGCTTGAGTGCACATACTAGTTCAAGGCCGAAAGGAACGGGACAGATGTCAAACAAGGTTTATGAATTCTGTTAAGCTAATGAGTTGTATACTGTTAGGTTCGTCACTAGGTATGCTTGAAACTATTACGGGTTCACCTTAGTCGATAAACGCTAACGAAGTAGGCTACCTTGAATCCCAAACTGTAAAACAGAAGTCTTAATAAGCGTAGAAAGTGTATTGTACAAGCACCCAGAAAATACAATCCAATCAAGCACACAAATCTCGTTTATTTATGCATCATAGAAACGTCCTTGGGACAGTCACAAAAATAACACACTAAAATACACAGCAGCCAATCACAACCAAGGATTTTCCTGGTGGGAAATGAAATTTCAGGGTCAGCTGATCAGCCCATGCTCGCAACTGTGAAATCCAAAATAAGGCATTTATCAAGCGAGTTGTGGGGATCTAACATCCCCAACACTGTACTGTTTTCCATAGATATCTCTCCAGTAGAAAGCTATTTTACACAAAATATGCATTTAAAATATTTCACTTAGTCTATTAAATTTATTAAGGTCTTTGTTTATGATCATAACAACATCTTTTGTGTTGGTGACTGGAACGCACTCTTTAAATCTGATTTATAAATCATGTAGGTTGTAAGCGGCTGACGGGAATGAAATTAAAATGAATTCATGATATTCTGTTCAAACCTTTGAACGTGCTCTCTTCAAAATGACAGAGGTGCCTAGGCGTAGGAAATTCCTAGTTATTCTTAATCCTTTCATTCACCTACCAAGCTGAACATGAGTTTAGGGAACTTGTATATCTGAAGCTAATTGGACAAGCACAGAAAGTATCCTGTGTTTTAGGGTCTTCAATCCATCCTTAGATAATCTTAGATTTTTATACACTCACTTTCAGATGATGTCATGAAATGAGCTCACAGTAAATCGTTTTACGTGGATTGAAATCAGGAACTGATATACATTGGAAAACTCTTATAAACCGGGGAATATTAGACGGCTGTTTTGTTCTACTTAAGAACTCAGCAACAATATGTAGCCACAATCCATAAACTCAAAACTCGACCCTTAACTTATTAAACCAAGATCCAATGACATTTTAGTAGTTAAATGACAAAACTAACAAATAATTAAACTTGATTCAATAAATACAATCATTCAGTACTTCGTATTTTATCATTTTTAGTAAAACTATCTAGCACAATTGATTAGATAATCCGACTAAATATCACTAGATTTATAAAGAAAAAAAGTCTTATAAACAATCTAGATTTATTCTGCATAAAGATCAACCAATCTAGGGATAGAAGGTTACACACACAAGTTACGCAAGATTGATTATATTATATTATATTATATACATCATGTATATTGTGTGCGAGTATGTATACATTCATTCAACAACGTAGACATAATATTTAACTAGAAAAATACCATAATTTATCAGTTCAATTTCAATCAGTACAATTTACTAAAAAAAAACAGTCACTTTGTTTAGTTATTGTTGATCAAATGTACACGTTACACATAATACGAGTTTAGGTACTAGAGATTTCTGTGAAACAAGTTTATTACTATAAACAAAATAATAATTTATGAATTCTTCAACTTCATGTTAATAATCATAAAAATAATAAATGATTTCGTTATCAAGTTATTAATAACCACTTGAATTAGTAGAATGGTTTGATTCAATATTATGAAAATATTTAACTGACTTAGATGTAACATGTTATGAGGATAAATAAGACGAATAAGATAAGTTCTTTTTAGTAAAAGTGAAGCTCACGATTGTGATATTGTTACGCATGCAGGTAAACATGTAATTTTGATATGCTTGAACTATTAAGAGTTCGCCTTAGTCGGAAAACGCGAACGAGGATCGGGGATCCGGCGACATGACATGCTACACTAATCCGAGTGTCCCAACCCCCCCCCATTGAGTGAAAAGAAGAAGACTTGATACGAGGTCGAGCCTGCATTCTACAAACACCCAAAAAGTATGAGGTCCGAGTTCAGAAGAGAACCAGGACCCCGAACTAGGGATGCACGTCATAAAACGTTACAGATAATGCGTATTTATACATTTTGGTCGAATAGGAAACAGCATCGAATCCTGTGACTTTGACAGTTAAGTCGACCAACAGGAAACAACATTTGAAGTGACGTTAAAATTCAGGACGACCAATAAGAAACAACATTGGAGTACATGACATTGATATCTAGTACGACCATAAAGTAGGAATTAACCAATAGGAACTGACCAATAATTCTCTTAGGGTATTGGATGAATATATTAACAGATATACATTCAACAATGCATTTTGAATATTCAGAACAGCTTCAATTCTTCATAACTTAGAGGTAACACGAATGCTCAATCTGTAAACCATTGAGGAGTCCCATACTAGAATGAAGCGGCCATCCAGTGCTTACAGGTTTCTAGTGGTGTTGTAGCTTAGAGCAGTTCGTGATTGTTAACTATGAAACTAATACTATTTCCACAAGTCCCTTTCATGAAAAACAAAATTCGTTCAGTGGTAAAGCCTATAACTGTGATATACATTCATGAATACAAATTCTGGCTATTCATATGAGCTCCAGTTCTCTTTTTTTCCTGGAGGTATTACATATTGATATATAATGTGATAATATGAAATCAAGATATAGGATTGACTGAATAGAGAAATCTTCAACTATTCAGCATTTTATACAGTTAGCAGAAATAACAAATCAAATAAAAACAATCAATAAATTGATTCAAATGTTTTCTCAACCATTTGTTTGTCGACAAATAATGAGATTGTATTTAGTTTAGTGGTTAAATTCCAAAATAATTATGCAACGTTCGTTGATCTAATAATGGAAAGATAGTTACCTTTTAAAGTAAATGAGAATTTTGAATCTTTCGGAAACATCGAAATATACAAAGATGCATGACCCATTTTTGTTCTACAAATATGTCTACAAATGCAGGTGAACATACTGTGATAAGTGATCCTTTGGAATTTTTATTGGTTTATTGATCAAGTCGATGAACCAGATAAGTTATTTTTTTAGTGTTGATGTTTTGGTGATTTTTCAAATAAACAATATTAAATATCTGGAACTATAAACAAATATCAATCAACACAAAAATCAGCATTTTCAAAACAAACGTCAACACACATCTACTGTATGCTGCGGAAACTTGAAGAACTATCAAAGCAATCGTCCACAAGATACAGGTATTCCTTAACAGTTGTCTACACAAAATACTTCGGATTCGTTGGCCAGACACTATCAGCAACAACCTACCATAGGAGAAAACAAACCAGATTCCAGTGGGAGAGTGAATCAGGGAGAGGGGGTGGAAGTGGATGGGACACACACTGTGAAAATCACCTAACTGCGTCACGAGACAAGCCCTCACATGGAACCCTCAAGGCAAAAGGAAAAGAGGAAGTCCAAGGAACACATTACTTCGTGAAATAGAGAAATACATGCGAAGAATGAAGAAAAATTGGAAAGAACTAGAAAGGGAAGCCCAGCACAGAGTTGGTTGGAGAGAAATGGTGGGCGGCCAATGCTCCATTGGGAGGTAACAGGCGTAAGTAAGTAAGTAATGTATTCTTGCTGCTTCAGTGAAGATCATTCATGCGGGATGTGAGTGAGTTATCCAATAATAATAAAAGATGGTTCAACATCATAGGAAAGTGATTGGAGTATGATATTTTTTCACTACTAGATGCAGTTGCAGTATTTTAAATGTTAAGTGCTCATCTCGAGACCTGCATATTCTGAATCAGATCTCCAGCAGTGTAATAGGATATGGTATTAACATATTCTCAGATGGTTATAAATGTACATCAGGGCAGAATATTCAATTAAACCAAGCAGGAACAATAAGTCTTAAAGATGTATTGGCTGTGTAACAATTAAACTGGCCTATAACATTGTGTGATTTTCAATAATGCAAACAATATCTTTTTGAAGCTTCCGTCATTTAAGAGGAAAGAAGACGTTCAATGACATATTCTCTGAATATCTCTTTATTAGCGACTACGAAATCTTTCAGACTGATCTGTAAACATTCGAACTTAAATCTCTCAAACATTTTTAAAATTATTTCTATCAAGTGTTTGAAGATTGATATATGTTTAAAAGGAAATTTGTCAATGTGTCTTCATTCTGATAGAATAATTTGTGTTTAATTACCCTATATATTTCAACTTTTCCGTTATTTGATTATTTCGGTTTACATTTATCTATCATTAACTTAAGTTCACTAAGTAAATAGTTATTTCTGGCCCTTCTCGTCTCAAGCTACAATTAAAGTTCTAGAATGTAGTTCTGCATACGTTACATACTGTAATTCATTTGGACCTTCATTACACCGTATACATAAAAGCCCAGATTAACCTGTATTCAAAATCATTTCAATGCGTGTTTTCATTTCCTTTGGTTATTTTTACCATGAAACATTGAAGATTGTAGGCAGTGAACTTGAACCTAATGTCGGGAAATAAATCCATGTTATTTTCAATCGGAGTTAGGGGAAATTAGTGTTTTTTTACAAATTTTAAATCATAAATCAATCATTGTTACTAGACTACCATTAGAAACCAGGAAGCACTGAAACACGGTCGTTTCGTCCTGGTATGGAATTGACTCACCAGCAGTGCGCATTCACGACTCCTGCACCTCACAGGATTCCAACCCGGGACCTTCTGAATTGTGCGTGAACGCCTAAACTCTGAACCACTGGGCCGACATCCAACGATGTTATTGTCTAACTGTGATTAATGTAGGGATTCTGCGCGACCTCACCCACTTGTCTTTGGTAGTTACTGCCTACACCCAACATCGTTGAACTCTACTGGTCACGTCTTCTTACTAGAACTCCGAGAATTTCCTCACAAAGCTAGTCACTAGTGAGCACATTTTACGATATTTTCAATTAGAGTTATGGAGATTAGTGTTTTTTTTACACATTTGAAATCATCAATCGATTCATGTTATTCAGATGAAATCGATACTATTGTTATTTCGGCATACTGAATACTCATTTAAAAATAATTCATCACATATGGCTAGATAAGTACTACTGGTGAAACTATTATACATTATATTTATTGAGCTTATTCAGGTTGAAATGTTTCAATGTACAGTGTGTGTACAGAAACTCGACCTTATAAAGCTCATAGATAAATAAGGGCGGAGTATTGGTTAGTATTAAATAATAACTAGATAAAAAATTCATAAAATGACAAATTAACTACTTTTGTTTCATTCATTTATTCGTTTCTAGTAGAAATTGCATTTACTGGAGTCTTTTATAGAGGAAAGTGATGATGAAGTTTATGGTTCTACTGACTTTTTGATCCGTTCAAATAATCAAGTTTCAAAGTTTGAAATTATGACAAAACAGGTATACTGTTAGGTTGGAGAAATTCATATATATATCACGTGCTTGAGTGCACATACTAGTTCAAGGTCAAATGGAATGAGACAGATGTCAAACGAAGTTGAGACCGTTAATGAATTGTGTTAAGCTAATGAGTTGTGCACATAATAAGTTCTGTTTTCCACAGATATCTTACCAGTAGAATGCTGTTTTACGCAAAATATGCATTTAAATTATTTTACTTAATAGTTTAAACTTATTCGGGTCCTTGTCAGTCAGTCAATCAGTTACAGCGTAGAACTTCGTACGTAAGTACATCAGTTCATGTTGCCATACCACATTAGCACAGAGACGCCATTGTAAACATTGTAGACATGCTCCTAGCTGTGACCTTATCCTCGTCCTACTTTTCAGGAGTCGACTTCCTACCAGGAAAATCGCTTACTGACCTAGAATATGCCGATGACATAGTCCTACTTGGTGAAGACGCTGACAAAATGCAGAGTCTTCTGATCACCCTATTCAACAATGCAAGCATATTCGGGATGCTATTCTCCCCGTCGAAATGCAAAATGTTGCTTCAGGATTGGCTTGCATCGGCACCTGAACTAGTGATAGGGAGTGAAGTAGTCGATCGTGTAGACCGCTTCACTTATCTCGGGAGTCTCATCAGTGCTGATGGCCTGGTGAATGACGAAATCTCAGAAGGGATACAGAAAGCTCGATTGGCTTTTGCCAACTTGCGTCACTTATGGCACAGGCGAGATATCCGCTTGTTAACCAAAGGACGAGTGTTTATTACAGCAGTTCGCTCCGTCCTACTATAAGGATATGAAGCATGGCCGTTAAGAGTAGAGGACATTCGTAGGTTACTAATATTCGATCATTGGTATCTCCGGAGCATTGCTCGTGTATCCTGGGACAACCGTACAAGCAATGCTGTCGTTAGGAAACTAGTTCTAGGTAGGGATGGCAAATCAACAGATGGAGTATTGAAACTTCATCAGTTGAGAAGGTTGTGACATGTGTTGCGTGACCACCGACTGCCTCGACGAGCTATCTTTTGTGGTGTAGGAGTAGGTTGGAAGAAAGCTAGTGGCGGCCAAACCAGAACATGTCACAAATCCATGAAGTTACTGACAAGTGAACTGAGTCATGTTGGTAGATGTAGGCTACCTGGTTGGGGTCCGCGAGACAAAAGTAACCAATGGTTAGAGACCTTGAATGACATGGCTCAGAATCGTTTGCAATGGCGCAGATGCATCCACTCTTTGTGTTCTATGAAATTCTAACCTTCTGAATTCCTCATAATCTCTACCTTTCTCCTTCTAAATTTATCTCACTGAATTATACTTCTCGAATCATATCTTCACTCCCTAATCTTCTATATTACTTCTAATACTTCTATTATTGCTATCACTCTTGGATTTGAACTGCAAGTTGCGTCTCTGTGCTGATGGGGTATGGCAACCTGAACTGATGTACTTACGTACGAAGTTCTGCATTGTATCTGTCTGTCTGTTTATATAGTCATTTTCCAGTGAAATCATGAAATCTGCTCACATTAAATCGTTTTACTTGGATTGAAATCAGGTACTGATATAAACTGGACAATTCTTATAATCCGGGAATAACTAGACGGTTGTTTTGCTATAGTTTGAGACTCAGCAACCATATCTAGCCATAATCCAGAAACCCGAATCACTGACCTGCGACCTCATGCACAGACCCTTAACTTACTTAATCAAGAATCAATGACATTTTAGTACTTAAATGACAAAACTAACAAATAATTAAACTTGATTCAATAAATACAATAATTCAGTACTTCATATTTTATCATTTTTAATAAAACTAACTAGCACAATTGATTAGATAATCCGACTAAATATCACTAGATTTATAAAGAAAAAAAGCCTTATAAACAATCTAGATTTATTCCAAATAAAGATTAATCAATCTAGGGATAGAAGGTTACATACAAGTTACGCAAGATTGATTATATTATATTATATTATATACATCATGTATATTGTGTGCGAGTATGTATACATTCATTCAACAACGTAGACATAATATTTAACTAGAAAAATACCATAATTTATCAGTTCAATTTCAATCAGTACAATTTACTAAAAAAAAAACAGTCACTTTGTTTAGTTATGACTGATCAAATGCATTTTGTTACACACTACATTTAATGTAAGTTTAGGTACTAGAGATTTCTGTGAAACAAGTTTATTACTATAAACAAAATAATAATTTATGAAATCTTCAACTTCATGTTAATAATAATAATAATAATAAATGATTTCGTTATCAAGTTATTAATAACCACTTGAATTAGTAGAATGGTTTGATTCAATATTATGAAAATATTTAATTGACTTAAATGTAACATGTTATTATGAGGATAAAGAAAACGAATAAGTTCTTTTTAGTAAAAGTGAAGCTCACGATTGTGATATTGTTACGCATGCAGGTAAACATGTAATTTTGATATGCTTGAACTATTAAGAGTTCGCCTTAGTCGGAAAACGCGAACGAGGATCGGGGATCCGGCGACATGACATGCTACACTAATCCGAGTGTCCCAACCCCCTCAATGAGTGAAAAGAAGAAGACTTGATACGAGGTAGAGCCTCTATTCTACAAACACCCAGAAAGTATGAGGTCCGAGTCCCGGAAAGAACCAGGATCCCGGACTAGGGATTCAGGTCATAAAATGTTACAGATAATGCGTATTTATATATTTAGGTCGAATAGGAAACAGCATCGAAGTGTGACATTGACGGTTAAGTCGAGCAATAAGAAACAACATTGGAGTACATGACATTGATATCTAGGACGACCATAAAATTAACCAGTAGGAATTAACCAATAGGAACTGACCAATAATTCTCTTAGGGTATTGGATGAATATATTAACAAATATACATTTAACAATGCATTTTGGATATTCAGAACAGCTTCAATTCGCCATCCAGTGCTTACAGGTTTCTAGTGGTGTTGTAGCTTGAATCAGTTTGTGATTGTTAACTATGAAACTAATACTATTTCCACAAGTCCCTTTCATGTAAAACAAAATTTGTTTAGTGGTAAAGCCTATGATTGTGATTTAGATTCAGTAACACATATTCTGTTTATTCACATGAGCTCTAGTTCTCTTTCTTTCCTGAAGGTATAACATATTGATGTATAATGTGATAACATAAAATCAAGATATAGGATTGTCTGAATAAAAAAGTATTCAACTATTCAGCATTTTATACAGTTAGCAGAAATTACAAATACGATAAAAACAATAGATAAAAATTGATTCAAATGTTTTCGCATCCATTAGTTCATCGAAAACGAATGAGACTGCATTTAGCTTATTCGTTAAATTCCAAAATAACTATGCTACGTTCGTTGATCTAATAATGGAAAGATAGCCATATGAGAATTTTGAATCTTTCGGAAAGTTATCGAAATATACAAAGATGCATGACCCATTTTTGATCGATAAATATGTCTACAAATGCAGGTGGACATAATATGAGAAGTGATCCTTTGGAATTTTTATTGGTTTATTGATCAAGTAGATGAACCAGATAAGTCATTTTTTAGTGTTTATGTTTTGGTGATTTTTCAAATAAACAATATAAAATGTTAGAAAATTCCAGACTTCATTTGTTGCATTTGTTATCGCACACGCAACAACAAATACAATAGAAAACGACTAGTGTAGCAGCAACCTCAACAGCAGCAGGTCTTAAAAGACATAAATGGAAAAGAAAGATTCTCCTATACAACGCAACATGCGCCAACCAAATCAATCTTGATGGATACGCCTTGGAGAACGTTAACACCTTTACATATCTGGGTAGCACCATTGACAATCAAGGTGATGAAGAAGTGAAGTCGCGGATCAAGAAAGCAAGGGCTGCATTTCTACAATTGAAAAATATTTGGAACTCCAAACACCTATCAATCAACACCGAAACCAGGATTTTCAATACAAATGTCAAGACAGTTCTACTGCATAGGGCGAAAACTTGGAAAGCTACCAAAGCCATCATCCAGAAGATATAAGTATTCCTTACCAGTTGTCTACACAAAATACTTCGGATTCGTTGGTCAGACAGCATCAGCAACAACCTACTATGGGAGAGAACAAACCAGATTCCAATGGAGGAAGAAATGAGGAAGAAGTTGTGGAAGTGGATAGGACACACTGTGAAAATCACCCAACTGCGTCACAAGACAAGCTCTCATTTGGAAGCCTCAAGGCAAAAGGAAAAGAGGAAGGCCAAAGAACACATCACGCCGAGAATTAAAGATAGGTATGAGAAAAATGAACGAAAATTGGACAGAAGTGGAAAGGGAAGCTCAGGACAGAGTTGGTTGGAGAAAACTGGTCGGCAACATATCTCCATTGGGGGTAACAGGCGTAAATAAGGTAAGTAAGTAAATCATAGATCAATATGTTATACCTCCAAGTAAAAGGGAGCTGAAAATCATTTGGATAATATATATCACAATTATAGGCTTTACCACCAAACAAATTTCGTTTTTCATGAAGAGTATTTGTGGAGATTGTACTTTTTTACAGTTGAAATCATGAACTGATCTAAGCTACAACACCACTAGAAACCTGTAAGCACTTGATGGCCTCTTCGTCCTAATATGAGAATCCTCAGTGGTTTAGAGATTAAGTAAGACCGATAACCCGGGGTTTGACTACCGTACGCGAGGTTCATGGTTACGCACTGCTAAGAAGCCCCACACCAAAACAAAACCGCCATCCAGTGCTTCTAAGTTTCTAATGGTGACATAGCTTAAATAAGCTCGCAACTTCAACTATAGAAAAATCCTGTTTTGTTCATTTTATTTATCCTCATAACATGTAACTTCCAAGTAAGTTAAATGTATGTATGATATTCGTTTGACTGTACTACACATTGTGCTACACAAATAGGTGGTTGGAGCGAATCATCAGGAAACCGTAGACTAGGACAAAGGCGATAATGATCACGAGTTAAGGATCACTAACTGTACGCTGTTATATTCTTTTCAGAATATTGAAAGCTTGCTGCAACTGCTTTAAAGATAGATATATACAACGCCGAACTTCGTGCGTAAGTACATCAGTTCAGGTTGCCATACCACGTCAGCACAGAGACGTAACTGTCAGTTCAAATCCAAGAGTGATGGTGATAGTAGAATTATTAGCAGCAATGGAGATTAGGGAGCAAAGATATGATTCGAAAAGTATAATTCAGTGAGATAAATTTAGAAGGAGAAAGGTAGAGATCATGAGGAATTCAGAAGCTTAGAATTAAAAAGCACACAAAGAGTGGATGCATCTGCGCCATGACAAACGATTCTGAGCCATGTCATTCAAGGTCTCTAACCATTGATGACCTTCGTCTCGCGGACCCCAACCAGGTAGCCTACATCTACCAACATGAATCAGTCCACTCGTCAATGACTTCATGGATTTCTGCCATGTTTTGATCTGGCCGTCCCTAACTTTCTCCCAACCTACTCCTACACCACAAAACATATCTCGACGTGGCATACGTAACACATGTTCCGGCCACCTCAACTGATGAAGTTTTAATGCGTCATCTATTGATTTCCCATCCTTGCCTAGAACTCGTTTCCTAACGATAACATTGCTTACTGCATTAAAGAAACCCAGTTAGTCCTCTACCACAATAAATCAACCATTTTCCGATTTTTTTAAAAAATATTTTATCGTTTTTTCCAATAAAGATAATCAATACAATATAACCCGTTAGTTATGTAACGCATGTCCACGTTACATTTATTAATTTTACAAACTGATTGTAAACTATGATTTTGAGATGGTGGTTTTAACAAATGACTACACACCAATTAATCATGAAATAATCATGACGTCAAGTTGGTATTGTTGACGAAAACTATCAATTAGGTTGTAATTTGGCCATGAATCTAGGTAAATTGACAATGTAAATTAGAATACTTAATATTATTTGATTGGTGGCTAGTTGACAGATATTAGTGAAGTGTATCTAGAATTGTAAAGTTATGGAGATTATTGTTTATTACTGAAACGTGGATCGATTATTGGTAGACCACCATTAGAAACCTCGAAGCACTGAACGGCTGTTTCGTCTCGGTATGGGATGGCCCAACGGCCCAGAAGTTAGGCATTCACGCGCATGACCGAAGGTCCTGGGCTTGAATCCTGTGAGTATCAGGAGTCGTGGATGCCTACAGTCGATGAGTGCCATACCAAGAGGGAACGGCCGTCCAGTGCTTCCAAGTACCAATATCTCAATTCTATGGGATATCGATTGCAATCAGAAGAGTTAATTGGTAACTTTTACACCTTTTATATTGTATGATTTATTGAACATTAGTTTGTTTAGTCAGTCAGTCAGTTATAACGTGGAACTTCGTACGTAATTACATCAGTTCACGTTACCATACCACATTAACACAGAGACACAATTGTCAATTCAAATCCCATAGTAGAAGAGGTAGTAAAGGTATTAGAAGTAATCGGAGAGGTTAGGATTAGAAGATATTATTCAAGAAGTACAATTCAATGAGATACGTTTAGAAAGACAAAGATAGAGGTGTTGACGAATACAGAAGATTAGAATTTGAGAGAATACAAACAGTGGATGCACCTGCGCCATTGCAAACGATTCTGAGCCATGTCATTCAATAGTCAGTGACTTCATGGATTTTTGCCATGTTTTGATCTGGCCGCCCCTACTTTACTTCCAGCCTAGACCTACACCACAAAACATCGCTTGTTGAGGCAATCGGTGGTTGGGCATTCGTAACACAAGTCGCAAACACCTCAGCTAATGAAGTTTCAATACTTCATTTATTGGTTTGCCATTCCTACCTAGTACTAGTCTCCTAACGACAGCATTGCCTACTTGGTTGTCCCAGAATACACGAGTAATGCTTTTAAGACATCTAAGATCGAATACTAGTAACCTATGAATATCTTCTACTCTTACCGGCCATGTTTCGCATCCTTATAGGAGAACGGAGAGAACTGCTACACTGTTCACTCGACTTTTGGTTAGCGA
The DNA here is from genome assembly GCA_944470395.2 of Schistosoma turkestanicum. Taxonomy (NCBI): domain Eukaryota; kingdom Metazoa; phylum Platyhelminthes; class Trematoda; order Strigeidida; family Schistosomatidae; genus Schistosoma; species Schistosoma turkestanicum. Next base: position 64,508,995 of record OX103979.1, read on the forward strand.
ATGGATATCTCGCCCACGCCATAAATGAAGTAAACTGGTAAAAGCCAATCGAGCTTTCTGTATCCGTGCTGAGATTTCTTCATTCACCAGGCCATCAGCGCTGATGAAACATTATTTTCTATCTATATATTTATAAAATGTCATTAAAATAATTTTAATTTTTTTGATAGTACTCATTACTCTTTTCTACTTACCTTGACATTGTACATCCAAGAATTTTTCCAGAATACTTTTCTTCTTGACTTGCTGCTATTAAACATGGACGTCCATAACTAGTTGTTGGACTATGCGCTGAACCAAAACCACATAATCTATGCTGAAATGTACCCCATTTCGGTGTATCTTCAATATAATGTGTTACATAATCTCCATATTCAGAAAATTCTTTCCATATCCAAGGATAATTATCTAATACGGTATAATTATCATTTTTATTCCATTTTGAATGATTTTTATTCTTGTATAGATGAGATTTTCTAGATTCAGGTAATTCGGATTCTAATTGTCCAGTTAAAAGTCCCAATAAATTAACTGTAGTTCCATCACCGATTACATTATATAAATTCATGATTGTTGCGTTTTCATTCAAGCTTTGAATAAATTGCACTGTTTTAGTTAAATATCGAAATGCTGACAAACGTGAAACAGAATCAATACCTAAAAGAAGTATATTATACATAAAATTATTTTGTCGATTCTTAGTTAAAGACCATTTAGATTTTGTTTGTTTCAAATTAGAATATGAACCACATACTAATAAACGTTCTATTTGATCGAATCGTGAATTACTCCAACTGAAATCAGGTTTTGAAAGTAATAAATTCTGTTTAGGTTGACACATAACCATAAACATTGGCCATTGTGATTGATAACCATCATAAATTTGTTCAACAACATTTAAATATATCGATTGATAATCATTTAATCGTTTGATTGGAAATAATGAACACATAATTGAACTTGCATTCGTTCTTGTTACATTATTGTGAAAAGTTTGAATTTTTAATTTTCCCTTATGAAATGATAAATATTCATGAATACTAATTGTTTTATTCAATGTTAAATATGATTTAAATAAAGAGGTTTGTTTACATTTTGGAAAATTTATTTGTTTTTTCGTGTCTAGATTATACTTCTGACTTGGCCATAAGTCCATTTGTGGTATTGAACATTTAATATTTTGATAATTCTCCCGCTTAAATCCATTTAAATTGATTTTGTTTGATTTTGGCGAAGAATCAAATTGTAGTATTGACCAAATGCTAATTAATAAGGTATATATGCCGACAAACAATAAAAGTAATAAGATTTTTGGCCTCGTAAGACATTGGAATTTTTTAATCATTCCCCAAGTAGCTTCTTTCCATTTGATAGGAAATAAACTTTTATGGATAAATAATGCAAATTATAACTGCCAGAAAATATCCTATCGGGCAATCATAACTAATATATGCAGTGTATTCGGATTGGCTATTTATAAAAAATCAATAATCGAATTAACATTTTCTAATGCCTATGATTGGTTGTTTAAATAACGTTGAAGCAATTCTTCTCGAAGAAAATAATAATTTAAATGAATCATAACAAATGAATTTAATTTATTTATATATATAATTCAAACAAAGATGAATAATTGGTCAATGGTTGACTCATGGAGCGATTACATTCAAGTCTAACGAGTGAGCAATCTCTGACTATTCATATATTCTATCTTCGGTTGTACTCACGGCATAGATTGAATGTCAAAGGAATTAAGGTAATTCGGAATTTATTAAAAATTATGCAGGAGAATTTTCGGTTCTTATATTCAGCTAAAGGTTTTAAAACTAAAATACTTAGGAAATAATGAGTCTCGAGATCGGAAGTTATACCTTTCTCATGAGTTTTTAATTGCCTTCACATTTGAAGATTCAACATAAACTTTGATCACTTTACTGAAGTATGTTTCTTTTAGAGTTAATCATTCTGCAACATTTCAAAATCTAAAGGGAAACACGGTATATAGTGGGTGCAGCTGGACGATCTGGACTTGGCAGATGACCTGGCTCTTCTATCGCACACGCAGCAACAAATGCAAGTGAAGACGACCGGTGTAGCAGAAGCCTCAGCAGCACGTCTCAACATACATAAAAGGAAAAGCAAGATTCTCTGATACAGTACAGCATGTGCTAAACAAATCACTTGATGGAGATGCCTTGGAGGACCCAACATCATTTACAGTTGCATTTCTACAATTGAAAAATATCTGGAACTCCAAACAACTATCAATCAACACCAAAATCAGGATTTTCAATACAAATGTCAAGACAGTTATACTGTATGGAGCGGAAACTTGGAGAAACACAAAAGCCATCATCCAGAAGATACAAGTATTCCTTACACAAAATACTTTGGATTCGTTGGTCAGATACCATCAGCAACAACGAACTGTGGGAGAGAACAAACCACATTTCAGTGGAGGAGGAAATCAGGAAGAAGTCATGGAAGTGGATAGGATACACACTGCAATAATCACCCAACTGCGTCACAAGACAAGCCCTCACATGGAACCCCCCACGTCAAAGGAAAAGAGGAAGTCCAAGGAACACATTACCCCGATAATTAAAGACAGGTATGAGAAAAATGAACGAAAATTGGACAGAAGTGGAAAGGGAATCTCTGGGCAGAGTTGGTTGGAGAAAACTGGTTGGCGGCCTATGCTCCATTGGGGTTAACAGGCGTAAGTAAAAATTCTGTTACCTATTAATGATACAACTCTTGTTCGACAAATCTATAAGGTCATATACACTAATGCCTAAACAAGTTGTTAATTAGTGTCAAAAATTTATCAGCTCTCTGCTAGGCTAGACACTACTAGACAAAACAATTTGAGTACCAAGAACTCTGTGGTGAAAAAAAGGTGTTAAATACATAACAGAATCATGTCATACTTGGTGAATTATAATGGTAAAATTCATTTTCGCTCAAATAAATACAGAACGAAAGACTAGTGAAACCAGAAATTAAAAATAAAACTGTTATGAATATTCATATGGTTTAGACAAAAACATCCAGTAATATTTAAGACAACTACAGTTATTATTACTATTGTTTTAGAGAATAAGTTGAGCGTGAAAGATTTTAAAATTGAACCTTTTAGCTATGAGTTGTAATATAATTATATATAGTTAGGCTATTGAGTAATGATAAGTTGGAATAACTAGGAAAGTTCACAGGTTTTTTTCTCTAACTCACAGTAATAATTCATAGTATTAGTTTTTTCTTCTCAATATAACATTTGGACATTAGTTTATTCTTGACGTAACATTTTATTCAGTATGAGATTAGTATGTTTTCAATGTGATATTTGACAGTAGTATTTGTCAGTAGTATGATATTGAATTTTTATTTTCCATGTATTATCAATATTATTTCAGGTCAATAAATTTTGTTTTAATGAAGTGTGAACTTTTGTTCAATATGACAAATATGAACTTTGTTTGTGTTTTGCAGAAAACCTGTGTATTTCCACAGGTATGTGATGTTCAAATTTTTAATTATCAAGTGTATTTTTGAAATCAGTCAGGAAATAATTATATTTAATCTGACTTAGTCATCGTGTTTATTTTCAAAAATCAATAAATCGTCACCTTCACCAGTCTTCTATGTTCTGACTTAAGTTTGTGGGCATTGTAATGGTAGTAGTTAATAGGCTACCCCAATATGATACATAGTCAGTCAGTCAGTCAGTTCAAGTTGCAATACCACATTAGCACAGAGACGCAACTGTAATGGAGAAGATTAGGATTTGAAGATAATATTCAAGAAGTGCAATTCAGTGAGACAGGTTTAGAAAGACAAAGGTAGAGGTGTTGACGAATCCAGAAGATTAGGATTTGAGGGAACACAAAGAGTAGATGCATCAGCGCCATTGGAAACGATTTTGAGCCGTGTCATTTAAGGTCTTTTACCATCGGTTACTATCCAACCAGGTAGTCTACATCTACCAAAATGGCTCAGTTCACTTTTCAGTGACTTGGATTTGTGCCATGCTTTGGTCTGGCCGCCATTAGATTTCTTCTAACCTACTACACCACAAATCATCGCTCGTTGAATATGATAGATAGTAGATACACATAATAACAACAATAACTAATTCAAATTTTGAACTTATTGTTTGTCTTGAACTCGAATCAGATGCAGTATTATTGAAAACTAAAAAATCGTTCATGCCATTTACAGCAGCTGAGTTTTGATAATAGTCTGGTAAATTTTTTGATAAAAGTCCAATGTCACTCATTTACCAACCGTTGAACTGTATATCAAAACCTTGATGTGAGTGACAACGATACTTACGGACATTCGAAACCAAACCGGGTGGAGTAATATTCAGACCTGTCACAAACGTATAAGCCACTTGTTAATTACGGTTCATAACTAGATGCGTCAACAACATTTTGTTAAATATTCATCACTATGACCCTGATGTGGTCCATCATTGTTTAATTACTAATGACAAAATACAATGAGCATGGCTGTTTCTGATTACCCTATTTTGTTCCATTCCTCATTACTGCTCAATGTGTATATGGTTATTTGTCCTGGTTATCGTTTTATGAGCAAATAAATAGATCCTTTAGCCAGATAACATCAGCAACAACCTTCTGTAGAAGAGAAAAAACCAGGTTCCTCCAGCTGTGGAACAAATTAGGGAGAAGAGTTTGAGGTGGATGGGACACACATTGAGAAAATCGCCTAACTGCGTCACAAGGCAGTCCCATACTTGAAATCCTCATGGCGAAATGAGAAGATAAAAACCAAAGGGAATATTGTGGGGGAATGAACAGCAATCTGATAGAGTTGGCAAGGAAGGTGGTGGATAGATTAGGTTGAAAAATGTTGGTCAGCGGCCAGTGTCCTATTAAGGATAACAGACGTAAGTAGGTAAGTAAGTATGTATACGTTTAATTGTTAAGCTTTCGTAATGAACTATATTATTCAATATCCTTGTCTTATTTGCATGAATTTACATGTAAAAATACATATGAAGTTTCTGAAAACTGTTTTTTACTGGTTTCCACTATAACTAAGGTGAAACTCTGATGCAGCAATCCTTAAAATGTTCCCAAAAATATATTGTATCAGCACAATATTGAGACGAGCGAATCAGATTCAGAAAACAGACTTTTAGTCATTTACACGAAATTAAAATATCACACATCTGAGATGTAAAAATACCGTCATGTGAGAGTTAAAATTATAGCGCTGAACAAATCAAGTACTGAATTCCACTTTGGTTGATTGTATATAACAGCCAAATCATCATTATTAGTTAATTTTGACTACAAACGCTTAATCCTCAAACAAATCTTAATCAGGTGTCATCACTTTTTTTCGAAAGAACTAATCAAATAGAACTTTTTCAATCATTGGGCGAGAAATGAATTCATCCACATGGTTGTAGAGCATTTTAAGATCATAGATGATTTCAGTTAAGCTCTTATTCTAATCCAAAATACCTAGTTATAGCTACGAATAATGTGTAGACTCTTGAAAACATGTTTTGGGCGTTTTAAGGGTTGAGAATATGCACAGCTTTTATCCATTAGAACGAGTTCATGTTTTGTTATTATCTAGTTGAGTTATGGACAAAGTAACCTATAGGAGACATTAATAGATTTCTAAATTATGTGAAATCTGTCTATACTTCATAATATTATTATTTCCTATTTTACTAACTGTCGATTTATAGTAGTGGTTTCTGAATGTCAAAAAGCCTGATAGAACTTTATTACAGTCGTTTTAAACTAGTCCTTATACCTGTAGACGAAAACACTGTTTAAATCTCTTGTAATCCTTCTAGAGTTGTACAGGACGAGAATATCAAGACCAGAATAGACACAGTTTTCTAACAAAATGTATACATCTAACTTTCGAACTTCCATTTGTAAAAAAAAAACATATTATTGGTGGTTTTCTTTCAGATGTCTTCTAGTCTTCAAAACGCTTTGATCGTCCCACGCTTTCTAATCCGACACTCTTCTCTGCTGTAGTAACTTCTGGGTGACACTCCGCTTCACTCCACTTATGATTCACACTGCCAGTAGTCTCGACCACTGAGTCACTAAAAATTCCTAGCTCAAATAAAAGAGGAGGGTTGGGTATGTGGTTAGTAATCCTAACCCACAGAGTACAACCTTGCCTAAAAAAAGCAACGACTATCAGAAAAAAATCAATAGAATTATCTAATAATACTGAAAGATGAATAAAATACAATATAATCAATCACGTCAAAATCATTTCCAAATATAAATCTGTCTAATGAAGAATAAAGGATGTAGTGAGAAAAAAATATTATATCACTGCACTTTTGTTCAAATTACATTCTTTGAAAATTAAAAATTACATAAGATACTTTGAATCAATGTAGGAGTCCATAGAAAATAAAATACCTACGTCCTAAAATCATAGAACTCGGAGTATCTTTCATTGTCTATTTTGATGATCGCAGTTAAATAAAAATGATTAATTGTTAACAGAGAAACGTATAAGGACTCTTATTGTTGAAATGAAAGATAATAATAGTCTCTGCTTGTATAAGCTTGATAATATAGGAAACAACACAACACTATGAAATGCAAAATTTCGACTGAACGGACCAGCCACACCATGTCATGACAGACTCTCAACTTAGTACTTTCATTTAGTGAGTTTTTCTTAAAATTTAGTTTATGGAGTCCGCTTGAATTTTTTGTCTTTGTGATAAATAGAAGACGCAAATAAAATAATATGATTTTATTGCACACTGGAATCATTAGTCAATCACTGTTAGAGTACCACTGGCAACCTGGAAGCACTGGACAGCCATTTCGTCCAGGTATGGAACTCATTAGCAGTGCGCATCTACGACTCCTGCACCTCACAAGATTCAAACCCAGGACATTCAATATGTTTGCATATGGAAGGGGCGTCATGTAGTTTATGAAAAACTAGTTGAAATTTAGTTTGGAATCATTAAAAGCCTATTCTACAGTGCCACTTGTAAATGACCTTTCCAAAACCCCTGTTACGTGTTTCTCCTTAAGATAACTGAGAAGAGCCAGTAATCACATTCTGCGTCCCTAGTAAAATTCTTAGGTGGATAGTGAGCGGTTTATAGCAGTTAAAAAGTCTTCTTCAATCTATTTTTACTGCAGTTTATATATAAGAACGAAATCTTTTGTAGATCAACATACGTCTATGGTGATAGTTTCTAACTGACATTAAAATAATTCATATAACTATTTTGACTACTCATTAGTAACTAAACGTTTTAAATAAAATATACAGGAACTTGATCAAAAATGCATTGAATTGTATAAGCTGAAGCTCAACTTCGAAATCATTTATTTGGTCAATGTTTAAAGCTTTTCTATGACTTAGATTGCCTTGAATAGAATTTCAACACAAAGAAAATTTATAATACATCATTTAAAATCTCAGCATGAATATCTGGCATTTCATTCAAACCGATGTGGAATGACAATAATCGTTATTTCATAACAATACCCTGAATAAAGTAGAGAATTAAGAGGACAAAATATTTCAAGTTAATGCTGTTGGCAGTTCAGATAATCTATAAATCTGGAGAACCATTATTAGTGGCATTTGATCTTTGGCCTAAAATGTTTCCGACCAGTTCTGCTTTTGTATCATAATAATAGAGTTATGAATTCCAGAAGATACAAGTGTTGATTAACAGTTATCTGCACAAAATACTTCGGATTCGTTGACCATACACTATCAGCAACAACCTACTGTGGGAGAGAACAAACCAGATTCCAGTGGAGAAGGAAATCAGGAAGAAGTGGTGGAAGTGGATAGGACGCACACTACGAAAAGCACCCAACTGCGTCACAAGACAAGGCCTGACATGGAACCCTCAAGGCAAAAGGAAAAGAGGAAGGCCAAGGAACAGATTACGCTGAGAAATAGAGAAATATATGAGAGGAATGAACAAAAATTGGACAGATGTGGAAAGGGAAGTCCAGGACAGAGTTGGTTGGAGAAAACTGGTTGGCGGCCTATACTCCATTGGGGGTAACAGGCGTAAGTAAGTAAGTAATGAATTCCCAATGAATTAGCTTTTAGGTATTTTTAGCTGAATTTCACAAAAACTAGCATTTTAGAAGCTTTCATGTTTTTTTTTATAAAAACATAGGAATAAATTATACAATATAACATTCACTATTAATCGATTAAAACAAATCTAAATTGAGAATATTTATTGGAATATATCCATGTAGAGAAGATAAGTTGTCCAAAGATTCGAAAAGACTACAGAATACACAACCTATAAGCTTACATTGTGGTGGTCAATTTCTACGCGTTCTTAGTCTTCGTGATTAGCTCGTTCAGACAATCGTTACTAAGTAGCGTCTGACCGTTTATAAATCAGAAGGTAAACTCGAAGTGTTGACACACCACAAATACGGATAGCAGACCACAAACAGACCGGGCAGGCACACTAGCGAGTGAATGTGCAAGTGTGATTAAAATGCTCGTATATATACCAAGGAAAATGTCTGAGTCATCGTGATATTTAAGAGATCAGTATCAAAGCGAATAGGATGCATATGCGTGTAGACGGTAAGCAATGCTCAGTCATACCAGCTCAGACAAACCACACAATATTAATAGAAGCCAATGGTACATTTAAGTTATTGTTATACAAATGGCTTGGTTAAATAAATTAATCGAAAGGGCTTAATCAAATTAAATGTAAGCGAATTCGAATATACGTGGAGGCACTACAATATATTCACATGTAATCACAATATGTATACAAAATGTATTTATGGACGATAATATTTGACAACGCACTGACAATAACCATGTTAAATCACATAACTCGATTCGCAGTTTCTTGTTTGTATGGATAAATCATATTTCATTTTAAAAAAATTCTAATTTCATCAACCTGTTCAGCATCAATGAAGATGAGCAATTTGTTGAAATAAACAAAATAATTTTAGTATTTTTTAAATAAAATGAGTACAGTCTACTAAAACAGTGTAGATTATTATCTACAGTACTCAGTATTCATTGATGAAGTAAGAAATACAAGCAAAATAATCATAAATATTCAATCCTATTTTTGTATGTAACTTTCATTTTAATGCAATTTTTTTCTGATTTCACTCAATCGATAGGTCAACTTCGTCGGTTGTTTACAGCAATGACATAATATGCGTTCAGTTTTTAATCAGCTATATTTTCTTCTGTAAATTTCAATGATATTCTTTAATTCAAATTATTTAAGTGAATTAAATCTATTCAAAGGGGTAGCATGTTTCCTAGAGCTCTTGTTAGGTTCGTCACTAGGTATGCTTGAAACTATTATCGGGTTCGCCTTAGTCAATAAACGCGAACGAGACAATGAACCAGCGTCCAGGTAGGCTACCCTGATCTACTGACTAATGAAAAGTCTTAATGTAGCGTAGAAAGAATATTCTACAAACACCCAGCAAGCACAGTGCAGTCAAGCACACAAATCTCGTTTATTTATACGGACGTCCTTGGAACAGTCACAAAAATGGCACACTAAAATACACACACAGCAGCCAATCACAGCCAAGGATTTTCCTGGTGGGAAATGAAATCTCACGGTCAACTAACCAGCCCATGCTCGCAAACATGAAATCCAAAATTAAGCCGTTTATCAAAAGAGTTCTAGGGATCTAACGTCCGCAACAGCTGTTTAGCAAAATAACAAATCAATAAAATTGTGGGAGTATATTTCCGTACTAAATAAATCCTTGTATAAACAGTTCTCATAAATTTTTGGTGATACTGTTTTGCTCTGATTCAAATAGTTTTTTCGGAGCCTCAAGAAATTTCTTAGAGCCATCCTAACATATATGAAGTAAATTCTGATGATACTGTAAGAAACTATACCGAAAGCTCCCTAATTATATCATCAAGATCAGAGGACACAACACCATTAAAAGTATTCACACTATTTGAGAATCTTCTCTAATATTTCAAAAAACCTCCTCCATACATATTTAAATATAAGCTTCTAGTGAAAACGCCATTTCAAATGCTTACTTCAAGTTTTTGGAAACCTGTTATAAAAAATGAGTAGAAAAGTTTTGAATATTGAGTTACTGTAGAATATAAAATACTTGATCTATTTGACGATGTATATATTTTGAGGATAAATCAAATCTTAAATAAAAAAGAAGTTTGAATCCAAACAAAATCGTAATTTCATCAAAACTCAATAATTTTAAAACTGTTCTTCTTGATAGATCCAAGCAGATTCAAGATAGAAACGCCACATTTAGTGAACATGCTGCTTAATAGTTACAAATACTTTTATTGGGAAAGAACACAAACTTTATCATTATTAGAGTTATAGTAAGAAGCTATGATCAGTGGATTTCAGCTATGTTAAACGTCAGTTAGCTATTCATTACATGTAATGGATAGAGGTTACGCAATACCTTGAGACGACTGAAGCTGGATATGAATATCAGTAGATTTTAGAGTCTCGTGCGAGACCCAAAGATCTTCGATTCTTTTCCCCCGGGATTTAAAGTTGTTCCTGTTGTGCACTATTCAGAAGTCTCATAGTAGGATGGAATGCTAGTCCAATACTTCAAAGTTTCAAATATCGGCCTAGCTAAAATCAATTCCTGATTTAAACAATGTAAAATTCTACAATATCTGTCAAAACGTTTTTATACAAATAATTTCACCGTATCACTAACAACCATATGTCTCTCTGAGTATACATATATTTATATAAATTAAACTCTTTTCCATTGTACATCAAGTATTTTCTTCATGATAGATAGACAAGTCATTAATTTTAAATGTCTAGAAAAATTAAACATTAGAAACATTTTGTGCATTGTTTCTTTTACAACCGTTATTCAACCGTGAACAAAAACAAGTTTGATCAGTGAGTGAACTCATTCGAAACCTCTTATTGTTGTACACATTGATTAAAATTCAAGTCTTAAAATTGAAAACACAAACAAGAAAAAATTTGTCACCAATTTTCATATATACAGATATATTGAACATTGATACTAACTTGTTAAACAATGTTAATTAATTAAAATAAACAAGATAAATTGAAATTTTTCAATGTCCAATGTTTTTGCTTGTTTTAAAACAACTAAAACTAAAAAAAAATTAAACTTGTTATTTTATTGACATACATACCAAAATCAAAATAAGCCAACACTATTTTATTAAAAACTAGACAAACATGGTTAATATTCTATGATATGTATAAATATTATGTGATACTGATTAAAAGTGGGTGTTTTTGGTTTTGGTTTTGAGAAAAAAGTGTGATTAGAAAAGCCAAACCCGAACAAGAACGAAAATCTATTAAATAATATCACAAGAACATGGTAGTAAATGAAATACATGATTTTTCCACGTGACTGTGTATGACTTTGAATGTGGTGCCTGTTCATATTGAGAACAGTGAATATTGATAACAACTTATTAAGATTATGTCAATCCTACAAGAAGTCAGCTCTGTTGGGGACGTTAGGTTCCCAGAAATCACTTGAAAAAGGTCCTCATTTGGATTGTTTTAGGTTTTAGGGGTGATCAGGTGACTTTGCCTCTCATTGGTTGATGTATTATTCTAGTAGGCTAATTTTGTGTCTCTCTCAAAGATGTTTCTATCATGCATAAATATACTCGATTTGTGTGCTTGTCAACCTCATATTTTCTGGGTGTTTGTAGAATACACTTTCTACTCCACATAAAGACTTCTTCTTTTACTTAGTGGGACTTCGGGACGTTCGGATTAGAGTAGCTTATCATTTCACTGGATCATTTGTCTTCGCTCTTGTTTACCGACTTAGGTGTACTCGTAATAGTTTCAAGCATATCAATTGACGAGCATATCAAGCAACAAGCCAAATGGCTTAGCTTTAATGTCTGAGATTCTAAAGCTGGATGACGTTAATTCAAATCTCGTAAGTAGCTTCCTTTCTCTCAAGATTTATGATTGTCTTTGTTAAGCAGTGCCAACTAGCATAAACCTAAGGCTGAAGGCTTCCTCCCTACTACTATGACCAAATATTTAACATTTAAACACCGCGTATGAGATGTTGTAAGTCAAACTGTTGGTTTAATTGCAACTTGATCGATAACATTCATACAAAACCGAGGATATAACAATGGCAACAACTCATTGATCAATCAACCGCACGTTTCTTTAAATGGTTTGTTGAGTTGAAAACTCTTCATATTCAGTGGTGAATAAATAATATAAATATCTGATTATTTTGTTTGTGTGATTAATTAAATGTAGTACACTGAATCGACTGAGGAATCATTACAAACCCAGTGACCATTCAAATATCTGTTCTGATATAATAAGTTAAGGAAAAAGACAAGGGTCTTCAAAACACTAGTGAATATATCTGTTTGATTGATATTAAATCAAGAAATTGTGTAGGACAGTGGTTGAGCTACGTTGCTATTCAACTGAGTCAAATGTTATGAATGATTGGATTAAGACTGATATTCACTAAAAGATCTGTAGATAGTAACTGGATTAATTCAGGTCAATACTTAGTGCATACATACTGGAATTACTTACTTACTTACTTACACCTGTTACCCTCAATGAAGCATAGGCTACCGACCAGTTTTCTCCAACCTACTCTGTCCTGGGCTTCCCTTTCCTGTTCTGTCCAATTTTTGTTCATTCTTCTCAGGTCCTTCTCTATTTCTCAGCGTAATCTGTTCCTTGGCCTTCCTCTTTTACTTTGACCTTGAAAGTCTTATGTGAGGGCTTGTCTTGTGACGCAGTTGGGTGATTTTCGCAGTGTGTGTCCCATCCTCTTCCACTGCTTCTTCCTGTTTTCCACATACTGGAATACCTTAGCTTATTAATCGTTCTAAATTTGAATGCTACCACGAATTCACTTTACTCAGTAAACGGAGCTCAGATAAATGATGCAGTTACACGATAGGATATTCGAATCCGACTGTCCAAAGGACACGCTAACAAAAGCAAGAAGTTTTGATAAGGCGTAGAGAATATATTCTACAGGCACCCAGAAAATACGAGGTTGCTAAGCACACAAATCAAGTTTATTTATACTGTAGTGCCTCCACATATATTCCAGTTCGCTTACATCTAACTTGGTTAAGCCCTTTCGATTAATTTATTTAACCAAGTTAGATGTAAGCGAACTGGAATATATGTGGAGGCACTACAATACAATGATATTAACGACCTTGGGAGAGCTACAATATAGCCTACTAAAATAATCCATCAACCAATGACAGTCATGGATTTTCCGAGTGGGAAATGTAAGCTGAAGATAAACTAAGCCTCTTATGCGCAAAAACATAAAAAATTCAAAGTTTCAGAATTAAATTGCAAAATTAAGACCTCTCAACAAACAGTACTGAAATCAATCATTTTCAAGTGGATCTCCTGAACGATAGGTATCCTAGAAATACTGCCCGCCTTTTTGTAAAGCGACCGATTAATCAGTGATGAGGTTGGGCCTAGGGTACTAGGAAAAAGTGGTATATTGGTTGATGAGGTTATGAATTTACAACAAATTAGTTGGCTAGGACTTGTGTTACATATGCCTAACCAACCCCCTTCTAACTCGGCGAGCAATGCATGCAAGTGTAGAAGTAGCTTCGAAGAAAATTAAAGGTAGTAAAACTAACATGTGTCAATCAATCTATGAAGTCTTTGCATGCTGATTTAAGCCATTTTGGTGGATACAAACTATTTTTAGTTCGGTCAACTGTATTAACAGCTATTATTAGTTGGGGACCTTGAGTGAAATGACAGGGAATCATTCATAGGGGTGCAGATGCATTTACTCTTTATTTTCCTAGCGATTTTCATTTCAAACTCCCCTTAACTAATAGCTTTGACTTTTTAAGCCATATTTCTAAGGTTTAGCCTTTCTTTCACTTGGGGACGTTAGATCCCCAAAACTCACTTGGAAAGGTCCTAATTTTGTAATTTGATTCTGAAATTTTGAATTTCTATGTTTTCGCGCCAGAGGCGCTTAGTTGACTTTCAACTTACATTTCCCACTCGGAAAATCCTTGACTGTTATTGGTTGATGGATTATTTAAGTACAATATTTTGTGGCTCTCACCAACAGCGTCTCTATCATCGTATAAATAAGCTTGATTTTCTGGGTGTTTGTAGAATACATTCTCTACGCCTTATCAAGACTTCTTGCTTTTGTCAGTGGGGCCTTGGGATAATCGGATTAGAATAGCGTATCGTGTCATAGTGTCGTTGATATTCATTCCATTTACCGACTAATGTGAACTCATAATAGTTTCAAACATATCACTTTCTATCATTTCTGCTGCATTATTTCAATCTCTTGTGTTCTTCTCATCTCATCAAATTATTCAGTGTATTACTGATTCTGATTTGAAGAATTGTGATTCGAAAATTTCATAATGTTCGTAGATTACTTACTTACTTACTTACGCCTGTTAACCCCAATGGAGCATAGGCCGCCCACCAGTTTTCTCCAACCAACTCTGTCCTGGGCTTCCCTCTCCAGTTCTGTCCAATTTTTGTTCATTCCTCTCATATCTTTCTCTATTTCTCGGTGTAATGTGTTCCTTGGCATTCCTCTTTTCCTTTTGCCTCGAGGGTCCCATGTGAGGGCTTGTCTCGTGACGCAGTTGGGTGCTTTCTGCAATGTGTGTCCTATCCACTTCCACCGCTTCTTCCTGATTTCATCCTCCACTGGAATTTGGTTTGTTCTTTCCCAGAGCATGTTGTTGCTGATCATGTCTGACCAACGAATCCGAAGTAATTTGCGAAGACGACTGTTCATAAATACTTGTATCTTCTGGATGATAGCTTTGGTAGTTCTCCAAGTTTCCACTCCATACAGTAGAACTGTCTTGACATTTGTATTGAAAGTCGTGATTTTGGTTTTGGTTGAAAGTTGTTTGGAATTCCAGATATTTTCCAACTGTAGAAATGCAGCCGTTGCTTTGCCAATCCGCACCCTCACATCTGCATCGGATCCACCTTTCTCGTCGATGATATTCCGTACATATGTTATTTAAATTGCGTATTTTACAAATATTTCATGCTTGTCTTCATTATTCTGGCTAATTTTTCTGGTCAAGCTTTTTTTCTAATAAGTTGACTTTCTAAGGAATAGGATCGCTAACTTCATTCCCAACCTTCCTAATTCATCAGAGCTTGGAACGTACAGTCATCCCTGAAGGGATCTAGGTAATTTTTAATATTCTTATTTTACAATCTATTCTCATCGTGTTCAACATAACTTGACTAACAAGAAATAAAAACCACAAGAACATTTTATCTTCTTACTCTCTCTATCTACCAAAAAAAAACAAAACAAACCTTAACTGACATCTGCTCAATTGTTTTTTTTATGCTAACTTCTTATAACTTACACACACAAACTCTCTTCCTCTCTTACTCGCTCTCTCAATCGCTCTCAAATAAAAATCAATATTCGTTCAATGAATCAACCAATGAATGATTGAATACAAAGGTTATATGTAAAGAAAAAAATTATGCCACAAAACACACACACACAGAGAGGAGATGACACATATTTGTACTGGATCAAATTGTGAAACAAATGAAATAGTTAAAAATTCATTATGTTTTTGTGTTCTAGAACATATACATATAAATATGCATATGCCCATCATGAATATCAGAACAAGAAGATTGACTTGTACTAATTAATTAATAGAAATTTCACTTGTTACTTTTTAAATCCACAATATTGAATAAAATAAAAATGTGTAAGTTGTTGGTGGTGGTGTGTATTAATTACTTACTAAGAGTTAACTAGTAAACTAGGTGTAACTAATAAAAAATTAAATTTTACTAAGACAAAAATAATTAAAGCAAAATAGGCAACATTTGAATTTATATATTTTCTTATTTTAACACAGCCATTTTTTTTCTCTTAGGAAAAATTTTAAATAACAAATCAGGAAGTATGCATGTATGAGAGAGAATGTATACTTAATTGTTTATGAGTTGATATATTGATATAAATTCAGAAGGTTTAATAAGTGTGTGCTTGTGTGCATTCTAAAGTATTTCAATATTCAATAGATCAATGAATGTTATTCGTGTATTGCATTGTTCAATGATTGATGTTAAAGTTGAATTAAATAAAATGAATAAAATTATTGACATGAAAACAAGAACACACATACACACACCTTATATGACTTCTAGTGGGAAGACGTGACCAGTGAAGTTCAACCGGTTCGGATGTAGGCAGTGTCTACCGAAGACTGTGGATGAGGTTGCGCAACTCCGTGAATTTGATCAAGTTAGACATTAACACCGTTAGATACCGGCTCAGTGGCTCGATGGTTAGGCGTCCGCCTATAATACCGATGGTCCTGGGTTCCAATCCTACGGGTTGCAGGGGTCGTGGATGCTCACTGCTGATGAGTAGTCCCATACCAGGACGAAACGGCCATCCAGTGCTTCTTCCAGGTTTCTAATGGTGGTCTAACATTGATTGATTCATGGTTTCAAAAAAAATGTGTAACTTAACAATCTTTACAACCCCGTAACGCTTATAATTTTTTCAGAAAAATCAATATTATCAATATCTTCTGTGGTTGCTTACTATGATTCTGTCTTCAATTGTTTTTCAGTTTTGTGATAAAATGTTCGGTATAAACTGATATAAACTAGACAAGATATGTGTTATGCATGCAATGTAAATATGTCATTTGAGATGCTTGAACTATTACCGAGTTTACCTTAGTTGTAAAACGAGAGCGAAGATCGAGAACTCGACGACACGACATCCTACTCTAACCCCCCGCCATTGAGTAAAAGAAGAAGATTTGATATGAAGTAGAACATGTATTCTACAAGCATCCGGAAAGTACAAGGTCCGAGTCCAGGAATGAGGATCCGGGTCATAAAACGTTACAGATGATGTGTATTTATACATTAACGTTGAATAGGAAACAGCATCGAAGTGTGTGACATTGACAGTTAAGACGACCAATAGGAAGCAAGATTTGAAGTGACATTGATAGTCAGGACAACCAATAGAAACAACATTGGAGCATGACACTGATATCTAAGACGACCATACAATTGACCAGTAGGAATTTTCCTATAGGAATTTACCAATAATTCTCTTAGGATATTGGATGAATATCCTAACAATATGATCTACATATACTTTGTATTGAACAATTTCAAAAGTGTCCTTTATCTGTGAACACACAAAATAAACGTGTAATATATTTCATTGATTAAAAATATTCATCTGAATAAAACGCAGAACGCGAAAAAATAACCCAGTTATACTTTTCATAGATATCTTGAATAATAAATAACTAGTCTTAATCAACTGGGAATATGATTCAAAAAATTGAAGCGTATATTTTTTTCAAACTAGGAATTATTAGTTCAATACTGTTTTATTAGTTTTCACTTGAGTAGGATTAAAAAATACATTCTTAGAATTAAATAGCTGTTAACTTATTGTATTCACTTTCGCTTGTTACCTCTAGTGGAGCGTAGACCGTTGACTAGCATTCTCCAACTTACTCTGTCTTAGGCTTTGCTTTCCAGTTCTGTCCAATTTTTTGTTCATTCTTCTCATAACTATCTCCATTTCGTGGCGCAATGTGTTCCTTGGTCTTACTCTTTTCTTTTGACCTTAAAGATTCCAGGTGAGGGTTTGTCTTGTGATGTAGTTGGGTGCTAAATATTTGTTAAAGGCGTGTTAATTTTCAAAAATAGTTCTCTAAAACTTAATTCTTACTTTTGGAAGTTATCAGTTGTCTTCACCTGAATTCCGATAAATACTTTCAAAATCCCTAAATAAGTTACTTGATCATCTTAGATATATTTTCGTATACCATTTATATAAAATAATGACTTATTCATAATAGGTGACTGGTTCAATAAAATTTTATTGCAGAACCATAAACTATGAAGTAAACCGAGTTGGAAATAAATGAGATACTCAGCTATGATATTAGATGACGATTGTATTATATCGAGAATTGACTAAACTAAAAGAAATATCGATAACTGGAATTCAACTAAGTGACCGGATTATATGATTTACATACTTACTCACTTACTGTAAGATCCCTCCATGTATACATTTTTGTAATTTGTCCTTATTCATTCATTTAGTTGTACATTTTGTTAGTCTGTTCGATTCCACTTTTGAGATGACAATATATTTGTATTTTATTATAGTTTCTATTTCTTCTGCCTTCACTGAGTTTCTATGTTTCTTTTTGAATTGAACTGCATTATGTTGTTTAAGCTGATACTTAGTCATGGCGACAGCCATATTGATTTGTTCCTCTTTTGATTGTGTTGGTTGCTTGGACTGGAATTGTGCATTTTGATTGTGAATTGAAGCACTCTTCCAGAATTGGAAACACTCTGTGTTATAAAACGACCAAATATTATCTTTTGAAGGAATCTGATCTATCCAGGAGGGATAGAATATCATTTATTTGACTAACTGAGCAATTGTTGGTGGAATAACTGAGTGGTAATATTTGTTTAGGTAATGATGTACATTTATATTTATGATGAATATTAGAAACGTTATTTACCCAAATCACTTGTTTTTGATTTCAACTGGTCAAGACGCGTATCTAAACTACCTAAACAGTTATACCTCAATCCAAACCTCAGTTTGGATCCTATACTTACTTACTTACTTATTTACGTGCTTAATTAATTAATTAAATAAGCCGGTTACCCCCAATGGAGCATAGGTCGCCAACAAGTGAATTATTTTTCTGGTCAACGTTTTTTTCAAACGAATTGTATTTCTGCGGGATGGACTCGTTAACCCCATACCCAGCACTTCTCCTTTATCCAAGCCTCGAACAAGCACTAACTCTAGAAGAGCTCCAGCCAAAGTTATTGCATGATTTACATTGGCAAAATTAAAATGTCTTCGGGTTTAAGTCCTTATATTAAACTACAAGTTTCCAGTATTGATAAATTCCAACATTTATTTATATTCTCTAAGATTATCTACATAAGTAATAAACATTATAACGCATTTTTAAATGATATATATATATATACATAGATATATATTATTCACCGCACTTTATTATTACAACTGATAAACATAATTTTTCTCAATGACAATTGCTTAACGCTTCACGATTGTATGTCAACTTAAAGTCGGTAAGTAAAATAAAATATTCTTTTCTCTCTCTCTCTCTCTCTTTGTCTCTCTTAAAAATAATAATTTCTCTTTTTAAAAAGTATTATTATTTATATATGACAGATATTTGTTTAAACACATTTTTGTAATAGTGAGAAAAAGGCAGAATAGTTGAATGTTGTTACATTTTTGCTTTGATGATTTTGTCATTTGAATAATTAAATTTCTAGTCATTTCATTTCATTTCATGTTATGCTTATCTTGTATTATCGATTAGAATAAATAAGATTTGTTTAATTTCAATGAACAATCGACATTTTCTTAACGGCATGTCATTATTATTCAATATGTGTCTTTGATTTGCCCGTCAACTGATATGCTTGAAGCTATTACAAGTTGAGCTTATTCGATAAACCAAAGCGAAGACTAATGATTCAGTGATACGAAAGTCTATTCTGATTCGATCGCTAACTGTAGGAGAAAGACTTAATATGGCGTACAAAGTGTATTCTAAAAGCACCCAGGAAATATAAGGTTGACAAGTATACAAATCAAGTTTATTTACACATGATAGAAGCGTCTTTGGGAGAGCCACCAAAATAACGTACTAAAATAATACATCAACCAATAACAGTGAAGGATTTTCCAAATGGGAAATGTAATCTCAAGGTCAACTGATGAGCCCATGCTCGAAAACATAAAATCCAAAAACAGGACATTTATCAAGTGAGTTCTCGAGGTCTAACGTTCCCAACAGTCTTTAGACAATTTTCACGAATAAACTAATAGATTATTAGTTATGTGAGCGACTATTACACAAGTATCAATATTAGTAGTATAGCACGAACTTCTGAAATTTGTGCTGATGATGTTGTTCAAGAGAAAAATCGAAGCTCCACAGCCAAAGCACTTGGTCCAGAGAATGAAACTCCACTACAATTATCTACCTGAGATACAAAATTTCTCACACCATCTCAGTAGTGTAGTGTATGCCACTTGTTCAACCCATAATTCTCTGGTTAATAAGTATGAAAAGCTAGTGTTTCTTATAAACTAGACCATTGTTAAAATATATGTTTCGAATTCATAGTACACAAACCATTTTTAACGTTTAAATCCATGGTACACATAAAATATGTAGCGAATCAGTATTACAGCAATCTGAGAGACTTGACTACAAAACATGAAACACTAAGGTGAGAAACTTCAGCAGTCCTATTCACTTCAGAACATTCATTATTCATGACTTTGTTGTTTTATATCCGTTTATCTTCAAATCATTCATGAAATCCTTTGGCATCCAAAACTTTAGCTACCCTCTCATTTTATACTTTACTGTTTCAACTCAGTTTCAGTGTTCCAACGCATATGAACATTTTGGACTTCAGAACAATCGATTTGCGGGACACATGATGTTTCCAGCCAAAGGTTATTTCAGTTTATCAGAAACAGATATTTATTTGAGTATCATATTCAGATCATCTTTATATTCATCAAAGTTAGACATTAACACAGCTGGATGCCGACTAAGTGTTCTAGAGATTAAGCTTTCGTGCGCGAGACGGTTGGGGACGTTAGATCGCTTGATAAAGGTCCTCAACTTGGACTTAATATTTTCGAGCATGGGCTGATCAGTTGACCTTGACATTACAATTCCCACTCGGAAGATCCTTGACTCTCATTGGTTGATGTTTAATTTTAGTACGCTATTTTTGTGACTCTCTCAAGGACGCTTCTACGATGCATAAATGAACTCGATTTGTGTGTTTGAGACCATTATATTTTCTGTATACTTGTAGAATACTTTTTCTACGTCTGATTAATACTTCTTCTTCTACTTAGTGGGGTAGAAGCCTATCATGTCGCTGGATCATTCGTCTTCGCTCTTGTTTACGGCCTAAGATGAACTCCTAATAGTTTTAAGCATATTAATTGACAAACACGACAGAGACCAAAGGTCCTGTGTTCAGTTCCCACGAGCAGGGGTCATTGATACGCATCGCTGCTAACTCCAACACCAGGATGAAACTGCCGCCTAGTCGTTCCAGGATTCTAATGGTGGTCGAACATTCATCGATCCATGATTTCAATTGAAATAAATAAATCAGTAATGATGCATCAACCATTTATTATCCTGATGAAATGATAACACTGATTTTCATTTATTGAATAGATTTGAAATCATCAACCAATCATTGTCAGACCACCTTTAGAAACCTGGAAGCACTAGAAAGTCGTTCGTCCTGGTATGGGACTGATACATCAGCAGTGCACATCCACGACTCCTGCACCTCACAGGAATCGAACCCCAAGACCCTCGGTCTTGCGCGCAAACGCCTGACCTCTGAACCACTCAGCCGGTATTTAACGGTGTTAATGTCTAATTTCGATCAATTCACGGAGTTGTGCGACCTCACACACTGTCTTCTGTAGTTACTGTATACACCTGAACAGGTTGAACTTCACTGGTCATGACATCCCGCTGGAACTCAGAGAAGATTCCTCAGGAGCTAGTCACTAATGAGCACAATGTAATTGCATTACGTAGTTGTGAAGTTTGTTAAGTTACACATCTGAAATCATGAATCGATCAATGTTATACCACCATTAGAAACCTGAAAGTACTGGACAGCCATTTCATCCTGGTATGGGACTACTCATCAGCAGTGCGCATCCACGACTCCTGCACATCGCAGGATTCGAACCCAGGACCTTCGGTATTGTGCGCGAACGTCCTAACCGTTAGACCAATGAAGCCGGTATTTAAACGGTGTGAATGTCCAACTTCTATCAATTCACGGAGTTATGCGACCTCAGACACTGTCTTCGCTAGTTACTGTCTACACCCGAACAGGCTGAACTTCACTGGTCATGGACATCCCGCTGGAACTCAGAGAAGATTCCTCACGGAGCTAGTCACTAATGAGCACATGTAATTGTATTACGTAGTTGTGAAGATTGTTAAGTTACACATTTGAAATCATGAATCGATCAATGTTAGACTACCATTGAAAACCTGAAAGCACTGAAATACGGCCGTTTCGTCCTGTTATGGGACTCGTCAGCACTGAATAGTTGAAAAAAAGTGTTTTTTTTCAAAATTTTCTATATTGTAGTATTTTTTTCTTCTTCAAGAATCCTCTCTCATTCATCAAATCATACTATCACTACACCGAAAAAAATGATTTATTCATTTATCAATGTCTTTGTAAACATTACTAAACCTATTGCTACAATTTTTTTTCCCTTGATAAGTTGAAATAAAAAGAATAATATAGCTCTTCTTTGCTGGATAAAATATCACGTAGAGTGTTCTCTGGTAAAAAAGTAAAAAAAACAATCTTTTTTACTTGATTTCAAGTTTAAATCAACTTTTTGACTTTCTTCACTTTCTCTGCATGTTGTTTACCACAATTTAATGTCAACAATATATATAAATGAAGTTATAACAACTCTATTTAATCTTGGCCATAATTTCGGTTGCTACTTTTTTTTTCGATAAATGTTTTCATTTTGGGAAAATTAAATTTCCCAACTTTTATTCTATTTTCCCCATTTTTCTTTCTGTTTCTTTTTTAAGAGGATTCATTTTTTTTTCGCTCGTCATTTACTTTTTTGTTCGTGAAATTTTTGTTTTGTTGCAAATTTTTGTTATACTTTCAGTGTTCAATGTACAATGTTCAATGTTCAACGTTGTTGTTGTTGTTGTTGTTGTTGTTGTTGTTGTTGTTGTTGAACATAACACAATTGATATGTTCACTATGTTTTGAATCAAATCATTAGTATTAAGAAATATGGGAATAATAATTACATAAGCTTTTTTTGTTAATGGGGATTACAATATTATACGCTAGAATGCATAGTAGTTTGTCTATTTACTACCATCATTATTCTGTAGTGAAGGAGAACACAGGTGAGGGCAACCGAATTGTATATATCACAAATTACAGAGTTACTCAGTAAAATAGGAAAATCATATCGTACCCGTTTAATTTGCAAATCTTTAATCCATAACTGTTCCTGTTGAAAAACATCAATCCATTGTCACTATTCATGCGTTTCATACAAATTCCATTGTTTTCTAACTCTTCCTTTCTTGATCTTCCCCCGTCTTCTGCTACCAGACATTACGTTTACACTCACGTCACGTCATATACTACTTATAAGTAGCTCGCACCACAGTAGTAGTAGTAGTGGTAGTAGCTTAAATATATGTACATATTGAGCTGTATACTAACATGTTTTACTAACGTAGCCATATAAGTTAGGAGTTCAACTGAATACAAACTCTTCCTATTACTACTCATTTAGTCTCCTAATATTCTGACTGATATTCTTGAAAAGTATACATACAAAAGTATACATCTATCAAATGAGTGACAAATACATTGACAATATTAATAGTTTCATTGTATTAATACCTCGAAGCTAAAAGAACAATTATAAACACGTGTGAAGTAAAAAAAATCTACTCACAAATATTAAATTGCTCCCTTTTTTTTATATATATTTGAGAAAATTATCAAAGTGTATATAGTTATCAGTATGAATTTTGTATTTAAATAAAAAGTGTTAAAAATAATAATTGAACATGTAATTATTTATGTGAAATATTATTTTAAATCAAATAACTTATAATTAAACTAGTGTTCTTTTATCTTTTATTAAGAACAAAACTATCGATAGTTTTGTTCTTGATAAAAAAATAAAAGAACACTAGTTTAATTATAAGTTATTTGATTTAAGAAGAAAAAAACAAAAAATAATATTTCACATAAATAATTACATGTTCAATTATTATTTTTAATACTTTTTATATTTAAATCATAAAGTTCATACTGATAACTATATACACTTTGATAATTTTCTCAAATATATATAAAAAAACGGAGCAATTTAATATTTGTGAGTAGATTTTTTTTACTTCACACGTGTTTATAATTGTTCTTTTAGCTTCAAGGTGTTAATATTGTCAATGTATTTGTTACTGATTTGATAGACCGTGAAAATGTATACTTTTCAAGAATATCAGTCAGAATATCAAAAGACTAAATGAGTAATAGGAAGAGTTTGTATTCAGTTGGACTCCTAACTTATGTGACTATGTGACATGTTAGTATACAGCTCAGTATGTACACATAATTCAGCTACTACCACTACTACTGTGGTGCGAGCTACTTATAAGTAGTATATGACGCCAGTAAAAACGTAATGTCTGGCAGCAGAAGATGGGAAAAAGATCAAGAAAGGAAGAAGAGTGGGAACACAATGGAATTTGTATGAAACGCATGAATAGTGAAATGTCAGACAATGGATTGATGATGGATTAAAGATTTGCAAATTAACGGGTACGATATGATTTTCCTATTTTACTGAGTAACTCTGTAATTTGCGATAAATACAATTCGGTTGCCCTCACCTATGTTCTCCTTCACAACAGAATAATAATGGTAGTAAATAAACAAACTACTACGCATTTTAACTTACAATATTGTAATCCCCATTAACAAAAAAGCTTATGTCATTATTATTCCCAGATTTCGTAATACTAATGATTTGATTCAAAACATAGTGAACATACCAATTGTGTTATGTTCAACAACAACAACAGCAACGTTGAACATTGAACATTGTACATTGAACACTGAAAGTGTAACAAAAATTTACAACAAAACAAAAATTTCACAAAATAAAAAAATAAGTGACTAGCGAAAAAAAAGTGAATCCTCTTAAAAAAGAAACAGAAAGAATAAAAGAAAAATAGAATAAAAGTTAGGAAATTTAATTTTCCCAAAATAAAAACATTTATCGAAAAAAAGTAGCAACCGAAATTATGGCCAAGATTAAATAGAGTTGTTATAACTTCATTTATATATATTGTTGACATTAAATTGTGGGATAACAACATGCTGAGAAAGTGAAGAAAGGCAAACAGTTGACTTAAATCTTAAATCTAGTAAGAAAGATTGTGTTTTTTACTTTTTTACCAGGAACACTCTACGTGATATTTTATCCAGTAAAGAAGAGCTATATATTCTTTTTATTTCAACTTATCAAGGGAAAAAATTGTAGCAATAGGTTTAGTAATGTTTACAAAGACATTGATAAATGAATAAATCATTTTTTTCGGTGTAGTGATAGTATGATTTGATGAATGAGAGAGGATTCTTGAAGAAGAAAAGAAAAATACTACAATATAGAAAATTTTGAAAAAACACACATTTTTCAACTATTCAATGCTGACGAGTCCCATAACAAGACGAAACGGCCGTGTTTCAGTGCTTTCAGGTTTTTAATGGTAGTCTAACATTGATCGATTCATGATTTCAAATGTGTAACTTAACAATCTTCACAACTACGTAATACAATTACATGTGCTCATTAGTGACTAGCTCCGTGAGGAATCTTCTCTGAGTTCCAGCGGGATGTCATGACCAGTGAAGTTCAACCTGTTCAGGTGTAGACAGTAACTACAGAAGACAGTGTGTGAGGTCGCACAACTCCGTGAATTGATCGAAATTAGACATTAACACCGTTAAATACCGGCTCATTGGTCTAACGGTTAGGGCGTTCGCGCACAATACCGAAGGTCCTGGGTTCGAATCCTGCGATGTGCAGGAGTCGTGGATGCGCACTGCTGAGGAGTAGTCCCATACCAGGACGAAACGGCCGTCCAGTACTTCCAGGTTTCTAATGGTGGTATAACATTGATCGATTCATGATTTCAAATGTGTAACTTAACAATCTTCACAACTACGTAATACAATTACATGTGCTCATTAGTGACTAGCTCCGTGAGGAATCTTCTCTGAGTTCCAGCGGGATGTCATGACCAGTGAAGTTCAACCTGTTCAGGTGTATACAGTAACTACAGAAGACAGTGTGTGAGGTCGCACAACTCCGTGAATTGATCGAAATTAGACATTAACACCGTTAAATACCGGCTGAGTGGTTCAGAGGTCAGGCGTTTGCGCGCAAGACCGAGGGTCTTGGGTTCGATTCCTGTGAGGTGCAAGAGTTGTGGATGTGCACTGCTGAATAGTCATTCCCATACCAGGACGAACGACTTTCTAGTGCTTTCAGGTTTCTAATGGTGGTCTGACAATGATTGGTTGATGATTTCAAATCCGCTCAATAAATGGAAATCAGTGTTATCATTTCATCAGGATAATAAATGGTTGATGCATCATTACTGATTTATTTATTTCATTGAAATCATGGATCGATCATTGTTAGACCATCATTAGAATCCTGGAACGACTGGGCGGCAGTTTCATCCTGCTGTTGGAGTTATCAGCACTGAGTATCCATGAACTCTGCTCGTGGGAACTGAACACAGGACATTTGGTCTCTGTTATGTTTGTCCGTTGCTTTGCTTAAAACTATTAGGAGTTCATCTAAGTCGGTAAACGACAGCGAAGACAAATGATCCAGTGACATGATAGGCTTCTACCCCACTAAGTAGAAGAAGAAGTGTTATTAAGACGTAGAAAAAGTATTCTACAAGCATCCAGAAAATATAATGGTCTCAAACACACAAATTGAGTTCATTTATCCATCATAGAAACGTCCTTGAGAGAGCCACAAAATTAGCTTACTAAAATTATGCATCAACTAATGAGAGTCAAGGATTTTCCGAGCGGGAAATGTAATCTCGAGGTCAACCGATCAGCCCATGTTCGAAAACGTTTCAAGTGAGTTCTGGGGATTGAACGTCCCTAACCGTCTCACGCCCGAACGCTTAATCTCTAGAACACTTAGCCAGCATCCAGCTGTGTTAATGTCTAACTTTGATCAATATAATAATGATCTGAATATAATACTCAAATAAATATCTGTTTCTGATAAATTGAAATAACCTTTGTCTGGAAACATCATGTGTCCCATAAATCTCTTGTTTTGAAGTTTAAAATGGTCATATGGGGTGGGAACACTGAAACTGAGTTGAAACAATAAAGTATAAAATGAGGAGGTAGTTTAAGTTTTAAATTCCAAGGGATTTCATGAATGATTTGAAGATAAACAGATATAAAACAACAAAGCCATGAATAATGAATGTTTTGAAGGGTATAGGACTGCTGAAGTTTCTCACCTTTGTGTTTCATGTTTTGTAGTCAAGTCTCTCAGATCGATGTAATACTAATTGGCTACATATTTTATGTGTACCATGGATTTAAACGTTAAAAATGGTTTGTGTACTCTGAATTCGAAACAGAAATTTTAAAAATTGTCTATTTTATAAGAAACACTAGCTTTTCATACTTATCAACTAGAAAATTCTGGGTTAAGCAAGTGGCATACACCACACTACTGAGATGGTGTGAGAAATTTTGTATCTCAGGTAGATAATTGTAGTGGAGTTTCATTCTCTGGACCAAGTGCTTTGGCTGTGGAGCTTCGATTTTTCTCTTGAAAAACATCATCAGCACAAACTTTACGTTTGTGCTACACTACTAATATTCATAATCGTGTCATAGTCACTGACAAAACCAATAATCTACTAATTTATTCGTGAAAATTGTCTAAAGACTGTTAGGAACGTTAGATCCCCAGAAATCACTTGATAAATGTCCTATTTTTGGATTTTATGTTTTCGAGCATGGGCTCATCAGTTGACCTTGAGATTACATTTCCAACCCGGGAAATCCTTGGCTGTTATTGGTTGATGTATTATTTTAGTACGTTATTTTGGTGGCTCTCCCAAAGACGCTTCTATCATGTATAAACAAACTTGATTTGTATACTTGTCAACCTTATATTTCCTGGGTGCTTGTAGAATACACTTTTTACGCCATATTAAGTCTTTCTCCTACAGTTAGCGATCGAATCAGAATAGACTTTCGTATCACTGAATCATTAGTCTTCGCTTTAGTTTACTAAGGTAAGCTAAACTTGTAATAGCTTCAAGCATATCAATCGACAAGCATATCAAAGACACATATGTGAATAATAATGACATGCCGTTAAGAAAATGTCGATTGTTCATTGAAATTAAACAAATCTTATTTATTCTAATCGATAATTCAAGATAAGCATAACATGAAATGAAATGAAATGAAATGATTAGAAATTTAATTATTCAAATGACAAAATCATCAAAGCAAAAATGTAACAACATTCAATTATTCTGCCTTTTTCTCACTATTACAAAAATGTGTTTAAACAAATATCTGTCATATATAATATAATAATACTTTTTAAAAAGAGAAATTATTATTTTTAAGAGAGACAAAGAGAAAGAGAGAGAAAAGAATATTTTATTTTACTTACCGACTTTAAGTTGACATACAATCGTGAAGCGTTAAGCAATTGTCATTGAGAAAAATTATGTTTATCAGTTGTAATAATAAAGTGCGGTGAATAATATATATCTATGTATATATATATATATCATTTAAAAATGCGTTCTAATGTTTATTTCTTATATAGATAATCTTAGAGAATATAAATAAATGTTGGAATTTATCAATACTGGAGATTTATAGTATAACATAAGGAATTAAACTCTATGACATTTTAATTTTGCCAATGTAAATCATGCAATAACTTTGGCTGGAGCTCTTCTAAAGTTAGTGCTTGTTCGAGGCTTGGATAAAGGAGAAGGACTGGGTATGGGGTTACTGATTCCATCCCGCAGAAATATAACACGTTTAAAAAAAACGCTAACCAGAAAAATAAATCGCTTGTTGTAGACCGATACTCCATTAGGGATAACAGGCGTAATTAATTAATTAATTAATTAATTAATTAATTAATTAATTAAGTACGTAAGTAAGTATAGGATCCAAACTGAGGTTTGGATTGAGGAATAAATGTCTAGGTAGTTTAGATACGCGTCTTGACCAGTTGAAATCCAGATAAAGTGATTTGGGTAAATAACGGTTCTAATATTCATCATAAATATAAATGTACATCATTACCTAAACAAATATTACCACTTACTCTTTCCACCAACAATTGTTCAATTATTCAAATCAACAGCAACAAATAAATGTTATTCTATCATTTCTGGATAGATCAGATTCCTTCAAAAGATAATATTTGTTTGCTTTATAACACAGAGTGTTTCCAATTCTGGAAGGGTGCTTCAATTCACAATCAAAATGCACAATTCCACTCAAACCAAGCAATTCAATCAAAAGAGGAACAAATCAATATGGCTGTCGCCATGACTAAGTATCAGCTTAAACAACATAAATGCAGTTCAGTTCAGAAGGAAACATAGAAACTCACTGGCGGCAGAAGAAATAGAAACTATAATAAAATACAAATATTATCATCTGAAAATGGTATGGAACAGACTAACAAAATATACAACTGAAGGAATCAATAAGAACAAATTACAAATGTAAATCTCATGGAGGGATTTTCACTAACAAAGCCTTCAAAAATGGATCTTACAGTAAATAAGTAAGTAAGTAAGTAAGTAAGTAAGTAAGTAAGTAAGTGCATAAGTGAGTAAATAAGTAAGTAAGTAAGTAAGTATAATTCAGTCACTTAGTTGAATTCCAGTCATCAATATTTCTCTTAGCTTAGTCAATTCTCGATATAATACAATCGCCATCTGATATCATCGGTGAGTATCATTTCCAACTCAGTTGACTTCACAGTTTATAGTTCCGCATTAAAATTTTATTGAACCAATCTCTAAAGCAGTCACCTATTATATAAACAAATCAATATTTTGTACAAATGTTTTAAAGAAATAAATGAAATTTTTTTTGGTAAGAGAATATATCGAAGATGATCAAGTAACTTATTTAGGTGTTTATGAAAAGATTTATCAGAATTCAGGTGAACACAACTCATAGCTTCCAAAAATAGGTTAAGTAAGAATTAAAGTTTTAAGTTTGAAAGAAATGTTTTGACAAATTCACACACCTTTAACAAATATTTAGCACCCAACTGCGATACAAGACAAGCCCTCACCTGGAATCCTGAAGGTCAAAGGAAAAAGTGGAAGACCAATGAACACATTACGCCACAAAATGGAGACAGTTATGAGAAGAATGAACAAAAAATTGGACAGAACTGAAAAGCAAGGCCTCAGGCTGAGTAAGTTGGAGAATAGTAGTCAGCGGCCTACGCTCCACTAGAGGTAACAGTCGAAAGTAAGTACAGTAATTTAACAGCTATTTAATTCTAAGAATGTATTTTTTAATCCTACTCAAGTAAAAGCTAATAAAACAGTATTGAACTAATAATTCGTAGTTTGAAAAAAGTATACACTTCAATTTTTTGAATCATATTCCCAGTTGATTAAGACTAGTTATTTATTATTCAAGATATCTATGAAAAGTATAACTGGGTTATTTTTTCGCGTTCTGCGTTTTATTCAGATGAATATTTTTAATCAATGAAATATATTACACGTTTATTGTGTTCACAGATAAAGGACACTTTTGAAATTATTCAATACAAAGTATATGTGATCATACTGTTAGGATATTCATCCAATATCCTAAGAGAATTATTGGTAAATTCCTATAGGAAAATTCCTACTGGTCAATTTTATGGTCGTCTTAGATATCAGTGTCGTGCTCCAATGTTGTTTCTATTGGTTGTCCTGACTATCAATGTCACTTCAAATCTTGCTTCCTATTGGTCGTCTTAACTGTCAATGTCACACACTTCGATGCTGTTTCCTATTCAACATTAATGTATAAATACACATCATCTGTAACGTTTTATGACCCGGATCCTCATTCCTGGACTCGGACCTTGTACTTTCCGGATGCTTGTAGAATACATGTTCTACTTCATATCAAATCTTCTTCTTTTACTCAATGGCTGGGGGTTAGAGTAGGATGTCGTGTCGTCGAGTTCTCGATCTTCGCTCTCTTTTTACAACTAAGGTAAACTCGTTAATAGTTCAAGCATCTCAAATGACATATATTTACATTGCATGCATAACACATATTTTGTCTAGCTTATATCAGTTAATCGAACATTTTATCACAAAACTGAAAAACAATTGAAGACAGAATCATAGTAAGCAACCACAGAAGATATTGATAATATTGATTTTTCTGAAAAAATTATATGCATTACGGGGTTGTAAAGATTGTTAAGTTACACATTTTTTTTTGAAATCATGAATCGATCAACGTTAGACCACCTTCAGAAACCTGGAAGCACTGGACGGCCGTTTCGTCATAGTATGGGACTCCTCAGCAGTGCGCGTCCACGACTCCTGCACCCCGCAGGATTCGGACCCAGGACATTCTGTATTGTGCGCGAACACCCTAACCGTTGGACCACTGAGCCGGTATCTAACGGTGTTAATGTCTAACTTGATCAAATTCACGGAGTTGCGCAACCTCATACACAGTCTTCGGTAATTACTATCTACACCCGAAACAGGTTGAACTTCACTGGTTACGTCTTCCCATTAGAACTCATATAAGATGTCTGTGTATGTGTGTTCTTGTTTTCATGTCAATAATTTTATTCATTTTATTTAATTCAACTTTAACATGAATCATTGAACAATGCAATACACGAATAACATTCATTGATCTATTGAATATTGAAATACTTTAGAATGCACACAAGCACACACTTATTAAACCTTCTGAATTTATATCAATATATCAACTCATAAACAATTAAGTATACATTCTCTCTCATAGATGCATACTTCCTGGCTTTTGTTTTCGTTTTCTTATTAAAATTAATCATTTATTAAAAATTTTCCCAAGAGAAAAAATGGCTGTATTAAAAAAAGTTGCCTATTTGCTTTAATTATTTTTTTTAGTAAAATCTAATTTTTTATTATATTACACCTAGTTTACTAGTTAACTCTTAGTAAGTAATTAATACACACACCACCAACAACTTACACATTTTTATTTTATTCAATATTGTGGATTTAAAAAGTAACAAGTGAAATTTCTATTAATTAATTAGTACAAGTCAATCTTCTTGTTCTGATATTCATGATGGGCATATGCATATGTATATGTTCTAGAACACAAAAAACATAATGAATTTTTAACTATTTCATTTGTTTCACAATTTGATCCAGTACAAATATGTGTTATCTCTTCTCTGTGTGTGTGTGTCTGTGTGTGTTTTGTGGCATAATTTTTTTCTTTACATACAACCTTTGTATTCAATCATTCATTGGTTGATTCATTGAACGAATATTGATTTTTATTTGAGAGCAAGAGAGAGAGAGAGGAAGAGAGTTTGTGTGTGTAAGTTATAAGAAGTTAGCATAAAAAAAAACAATTGAGCAGATGTCAGTTAAGTTCTGTTTTATTTTTTTTGGTAGATAGATAGAGTAAGAGGATAAAATGTTCTTGTGGTTTTTAATTTCTTGTTAGTCAAGTTATGTTGAACACGATGAGAATAGATTGTAAAATAAGAATATTAAAAATTACCTGGATCCCTTCAGGGATGACTGTTCGTTCTAAGTTCCGATAAAGTAGGAAGGTTGGGCATGAAGTTAACGATCCTTTTCCTTAGAAAATTAACTTCTTAGAAAAAAAGGTTGACCAGAAAAATTAGCAAGAATATTATTTCCTTGACAAGCATGAAATATTTGAAGAATAAGCAATTTAAATAGCATATCTATGAACATCATCGACGAGAAAGGTGGATCCGATGCAGATGTGAGGGTGCGGATCGGCAAAGCAAGGGCAAGTTGTTTTCAAAACAAATGTCAATACAGTTCTACGGTATGGAGCGGAAACTTGGAGAACTACGAAAGCTTTCATCCAGAAGATATAAGTATTCCTTAACAGTTTTCTACACAAAATACTTTAGATTCGTTGGTCAGACACTATCAGTGACAACTTATTGTGGGAGAGAATAAACCAGATTCCAGTGAAACGGGAAATCAGGAAGAAGTGGTGGAAGTGGATAGGACACACACTACGAAAAGCACATAACTGCCTCACGAGACAAGCCCTCACATGGAACCCTCAAGGCAAAAGGAAAAGAGGAAGTCCAAGGAATACATTACGCCGAGAAATAGAGAAAGATTTGAGAGGAATGAACAAACATTGGACAGAACTGGAGAGGGAAGCCCAGGACAGAGTTGGTTGGAGAAAACTGGTGGGCGGCCTATGCTCCATTGGGGTTAACAGGCGTAAGTAAGTAAGTAAGTAATCTACGAACATTATGAAATTTTCGAATCACAATTCTTTAAATCATAATCAGTAATACACTGAATAATTTGATGAGATGAGAAGAACACAAGAGATTGAAATAATGCAGCAGAAATGATAGAAAGTGATATGTTTTGAAACTATTATGAGGTTCACATTAGTCGGTAAATGGAATGAGAATATCAAAGCGAACAGACATTATTGACCACGAATAGCGCTACTTCTAAATCCGATTATCCAGAGGCCACCACTGACAAAAGACAAGAAGTCTTGATAAGAGGCGTATAGAAATGTATTCTACAAAACACCAGGAAATCAGCTTAGTTTATACGATGATAGAGGGACCGCTGTTGGTGAGAAGACCACCAAAAAATATTGTACTTAAATAATCCATCAACCAATAACAGTCAAGGATTTTCCGAGTGGGAAATGTAAGTTGAAAGTCAACTAAGCGCCTCTGGCGCGAAAACATAGAAATTCAAAATTTCAGAATCAAATTACAAAATTAGGCGGTTTTCCAAGTGAGTTATGGGGATCTAACGTCCTCAAGAGAAAGAAAGGCTAAACCTTAGAAATGTGGCTTAAAAAGTTAAAGCTATGAGTTAAGGTATGTTTGGAATGAAAATCGCTAGGAAAATAAAGAGTAAATGCATCTGCACCCCTATGAATGATTCCCTGTCATTTCACTCAAGGTCCCCAACTAATAATAGCTGTTAATACATTGACCGAACTAAAAATAGTTTGCATCCACCGACATGGCTTGAGTCAACAGTCAAGGACTTCATAGATTGACACATCTTAGTTGTACTGCCTTTAATTTTCTTCGAACCTGCTTCTACACTTGCAAGCATTACTCGTCGAGTTAGACAGGTGTGGTTAGTCATATGTAACACAAGTCCTAACTCAATTATTTGATGGGAATTTATAACCTCATCAACCAATATAGCACTTTTTCCTACTACCCTACGCCCAACCTCATCACTGATCAATCGGTCACTTTAAAAAACGCGAGCAGTATTTCTAAGATACCTATCTTTGAGGTGATCCACTTGAAAATGATTGATTTCAGTACTGTTTGTTGAGAGGTCTTAATTTTGTAATTTATTTTTGAAACTTTGAATTTCTTATGTTTTTGCGCATAAGAGGCTTAGTTTATCTTCAGCTTACATTTCCCTCTGGGGAAATCCTTGACTGTCATTGATTGATGGATTATTTTAGTACTCTATGTTTAGCTCTCCCAAGGTCGTCACTATCATTGTATTGTAGTGCCTCCACATATATTCCAGTTCGCTTACATCTAACTTGGTTAAATGGAATAATCGAAAGGGCTTAACCAAGTTAGATGTAAGCGAACTGGAATATATGTGGAGGCACTACAGTATAAATAAGCTTGATTTGTGTGCTTAGCAACCTCGTATTTTCTGGGTGACTGTAGAATATATTCATCTACGCCTTATCAAAACTTCTTGGCTTTTGTTAAGCGTGTCCTTTGGACAGTCGGATTCGAATATCCTATCGTGTAACTGCATCATTTATCTGAGCTCCGTTTACTGAGTAAAGTGAATTCGTGGTAGCATTCAAATTTAGAACGATTAATAAGCTTTGGTATTCCAGTATGTAGAAATCCGGAAGAAGTGGTGGAAGTGGATAGGACACACACTGCGAAAATCACCCAACTGCGTCACAAGACAAGCCCTCACATAAGACTTTCAAGGTCAAAGTAAAAGAGGAAGGCCAAGGAACAGATTACGCTGAGAAATAGAGAAGGACCTGAGAAGAATGAAACAAAAATTGGACAGAACAGGAAAGGGAAGTCCAGGACAGAGTAGGTTGGAAAAAACTGGTCGGAGGCCTATACTCATTTGGGGGTAACAGGCGTAAGTAAGTAAGTAAGTAATTCCAGTATGTATGCACTAAGTATTGACCTGAATTAATCCAGTTACTATCTACAGATCTTTTAGTAAACATCGGTCCTAATCCTAACTTTTGACTCAGTTGAATAGCAACGGAGCTCAACCACTGTCCTAAATCACTTGTTGATCTAATATTAATCAAACAGATATATTCACTAGTGTTTTGCAAACCCTAGTCTTTTTCCTCAACTTATTACATCAGAACAGATATTTAAATAGTCATTGGGTTTGTAATGATCCCTCAGTTGATTCACTGTACTAGATTTAACTAATCACACAAACAAAATAATCAGATTTTTATATTATTTATTCACCCTTGAATATGAAGAGTTTTCAACTCAACAAATCATAAAAACAAATGATATAAAGTAACTTGCGGTTGATTGATCAATGAGTAGTGGCCAATGTTATATCCTCGGTTTTGTAGGAATGTTATCGATCAAGTTGCAATTAATCCAACAGTTTGACTGACAACATCTCATACACGGTGTTTAAATGTTAAACATTTGGTCATAGTAGTAGGGAGGAAGCCTTCAGCCTTAGGTTTATGCTAGTTGGCACTGCTTAACAAAGACAATCATAAATCTTGAGAGAAAGGATGCTAGTTACGAGATTTGAATTAACGTCATTCAGCTTTGGAATCTGAGACATTATAGCTAAACCATCCAGCTTGCAGCTTGATATGCTCGTCAGTTGATATTGCTTGAAACTATGACGAGTACACCTTAGTCGGTAAACGAGAGCGAAGACAAATGATCCAGTGAAACGACAGGCTACTCTAATTCGAGCGTCCCGAAGTCCCACTAAGTAAAAGAAGAAGTCTTGATGTGGAGTAGAAAGTGTATTCTACAAGCATCCAAAAAATATGAGGTCGACAAGCACACAAATGGAGTTTATTTATGCATAATAGAAACATCTTTGAGAGAGACACAAAATTAGCCTACTAGAATAATACATCAACCAATGAGAGTCAAGGTCACCTGATCAGCCCTAAAACATAAAAAATCCAAAATGAGGACCTTTTTCAAGTGATTTCTGGGAACCTAACTTCCCCAAGATAGCTGACTTCTTGTAGGATCGACATAATCTTAATAAGTTGTTATCAATATTCACTGTTCTCAATATGAACAGGCACCACATTCAAAGTCATACACAGTCACGTGGAAAAATCATGTATTTCATTTATATGTGTTCTCTTGTCCAGATCG
>OX103979.1:64545880-64566283 GCA_944470395.2 Schistosoma turkestanicum
TAAATAAATGACTTTTTTATGGGGCAGAGTTTTGGAGATTGTATGTTTTTATACATTTGGAATCATCAACCGATCATTGTTAGACCACCACTAGAAACCTGGAAGGAGGATTCGAACCAGGGGCCTTCGAAATTGTAGGAGAACGCGTTACCATCGGACCACTGGGCCGACACCTAACTGTGTTAATGTCTAACTCTGATTGATCTAGGGATTTTGCGCTACCTCACCCATTTGTCTTCGGTAGTTACTGCCTACACCCGACAGGGTTGAACTCCATTGGTCACGTCTTCTCAACTAGAACTCCAAGAATTTCCCCACGAAGCTAGTCACTAGTGAGCACTGTTAAGATATTTTAGGGCAGAGTTTTGGAGGTTTGCGTTTTTACACATTTGAAATCATCAATCGGCCTACAATGCCGAAGGTCCCGGGTTCAAATGATACGAGGAGCAGGAGTCGTAGATGCGCACAGCTGATGAGACCCATACCAGGACGAGACATATGAGAATAAATGATAGTTCAATAACTGCAGATGGAATTGAGGTATACAAACAGTTTGACCAACTTTTCATTTTCACCTGAACATGAACATGTGCGACGAGTTCGATACAAACATGAATTTCTTATTCAATGATCAACTGTTATCCAGATGAAGGCATGATGGAAACGTTGTAGTGAAGGAGAACACAGGTGAGGGCAACCGAATTGTAATTAACCAAAATTACAGAGTTACTCAGTAAAATAGGAAAACCATATCGTAAATCGTTAATTTGCAAAATATCAGTTCATCATATCGAACTGGACTGTTCCTGTTGCAACCAACATCAATACATTGTCACTATTCATGCGTTTCATACAAATTCCATTGTGTTCTAACTCTTCCTTTCTTGATCTTCCCCCATCTTCTGCTGCCAGACATCATATTGACACTCACGTCATATACTACTTATAAGTAGCTCACACCATAACGTAACTTTTATCAAATCAATATTGAAATTCCATTAGCCATATTTCTTTATCGAAATAATTTTCCAAAAACAGTTTCTTCTTTTTCTAGTATGTTATTATTATATTGTAATCTAAATTGAAAAGTGTTCGATTGATAATGTAACTTTACATTCTGTTGACGACGTAAGATCCTCAGAACTCACTCGAAAAAGGTCCTCATTGGGGAGTTTATGTTTACGCGACATAAGCTGCTTAGTTGGCCTTGAGATTACATTTCCCACTCGCAAAATCCTTGACTGATATTGGTTGATGTCTTATTTTAGTACTCTAATATTGTGGCTCTTCCAAGGACATTTCTATCATGTATAAAATAAACTCGATTTGTGTGCTTGTTAGGCTCGTATTTTCTGTGTGCTTTTAGAATACACTTTCTACGCCATATCAAGACTTCTTGATATAGTTAACCAATCGTATCACTGGATCATTTGTCTTCACTCTCATTTACCGATTAATCTGAACTCGTAATTGCATTCAAGCATATCAATAAAACGAGCATATCACATTCAATATGTATAAATACATGATAAATTTGAAATTTTTAATTCTTAATCCTGTTTAGTCTATGTTTGATCTAGAGACTAGTTGTCTTGTCAAAATCTATTATTCATAATGTAAACTGTTTTTTTTTTTACATAAAACATTCATTATTTCATGTAAAAATTTTCTTTTTTTTTTTTAAACAATTGCAGTAATCAATAAAAACCATAAGTATAATATGAATTCGAGTAATGTCTATTTAAACAAATTTTTGGTATTACTTGCCCTTTTTTTTTAAAACTCTATATATATTAAAACATGGTTGTCAAAAAGTTAAATGTTTCAATTATTATTTTAAGCTTCAGTAAACAAACAAACGAGTTATTTCAATATATTCACATTTACATTTGACTCTGTCATGGTTAAATAAAATGTATCATTTTATAGAACAGACAGAGGGACATTATGGCATTACAACGGAACAAATGGCAATTTGGTTCAATTCTTTTTTTTCTTAGGCATGTTATCAAATAGAAGTAAACGGAAATGAAAAAAAAACACTTTTGAACGTCAATTCATGTAAACTATTTAAGTTGTTGCATGTCATCGATGCCAATTTTTATCCTTTAGTGTTCACGTTGATTGTCAGAAATTAGTCATCTTAACTAGTGCTTGTATTAGGAGAATGTCAGAATGTCAAACTAATATATATATATATATATATATATATATATATAATTTGAAACCATGAATCGATCAATGTTAGACCACCATTCGAAACCTGGAAGCACTGCAAGACGGCCGTTTCGTCCTGGTATGGGACTACTCCTCAGCAGTGAGCATCCACGACCCCTGCAACCCGTAGGAATGGAACCCAGGACCATCGGTATTATAGGCGGACGCCTAACCATCGAGCCACTGAGCCGGTATCTAACGGTGTTTATGTCTAACTTCGATCAATTCACGGAGTTGCGCAACCTCATACACAGTCTTCGGTAGTTACTGTCTACACCCGAACAGGTTGAACTTCACTGGTCACGTCTTCCCACTAGAACTCGGAGAAGATTCCTCACGAAGCTAGTCACTAGTGAGCATAGGTAATTTGCATTACGTGGTTGTGAAGATTGTTAAGTTACACATTTTATAGCACAATGGGTTAAAGATTTTGGTACCAGGGGAAGTTCCAGTGCTTTACTGATATTTTTAAAGTTTCATTTGAGAAGAAATATCAGTATGGATTTGGAAATACTTGTATAGATTTTGCCAACTTTCATACTTTGAAAATAGATGAAATATCCTACTTATTTACTTACTTACTTAGTAACATACATATTTACTTGCTTACTTACGTACTTACATACTTACTTACTCACTTACTTACTTACTTACTTACGTCTGTTCCCCCAATAGAGTATACACCGCCAGCTAGCGTTCTCCAACCAACTCTGTTCTAGAGCTTCCTTTCCAGTTCTGTTCAATTAGTAGAAATGTCGTCTAACCATAATATGACTAGAGAAGTATGATTTGACCGTAAAACCTCATTCATTTTCCCAGCTAAATTATGTGTTACCTCTATATAAATATAAATATACGTGTATGTAAAATAGACTGTTACACTTTTTTCTAATGTTCACGCAACAACATCTCTTAGTATGAAGTAAGTATATAAATAAATGCACGAAGTTATCGATTATTATAATATTTGAGATGAATATAGGATATTCATTTAGGTGATTTGTGGAGACTTTAGTTGTCTTTACAGTTGAGATCACGATCTGAAATTGACTGGAATATCATTGAAAACTATAGAGGTTTGGGTGGCCATTTCTTTCTAGTATCGAACTTCTCAATTTAGTTGTCTATGCAACATACTGAGGATCCGTTGGCCAGACACCATCAGCAAAAATCTACTGTGGAAGGGAACAAACCAGATCCCATCTGAGGGAGAAAATGGAAAGAGGCGCTGAAGGCGGATAGGATACACAGTGAGGAAAGCCCTCATTTGGAATCTTCAAAGCTGACCGAATAACACACTATGCCGAGAAATAGATATAGAGACATGAGAAAAATGTACAAAAATAGGACAGAACTGAAAAGGGAAGCGCAGGATTGAGTAGGTTGTAGAATACTGATCGGCGGTCTATACTTCACTGGTGGGTAACAGGCGTAAGTAAGTAAGTAATGGGACTCCACATCAGTGAGCACCTGCGAGCCCCCATACATACGGTTGAATAAAGTCATGGAAATTTCAGTTATAATTAATGAGGGGAATATTTTCATATCGAAAATCAGTGAAACGTAAATGATTTAATAATAATAATAATAATAATGGTTTCAGGTATACAAGTGTTTATTAACAGTTGTCTACACAAAATACTTCGGATTCGTTGGCCAGACAGGATCAGCAACAACCCACTGTGGGAGAGAACAAACCAGATTCCAGTGGAGTTGGAAATCAGGAAGAAGCGGTGGAAGTGGATAGGGCACACATTACGAAAAGCACGGAACTGCGTCACGAGACAAGCCCTCACATAGAACCCTCAATGTGAAAGGAAAAGAGGAAAGCCAAGGAACACATTACACCGAGAAATAGAGAAAGATATGAGAAGAATGAACAAAAATTGGACAGGACTGGGAAGGTAAGTCGAGGACAGAGTAGGTTGGAGAACATTGGTCGGTGGCCTATGTTCCATTGGAGGTAACAAACATAAGTAAGTAAGTAAGTATGGTTTCAGGTCATAGTAAAGACAATTATATGACATAGTTCGCTAACATACACACAGAGCCTAGTCTTTATAATGAAATGTACTATTGAATTGTCATTCAGTAGATGAAGCTTATGGAGTTCTATTTTACCATCATTTCAAAATATTTTAATATGTCTATGTATTCGAAGTATCAGTTTACAGCGATCTTTTTTGTAAGCTGTGAAACCTTTCTAACAAACATATATCCTGTATAAGATACATTTCTATTATCTGCGCTCAAGCTCACTGGCATATTTTCTGTGACATATTAATTTACTTTGAATGTTGCTCATGATTTATAATTTATCTTTTTTTGAAACCATGAATCGATCAATTTCAGACCACCATTAGAAACCTGCAAGCACTGGACGGCCGTTTCATCCTGGTAAGGGACTCCTCAGCGGTGCGCACCCACGACTCCTGCACCCTGCAGGATTCGAACCCAGGACCTTCGGTATTGTGCACGAGCGCCCTAACCGTTAGACCACTGAGCCGGTGTCCAACGGTGTTATCGTCTATTTTAATGTTAGTCCTGAATATGCATTGGACACAATTTTCGTAACTCATGTTTTTCCTCACTATATTTTCTAATTTTACTATTTGTTGAGATAACAATAACATGTGTTTAAGCATAGACAAATTGATTTCATTCATACTCATTTCTCATACTTCTTATGTCACACTAGATGCTTGACTACCATTTGAAATGACAACAATGCTTATTGAGCCATGTTAAATTTTCCAGTCTAAAACAATATTTCAATTGTCAAATTCATTTGATCATGTTTTTTTCGTTGAAAACTGATCACGAAAAGGAGTTTCTTCATCATATTTATCTACATATATCAAAAAAGAAACAACTATAAAATGTTGAAAATTGATTTGAGTTATTTCATGCAACAAAGTATTGATTTTACTTTCGATATATATATTTTTTCATTTTGTGTTGTAAGGTTTTTATTACGAATATATATGATGGTTAGTGAAAAGAAATTCGTTAACTTTCTCCTACTGATAAACATCCACCACAAATCAATCATTCATTTGTGATCAATGTAAAATTTAGCTGATCATTTTTAGCCAAGCCATCTGTTGGTTGCAGTTATCGCATGGAACACGCCAACCAACAGTCAGTAACTCCATGAATTCAATGAATATTTTGGCTCAACATATGTAGTGCCTTCTTTCTTTATCGACGTCTCCTCTAGCCTTCGTTTGATATAAAAAGTTATACAATAGCTAGGCATAGGTAACACATATTTTAACTGGGAAAATGAATGAGGTTTTACGGTCAAATCATATTTCTCTAGTCATATTATGGTTAGACGACATTTCTACTAATTGAACAGAACTTGAAAGGAAGCTCTAGAACAGAGTTGGTTGGAGAATGCTGGTTGGGAGCCAATACTCTATTGGGGGTAAGAGACGTAAGTAAGTAAGTAAGTAAAAAAAGTGCATAAGAAAGTAAGTAAGTAAGTAAGCAATTAAGTGAGTAAGTAAGTGCATAAGTAAGTAAGTAAGTAAGTAAATAGGTTAGTAAGTAAGTAAGTGCATAAGTAAGTCAGTAAGTAATTAAGTAAGTAAGTAAGTAAGTAAGTCAGTAAGTAAGTAAATGCATAAGTAAGTAAGTAAGTAAGTAAGTGCATAAGTAAGTAAGTAAATAAATGCATAAGTAAGTAAGTAAGTAAGTAAGTAAGTAAGTAAATAAGTTAGTAAGTAAGTATGTAAGTGCATAAGTCAGTAAGTAAATAAGTGCATAAGTAAGTAAGTAAATAAGTGCATAAGTAAGTAGGTAAGTAAATAAGTAAGTGCATAAGTAAGTAAGTAAGTAAGTAAGTAATTAGGACATTTATTCTATTTCCAAAGCATGAAAGTTCACAAAATCTATACTATCATTTCCAAATCCATAATGATAATTCTTCTCAATAGAAAGTCTCAAAAATATCAACAAAGCACTGGAACTTCCCCAATACCAAAAACTTTAACTCATTATGCTATAAAATGTCATTCATGAAGATAATCAACAAATCTACATTCAACATTTCGCATATTCCATAGAAAAATTTAACATGAATTCTATTCATCGATAATTATATACGAAGAATCAATTGAAATGAGATGATTGATTATCTTATTTAGAAAAATTCTCCAAAATATTGATATTCAATTTTCTACTATTCTGTATTGTTTTAATTAATGATATACGATATGATGATATGATGGACATAATGATTTCGTTAGTTAGTTAGATTTTTTCTTTCTAACAAAAGATAAGTCGGTGCAAGTCATTCAGAAAAGAAAAAATATAATAGAACTAAATTATGATGAACTAGAACAGATTGCAACTTAGCAACCAGTATTCTGATGAATTCTGATGATGATTTCCTTTTTTTGGTCTTCTATGATTTTAATCTGTCTTTATATGTTTACATATATATAAACGGAACAGAAAAATTCCGCGATACAACACAACATGGATGCGCACTGCTGAGGAATCCCATACTAGGACGAAACGGCCGTCCAGTGCTTCCAGGTTTCTAATGGTGGTCTAACAATGATGATTGATTAATGATTTCAAATGTGTAAAAACGCAAACCTCCAAAACTGTGCCCCAATATAATGTAACAGTGCTCACTAGTGACTAGCTTCGTGAGGAAATTCTCGGAGTTCTAGTTGAGAAGACGTGACCAGTGGAGTTCAACCCTGTCGGGTGTAGGCAGTAACTACCAAAGACAAATGGGTGAGGTCGCGCAAAATCCCTAGATCAATCAGAGTTAGACATTAACACCGTTGGATGCCGGCCCAGTGGTCCGATGGTAAGGCGTTCGCCTACAATGCCAAAGGTCCCGGGTTCGAATCCTGCGAGGAGCAGGAGTCATGGATGCGCACTGCTGATGAGTCCCATACTAGGACGAAACGGCCGTCCAGTGCTTCCAGGTTTCTAATGGTGGTCTAACAATGATGATTGATTAATGATTTCAAATGTGTAACAACACAACATGCACCAACCAAATCACTCTTGATGGAGA
Source organism: Schistosoma turkestanicum (assembly GCA_944470395.2). Classification (NCBI taxonomy): domain Eukaryota; kingdom Metazoa; phylum Platyhelminthes; class Trematoda; order Strigeidida; family Schistosomatidae; genus Schistosoma; species Schistosoma turkestanicum. The sequence continues at coordinate 64,553,139 of OX103979.1, forward strand.
TGCCTTGGAGGACGTTAACACATTTACATATCTTGGCAGCATCATCAACGAGAAATGTGGATCCGTTGCAGATGTCAGGGCGTGGATCGGGAAAGCTAGGACTGCATATCTACAATTGAAATATATCTGGAACTCCAAACAAATATCAATCAAAATCAGGATTTTCAATATAAATGTCAAAACAGTTCTACTGTATGGAGTGGAAACATGGAGAACTACCAAAGCCATCATCCACAAGATACAAGTGTTTATCAACAGTTGTCTTCGCAAAATACTTCGAATTCGTTGGCCAGACATGATCAGCAACAACCTACTGTGGAAGAGAACAAACCAGATTCCAGTGGAGGAGGAAATCAAGAAGAAGTGGTGGAAGTGGATAGGACACATTCTACGAAAAGCACCCAACTGCATCACAAGACAAGCCCTCACATGGAACCCTCAATGGGGAAGGCCAAGGAACAGATTACGCGGAGAAATAGAGAAAGATATGAGAAGAATGAACAAAAGTTGGACAGAAGTGAAAAGGGAAACCCAGGACAGAGTTGTTTGGAGAAAACTGGTGGGCGGCCTATGCTTGATTTGGGGTAACAGGCGTAAGTAAGTACGTAAATATTAGCTTATGTTATTTCCATTTCAGTCGGATTAAAACAAAACGACCAGGTTCAATTATCAATTAGAACTGAAGTAAATCTAATATATACATGATACAGAATTCATTTTTGACATATCGATTTAGAAATAAACACAGCGTGGAAGTAGTTCTACTTTGAATAACTCAATAACAATGATATATATATATAAATATATTTAATAACGTATCGTATTAAAAGCAAACTGTAATTCATATATCTTTTTTCAAAATTATTCAACGTCCAAAATGTAGATCAATCACAGATTGAAACAAAACCAGATACACGTTTTAAAATATTATTCTAACAACGCCATTAGTAAAATGATATATATATATATATATATATATATATATATATATATATATTTATATATATGTAAACCGTATAACAGTGTCATTGTAAATTATGTTACAAATCGTAGTAAATGCTTTTCGGAAGAAACAAATTGAAAGAGATCAGTTTCAAAATGTCACAATGATAACTTCAACTTCATGGTTTGCACCCTCACTTTATGGCTTTTTTTTTTCTTGTCATAAAATGAATAAAAAAAAAGATTAAGAGGAAATAAAAGAAGCCGAGTAACGATTTAAATTGAATTTCGGACAGAATAAAAGAAAGAAAGGAAGCAGAATGAATACTTGTGAAAGTATTAACAACTTCAAACTATTAAAGAAAAAACGTGAGTCACTAAACTGACAGAAAGATTTTTCAGTAAAGGAAATGATCTTTACGATTGTGTAATTTACCAGAGTAGTACAGTCGCATCTGAAGTTATTTTTTTATGTAACAGTCTGTAATAGAAATGCAAGCTTGTTCGGATGCGATTCTCCCGCTCCATCTCAAATGCAAACTGTTGCCTCAGGATCGGCTTTTATCAGCATCTGAACTATTGATAGGGAGTGCAGCAGTTGAGCGTGTCAACTGCTTCACTTACCTCGTGAGTCTCATCAGTGCTGATGGCCTGGTGACTGACGAAATCTCTGCAAGGATACAGAAGGCTCAATTGGTTTTCGCCAACCTGCGTCACTGATGGCGTAGGCGAGATATCCGTTTGTTGTTTAAAGGACGAGTGTACAGTGCAGTAGTTTGCTCCGTCTTACTTAATGTCTGTGAAACATGGTCAGTCAGACTAGAAGATATTCGTAAGTTACTGATTTTCGATCATAGTTATCTCCGGAGCATAGCACGTATATCCTGGAACAATTGAGTGAGCAACGCTAACGTTAAGAAATGAGTACTAGGTAGGGATGGCAAATCAACAGACGAAGTATGGAAACTGCATCAGTTGAGGTGGTTGGGACTTATTTTGCGTATGCCTAACCACCGACTGCCTCGTCGAGCTATGTGTTGCGATGTAGGAATAGGCTAGACGAAGGCTACGGGCGGCCAGACCAAAAAATGGCACAAATCTATGAAGTCACTGACCAGTGGACTGAGTCATCTTGATAGATGTAGGCTACATGGTTTGGGCCCGCGAGATGATAGTAATCGATGGTTAGAGACCCTGAATGACATGGCTCAAAACCGTCTTCAATGGTGCAGGGGCATTCATTCTTTGTGTTCTCTAAAATCCTAATGTTCTGAATTCCTCATCACCTTTATCTTTTTCGTTTTAAGTTTATTTCACTCAATTCTACTTTTGAATAATATCTTCTAATCCTGACCCCTCCGACTACTGCTAATACTTTTATTACTTCTACTACTGTGGGATTTGAATTGACAATTACATCTCTGTGCTAATGTAGTATGGCAACTTTAACTGACGTACGTAGGGACGTGAGGAGTTCAACGTTGCTGTTGATTGAATAGGAATAATAGTAGGAATAATAATAGGAATAATAATAGTATAATTATTGCGCCATTACCAGAAATACTAAACTTTATTGAAATATAAGATGGCAGCTAGAGTAAGCCGGAAAGAAACTTGAGGCGTAGATTTTATGTCATTAGACACTAATCGGCAAGGTTTACTCATAGTTTCACAGTATTGATACTCCCTGTTCGGTTCGATCCAGAGACACTAGCACTGAACCATCCAGGCCGTAGTCGATGTTTTAAAGGGATGAGATTGATAAAATTCGTTTATCAGCAACAAGGACTTGACATATCTAATACATTGGTGACTAATCAGTAATTAATCAGTAGTAAATAGATAATCTAAAGTTATGAAATAGTCAGTGAGTAGTGAGAACGCGGGAAAAATAAACAGAAACCCGATATAAAAAGCATTTCTACACTTGATAAATAAACAAAAGGAATAAACATGTTTTAAAAATAACTCACAAATAAGAAAGTCATGTTAAGCGCATAATAAACTAATGAGATGCATATATACTGATGTTCAACACAAAGATCAGGCTTAGAAAAAAAAGTGATGAACTGTCAGGGCATCAACCAATGTACAAGTTTAATTTTTTTTTATTTTCTTCCTAGTTCATATCATTTTTGATGAATATTTTTATTTTGATTCTAGTGGAGATAAACGATTTAAGCTGACATGATGTTGAATAATTTAACTATTGAAAAATCTGTAGATTGATCAGAGTTAGATGTTAAAGCCATTGGATCTCGGCCCAGTGGTTCAGAGGTTTGGCGTTGGCGCTCCAGACTGAAGGTCCTGGGTTCGAGTCCTGGATGCGCACTCCTGATGAGTCCCATGCCAGGACGAAACGGCCGTGTTTCAGTGCTTCTACGTTTCTAATGTGATGGTCTAACAATGATTGATTGATTGATGAGCTCAATGTGCTACAAACATTGTAGTGAACGAGAACACAGATGGGGCAACCGAATTGTATTCAACGAAAATTACAGAGTTACTCAGTAAAATTGGAAAATCATATCGTAAATCGTTCATTTGCAAAATATCTGTTCATCATATCGAACTGGACTGTTCCTGTTGCAAAACATCAATCTATTGTCACTATTCATGCGTTTCATACAAATTTCATTGTGTTCTAACTCTTCCTTTCTTGATCTTCCCCCATCATCGGCTGCCAGACATTACGTTGACACTCAAGTCATATACTACTTATAAGTAGCTCACACCACAACACTAATCTCCAAAACTTTAATTTAAATATAAGAACTAGAAAACATGAATGCATTCTATTCGCTTGATTTCATGTAACATAATGAGATTAACATTTAAAATTATTCTCGATAGAAAGACACACAGAAAGCAAATTGTAATTTTTTTTTTCTGACTGAATATAAATTCACTGTTATCAATGTAATGTGTAAGTGTAAAAAAATAAGATAATAACTATTGAACAATTGACTCAAACAACTGTTTATACTGTGATAAAATTTATTAGTTGATAATCAACATTAAAATGATGTTAAAGTATTAATAGTAATGATAGTAATAATAATAATAATAGTAATAACAATCATGTACCGTTCCAATAAAAGTCACAAATTTTATTACAGTACAATAAATAATCAAAAAAAATAGACTGAAAAATCAACCAACATTATTTTACAAGTGAACGAGTTTGATAACAATTGTATGTAACTAGATTATTGAGTTTTAACTAGTTTCATTTAATTATTCTGTTCCAATAATCGGTTACCAAAGCCATCATTCAGAAGATACAAGTGTTTATTAACAGTTGTCTACGCAAAATACTTCGGATTCGTTGATCAAACACCATCAGCAACAACGAACTGTGGGAGAGAACAAGTCAGATTCCAGTGGAGGAGGAAATCAGGAAGAAGCGGTGGAAGTGGATAGGACACACATTACGAAAAGCACCCAACTGCGTCAGGAGACAAGCCCCCACATGGAACCCTCAAGGCAAAAGGAAAAGAGGAAGGCCAAGGAACACACTACGCCGAGAAATAGAGAAAGATATGAGAAGAATGAACAAACATTGGAAAGAACTGGAAAGGGAAGCCCAGGACAGAGTTGATTGGAGAAAACTGGTGAGCGGCCTATGCTCCATTGGGGGTAACAGGCGTAAGTAAGTAAGTAATAATCGGTTAATTATTAAAACATTCAAATATACAGCTATTGAAATTATACTGTTCTTATACTTACTTATCAACCACCGACTGCCTCGTCGAGCTTTGTTTTGTAGTGTAGGAATAGGTTGGAAGAAAGTTAGTGGCGGCCAAACCAAAACATGGCAGAAATCCATGAAGTCATTGACAAGTGGACTGAGTCATGTCGGTAGTTGTTGACTACTTGGTTGGGGTCCGTGAGATGATAATAATCGATGGTTAGAGACCTTGAATGACATGGCTCAAAATCGTTCGCAATGGCGCCGGTGCATATATTATTTGTGTTCTCTCAAATGCTAATCTTCTGGATTCTCCAACTCCTCTAGTTTTGACTTTCTAAACTTTTCTCACTGAATCATACTTCTTGAATAATTATCTTCTAATCCTAACCTCTCCGATTACATCTAATACCTTTAAAACCTCTTCTACTATTGGATTTGAATTGAAAATTACATCTCTGTGATGATGTGGTATGGCGACATGAACTGATGTACTTACGTACGAAGTTCTACGTTGCAACTGACTGACTGACTGACTATACTTACTTATACTTATTGTTTACACGTTGAAATCATCAATCAATCATTGTCAAACTACCATTAGAAACCTGCGAGCACTGAAAGACTGTCGTTTCGTCCTGTTAAGGAGCTCATTAGCAGTGCGTATCCACGACTTCTGCTACTCATAGTATTCGAATCCAGAACCTTCGGTCTTGCGTCCGATCACCTATCCTATGGACTATTGGGCCGGGATCTAAATGTGTTAATGTCTCTTTCTGATTATTCTAATGATTTTGCGCAACCTCACTCATGAGCACTGCAGATGAGACCCATACCAGCTATCCAGTGCTTCCAGGATTCTAATGGTGGTCTAACAATGAATGATTGATGATATCATTGTGTAAAAACACTGATCTCCATTACCCTAATTAAAAAAATCATATATTCCTGTTGGCTGAGATATAGTTTAATCAAAACAATCTCAATGGTTGTAATGGAAACGCATTCATTCGACTAAAATGTCTGGTTGAACAGATCAATGGGTATTTGAACTCAATGGTGAAGTGGATAACTTTTGAAGCGATAACTAGTGAATTCAAGTCACAGTGTGATAATCAACTAGAATGTGGGTGTTTTCAGATGATAAGTTACAAACATGAGGAACTTTATAATCACAATTCAAAGGAATCGAAATAGTCAGTAATAATAATCATCATCATAAATATCATACAATCTATACGGTCTAGTGACAACATTGATTGAGAAATTAAGTAGACTATACTTTGGTATTGGAAATGATTTGTGGTACGTTAGAGTCTTAATATAAAACATGTTTTTACCGATGAGATGAAAAAGACGGACTGTATAATACTATAACCATGCCAACTTTACTGGTAAACTTAAAACATATATGTGGTGGGATATCTTTGTGAAATGGTTGAAAAAAAGATATATTTGTGTTTCATTACAGAGCTGTGGGTTGTTGAGTTTTATTGAAATCATAAAAATCAAGCATAGTTAGATCACCGCTAGAAACTTGGAAGAACTGGACTACAGTTTTGCTTAGGTGCACAACTCCCACCAGTGGGGCTCAAAACCAGGAACTTCAGCCTTGCGCGCGAACGCTTAGACTCCAGATCACTGAACCGGCATCCAGTGGTGTTGGACTTCCGTAAGCTAAGGTCATCGACACACACTTTTGATGAGTCCCATACAAGGACAGAACGGCAGTCGATGGTCGACATCTGATTTTATTACATGTTTTTATTGTTTTGTAGGTTAGATTCCAAAGATTAACATCATTATTTAAATGTATCGATTTGATCCGCTGAAATAATAAATTTTTAGGCTAATGTAGACTTTATAATGATAACGACCACGAATCAGTTGAAGTTAGTTAGGCATGTTCACCATCAGATTCTTGCTAGGTGGTTTAGAGGTAGGGCCTTCACGTATATTACATAAAAGGTATTGTATTTATTCAGTTCAGGTTAAGGGGTACTTTGTTGAAGAGCCTTATGATGGAACAGGCAACTGATATTTCTAGGTTTCGATTGATAGTTTGTGATATAAAAGTATAATAGTAATTTATTTTGAAACCATCATGCTAATCTAATTAATTCTGCATTATTTTGAAATTAAAAAGTGAACACGAAAAAGTATTATCAATTTCGCTGACTTCTTTCATAATTGAGATCATTCACAATGAACTTGAATTCTCAGAATCCATTTATTTGGTATAGACTATCTATCATACAGATAATCAATAATAAGGTCCGAAACGAATGAAAACAACCTGTGTCAATTATTAACCATTAAATTCCCTAAAATTATTTACAGTTGTATATATTGGAATGTAATAACTTCTTGACTGAATTTTGATCAGTCAACGATGGTTTTTGGTGCTTCTTCGATGGGTTACTGATACACTCGTCATTTGATATGCTTGAATGTTATTACGAGTTCATCTTACTCCGTAAACGAGAGTGAAGCAATGATACAGTGACGTGATAGGCAATTCTGATTCGATTGTCCCAGGCCCTGCTAACTATAGGAAGAAGTCTTGATATGGCGTACAAAGTGTATTCTATAAGCACCCAAAAAAATCTGAGGTTGACAAGCACATAAATCGAGTTCATTTATACATGATAGAAACGTCCTTAGTGAGAGCCACAAAAATAGCGTACATCAACCAATGACAGTCAAGGATTTTGCGAGTGAAAAATGTAATCTCAAGGTCAGCTAATCATCCGATGCGCGAAAACAGAAAATCTAGAATTAGGACCTTTATTAAGTGAGTTTCGGGGGATGTAACTTACCAAACAGTTACTTTAATAACGCTGCTACACTACGAGTCTTACACAATTGACAGATTAAGGCTAGCTGTGAAATCTAGGATACTCCTATCGGCTTGTTTGTGAGACGCATCAGCTTGATATGTTTGCATCTCAGTAATGATGTTCACTCCAGAACTAAAACCCAGAACTCTTTTGTCTTTATATCACAAGTCTAACGGAATAAACAGATTAAGACCAGCGATGGAATCACTAAGATGCTCCTATCGACCTGTTTATGAGACTCGGCTTCATATGTTTACATCTCACACCAGACTTAAAACCCAAAACCTTTGTGCATCAAACACTAATGTTAATATGCACCAACTGGAAAAATTGCCCCCAGAATATCATACTTTAGAATTAATTATCAAATACAGCTTACTTTACGGAAAAATAATAAACATGCACACGTTTAATTATTTGCTATTAACTCTAATTTAATTTATTTGTAAACTTGGTTAGAATATCGGTAGATTTTTCATAGAGTCAAAGTCAAAGTCAATATAGTTTCCCTTTTAAACAATGATTAGGCATGAATTAGTGAGACAGAAAAATAGCGCGCGCGCGAGAGAGAGAGACTGACAAACTCACCGATCTAATGAGTCATCATGAATATATATATACATATATATACCCTGTCATAATATCTTCCGGTACTTCTAGGTCAATGAATTGATTAAATAACTGACTAGCTGTTTTTAAAATTTTCACTTCAATTATAATTCGCCTGTGTTCTCTTCCGTCTTCATTTTTTACCTAATTATTATTTAGGAAAATTAAGTAGACTATGAAAATTTTTTATCCGGTTGACAAATAAACCCAACTTAAAGTTGAGTTTATTTTTTAAAAGAGAAAAGAGAAAAGTCAACTTCTGAATAAGTTTTGTGGAATATGAAAAAAATCCAAACTGTAGGTCATGTGTGTGTGTGTGTGGATAAAGTTAATTGAAACATTGAATTTAAATTGGGAATATACAACAAAGATTAGAAAAGATTAAAAAAAATATGTACAATTAATTGAGAAGCAATTATAAGTGATTTATGTATATATATATAGGAAAATGTTTATTAATAATTATTTAGGGAAATTTTCGACATAATGATATCATTGAAACTATGAATCGATCAATGTTAGACCACCATTAGAAACCTGGAAGTACTGGACGGCCGTTTCGTCCCGGTATGGGACTACTCCTCAGCAGTGCGCATCCGCGACTCCTGCACATCGCAGGATTCGAACCCAGGACCGTGGGTATTGTGCGCGAACGCCCTAACCGTTAGACCACTGACCCGGTATCTAACAGTGTTAATGTCTAACTTGATCAAATTCACGGAGTTGCGCAACCTCATACACAGTCTTCGGTAGACACTGCCTACACCCGAACAGGTTGAACTTCACTGGTCACGTTTTCCCACTAGAACTCGGAGAAGATTCCTTACGAAGCTAGTCACTAGTGAGCACAGGTAATTTGCATTACGGGGTTGTGAAAATTGTTGGGTTACTCATTTTTGGTCGGAAGGTTAGGCGTTCGCCTGCAATGCCGAAGGTCCTGGGTTCGAATCCTGTGAGGTGCAGGAGTCGTGGATGCGCACTGCTGAGGAGTCCCATACCAGGATGAAACGGCCGTCTTTCAGTGCTTGCAGGTTTCTAATGGTGGTCTAAGATTGATCGATTCATGGTTTCGAAAATGTGTAGCTTAACAATGTTCACAACCCCGTAATGCCTAATGATATTATTCGGACAATCCATTCAGTATACACGTGTACTGATAGAGGAGATTCATCAACTGTAGTGCTTCAACATTGATAGTGTGGAAAAAAGGAAAAACTCTGACGAATACCTTTTCAGTCTGTGGAATAAGTTAATGGTTATCTTGGAATCTGTAGTTCAATGGATAACCACCAAATGGTGTTTGAAACAAAAGTTACGTTATTTGAGTTTATGTGAATAAAATGTTGGTATATTCAACTGATAGAGCTCAGATAGATGGAGAGATATTACCTAGTTTATATTGATAACAGCTATTCAACACAAAAGTCATTTTTATAATACTTGTCTACTAAATGAAGAAGGTAATTTTTTTTTGGTCTTGCGATTCTATTGTGGTGGTGTTTTGGTTGTGAAGCTTCCATTGTTCTCCTGCTGAACTACATCATCAGTACAAACTTCAGATAGCAGAAAAGAAGTGTTTGAATTTTTCCACGTGTAATCTGTAGCTTGTTCTGTCAACCTCGATCTTGATTGGTTGTTGTTGACCTTAAACCTGTCGTTGTTTGCACCATTGTTTTGCTTGTACCCTCCTTTTGATCTGTTTCTTGATCCTATGTCACCTATGATTTTTCTGATTGGTTGATAAATTGGGTCAATGTCGATGTGTTTGTTGATTGCTGATTGACCTGAGTGCCAAGCTTCTAAAAATTCTCTAGTGTTCTTTGTCCTCCCCCTTCAGACGAACGATGAAAGCCCTACAACCAAAACATCCAGCTCAGAGAACAAAGCACCACCACAATCATCCAGCTCAGCTACAAATTTTCTCCACCATCTTGCGGTTCCAAACTATATACAACTTACAAAATAATGATAGTCATTATAAGGTGGAGTTTAAACGTATCGAGTGTGAGACAGCAACCAACCAAAGACAGTGGATGAGGTTACGTTGTATCATAGATTGATTGAAGGTAAACATTGGTACTGTTGAATGCCGGTTCAGTGATCTAGAGGTGGTTAGGCGTGAGACCGAAGTCGCCAGGTTCTAGTCCAGTGTGTGGAGGTCGTGGATGCACACTCCTGATCAGCCTCATACTTGGACGAAATGGTCACCTAGCGCTCCCAGGATTCTAACATTGATCAATTGATTAGTTCAATAAACTTAATAACAAGCATTTATTGGGTTTTGCATTAAGATCATTTTAATCTTTATTTGACAAAAAACAAATTCAATGAACTATAGTTGTATTATACTCAATGTTTTTGAAAAACACATCATATCTACTTGAGTTCTTTAATATTACACACAAATAATAATTAGTTCACAGAAGTAAAATGAAGGTTTTGTTTTTTTTTTTAAACATATATACATCTAAGATCAAATGAATTGTAAACTTTTTAATTTTTATTTAAAAAAAAATAGTCGATTGTTAGATTTACAGTTGAATTACAGTGATAAATACTTTCATAGCTAGTTATAATTAGTCAACATTAGACATTAAGTTGAAGCAGAAATAGTTTAGTCAGTCAAGCACATAGTGAGTTTTATTAAAATTTGCTAAATGCCACTGGAATTAATTTCTAATATACATTAAAAGTTACAAGAATTGAATTTTTATGTTTAATGATGAGTTCGAATAATTAATTGGCTTCCTAGTTCACTCAGAGTAACTGATGAATTCAAGTCTTCTCATAGATAACACTTAATTAATTTATGGACTGAATCGATATAGCAGTGATTTTTTTTAAAATTAGAGTTATGGAGATTAGTGTTTTTACACATCGTCAACCAATCATTGTTAGACTACTATTAGAAACCTTAAAGCACTGGACGGCCATTTCTTACTGGTATGGGACTAATCAGAAGTGCGCATCCACATATCCTGCACCTCACAGGATTCGAACCCAGGACCTTCGATCTTGCGTGGTAATGCTTAACCTCTGGATCAATGGATCGGCATCCAACGGTGTTAATGTCTAAATGTAATCAATCTGCAGATTTTGCACGACTTCTCTCATTTGTCTTAGGTAGTTATTGCTTACACCCTACATGGTTGAACTTAAATGGCCGTGGCCTAAGATTTGTCTCATTTGTTTCTTGTTATTAAGGCATACATCAGGTTGCTCATAGCACGGTTACATTAACACTACTGATTAAGACATAAAGTAAAGTTTTTTTTTGAAAACACAGGCTAATCACTTCATCAGTGATAAATATGATTTAATATACTATACTTTTGGTAATTAATTCAACAAGGGAATGAAGTAGTCGAGCATGTAGACTGCTTCACTTATCCTGGGAGTCTCATCAGTACTGATGGCCTGGTGACTGACGAAATCTCAGCTCGGATACAGAAGGCTTGACTGGCTTTTGCCAACCTGCGTCACTTTAGTGAAGGCGAGATATCCATTCGCTGACTAAAGAATGAGTGTACTGCGCAGTAGTTCGCTCCGTCTTACTTTACGGCTGTGAAACATGGCCAGTCAGAGTAGAAGATATTGCCAGCTGGCTGGTTTTCGATCATAGATGTCTTCGAAGCATTGCTCGTATATCCTAGGGCAACCGAGTGAGCAACGCTGTTATTAGGAAGCGGGCGCTAGGTAAGCATGGCAGATCAATAGATAAAGTAATGACACTTCATCAGTTGAGGTGGTTGGGACATGTGTTGCGTATGCCTAACCACCGACTGCCTCGAAGAGCTTTGTTTTGTAGTGTAGGAGTAGGTTGGAAGAAAGCTAGTGGCGGCCAAACCAAAACATGGCACAAATCCATGAAGTCATTGACAAGTGGACTGAGTCATGTCGGTAGTTGTCGACTACCTGGTTGGGGTCCGCGAGATGATAATAATCGATGGTTAAAGACCCTGAATGACATGGCTCAAAACCGTTCGCAATGGCGCCGGTGCATTTATTCTTTGTGTTCTCTCAAATCCTAATCTTCTGGATTCTTCAACACCTCTAGTTTCGACTCTCTAAAATTTTCTCACTGAATCATACTTCTTGAATAGTATCTTCTAACCCTAACCTCTCCGATTACTTCTAATACATTTACTACCTTTTTTACTATTGGATTTGAATTGAGAATTATATCTCTGTGCTGATAAGGTACGGCAGCATGAACTGATGTACTTACGTACGAAGTTCTACGTTGCATCTGACTGACTGACTGAATTGATTCAACAACTTTTCATTTCCAACAAGTCGGTTATTTTTCAAAATATTTATGCTCCATCCCTTGATCATTCATTGTCAAAAAACAATGAAAGCTGAAACATAAAGATATTTTATCATAATTCACTCCTTTTTTTTTAAGACAACATCTTTCCTTTTCATTGACATGCATACTTTCTTATACCATTAAATCTACTTAAATTATATTCCGTCTCACACGAAATGTTCAGGTAGTTGTAAGTGATTAGCCGTAATTTCTCTGAATCTTTGTTTCTTACTACTTAACACTTACTAACAGAGAGTATTTTTAATGTTTTTGGTAAACTGCGAACAATCAGAATCGATTCTACTGAACTAGTCATCATATCATATATGATTTGCTGATTAATACTGAGATGTTTATACTTTGCAACTTAAAATTAACCCATGTTTTGCTTAATTTTTAGCGTCTCATCCAATTTGCTTAAATATGTCTTCGTTTAACTCCGCCAGTAGAACCTTCGGGGTTACTGCCGGTCTCAAGCCCGGATAAAGGAGGAGGGGTTAGATATGGGGTTGGCGCCCCCATCCCAACTAAAACTAACTTGCCAAAAAAACGCTAACCATAAAAAATAAACCGAACCATTTTAACTCTGCCCTGGGAGTTGGAAGAAGAATTAAGACGTCATGTGATGAAAACCGAGTTCCCTCGGAAGTCACGGGGCTGATGCCTCTTCTGACAACCAGAGAAACCATTTTTTTAGGTACATGGAACGTTCGTACATTGAGGGAGACTGGAAGACTATTTCAAGTTGCTG